>VXBI01013785.1:1189314-1412643 GCA_013397375.1 Toxostoma redivivum
AAAAAGAAAGAAAAAAAAGCCATTGCCAATTTTCTTTGGATGAAGGATTTTCACTATAGATTATGACTTACTCAGAAATCAACCCCAAACTTAATTTCTGTGATTAATCCTTTATGGATCTTCCTTTGTTATTCAATGCAACTGGCTAATGATTAATACCACCTGGGAGAAGGAGATTATACAACACTAGAGTGGCATGGTGTCCATACACTAGGTCTGTGTTAATTCACCATGCAGCTGTCCAGAAAAAAGCCAACCCAGCAAAAAGGCATATGGGTATGTATATGGAAGGGAGGAGGGGAATTATGATAATTGTTTTGACAAGAAATAAAGCAAACCTTTTGACATCTATGTAGGCTTCTGCTGGGTAGGCAACTACTGCACAGCCACAATGTCATCAGTGGTTTCTTGGCATGGAGGAGCATTTACACTCTCCAAATACCTGCATCATTTGTTCTTACACTGACTGTGTAACAGGCATCTTCCCCCACAACTTTCCTACAAAATAAAACCACAATTCAGCCACAACTTCTGCAGTAGCCAACATACAATAAGCAATAAGCATTGTATAGCATTTCTATTGTGAGAAAAAACACTTATTGTCACACAGCCTTAGTTTTAAAATCTCAGAACAGATGGCCATACTTCGAAATCATGAGTATTCTCCACAGACAAAGGGCTTTTGTCCAAATGGATCTGAGTGCCTATATATATGGAAATACAAACTTGTACAATATTACACAACAGGGTCTGTTGGTACACAGGGAGTGTAAGAACAGAATGCAGTGCCACAGTCTAGGTGACTGTATATGGCTTGAAGACTGTGCAAAGCTTATTTCTATTCCTATATAAAGTCTCTTCATCCAGGGAAAAGTCTTATTGTGTGCTAAAAATTAGGGAAGGAGTCTTGCTGAGGAATTTTCTCCTCTCAAGACAAATCCAATTATGCCAGAATTTGAGTCACAAAATTAATTCTATAACAATTATGAAAAATAAAAGGGAATCCTGAGATTATAAATATTAAGGTTTTATGCAAAAATGAATACCATTGTTTTTCACATTCATATATTCTGGACTTCAGTCCCTTGAGTGGAAATGATATAAAGCCCTTAGGTGTTTTTTTTTTTTTGGTATCACCTTTTCATTTTGATCAAAGGGTCATTATTCACCACAAATGTTAAGTTTTGCTCAGTGTGGTTTACCCAGTTTTATTGGGGAATTAGAAGATGCCTCAATTTTTAAATGTACATAGAAAACTGCCCAGATGTTTGGTTGGGTTTTGTGTGTTTCTTTGTCCCTTCATAAAGAAGGCACCATGAAGGACATGTGAAGGAAATATTTGGAAAGTAGAGAGAATAGGAATTGGTAAATAACAAGCTGACGAAATTGGGACTCAGGCAGCTGCATAGTCAATATTGCTATTACAGTTGGACTCTCTTTCCTTCTTGTCTCTTAAACATACCATAAACCAGTGATATTTTGGGAGAACAGCTCCTATCAATGATAGGAACGCCTCTAAAATTTCTAAATAAAACCACATAAAAGTTACTTGATCTGTGATTCTTGTTAATTTAGTAACCAACATCAAAATGGAAAGGAGAAAGTGTGACTAAAAAACATTCGAAGGTCTTATAGGGCAAACATCTTCTGATAGATGAAGAAATGAATTGTCTTGTCAGTAAGTTTGTTTCTTTTAAGTTGTAGAACTGTAAGAGACAGAATGACAAGCCAGTTTAAAGATTTAGACAACTTCAGAAAGTGTTTCCAAAGACTAGGCTACGTGCTTGTGTCCATTCTTACCAGGAAAATCATATAAATATCTGACACCATTTTTGTCACGTTCAGAATTCTGTGAACTCCTTGTATGCTTCAAATACTGGCCTTTAGTGGTAAGTGAATTTGGGATCATTTGGGACTCAGCTGAAGAAAAAAAGATGTGCCATGAAAGACAATTAATTTAACTTTATTTTTTGTCATTCTTCATTGCCAATAGTCCAGCACCATCAACATAACTTCTTATGTCTTGCTTCCAGTCCCTAATAGCCTGTGCAGTCAGACCTGCCCAAGCTTGCCAAATGATACCATCGAGCTTTACAAACATTTTGAAAAAAAGGTTCACAGACAGTGAAAGGAAGACAGTGAACATTTACAGTTATTTTTATAGCTCAGAGAACAGTGTTCATACTTCTGGGAAATTACTGGAAGATTCTGTTATGATCCCTCAATAGAACAGCATTTTGTAGAGTTTTAATTCTTTGTCAAAATAACTGAAGTACTTTCTTGTCCCATGAAAAACATCTGAGAATTTGCCGCTTTTTAGTGATGACAGTCTAAATAGGATCTGCTAGTTTTATTTCAGGAACACAGTCCTTAAAACACCAATTTGCAAAATTTCTTACTGAAAAAAAAAAGAATAAAAATGAGTATGGGATGCAAGTTAGTGGGTATTCAGCATCTGGCAGGTAATTTGATTGAAAGCTATTAATATTATCTCATTAGAAACATTAAAAGAAACAACTCCCATTATTAGAATTCTAGCTTCTCAAAAGGACTATGGCTAGGAAAGAGACACTCTTTCCCACTCCTGCATTTATTAAAATCTTCACTGAATACTTATTTCTATATTTAGGTGATGATATCACAGCTCATTACCAGTGAACAAATTAGTTTGAATCAGAATCCAATCTACCTGTCGTTCAGGGGAATAGCGTGCATGGGAAGTGTTCTCAGTGGTGCTCTACAAGGGATCACCTGCATTTTTGCTCACTAGAACAAGTCAGTAAGGGACAGGAAAGCACCGGTGACGTACTGTTTTATCCCCTGACCTGGGAAGTGAAGATTTTGAACAGAAAAAGTGTTTTTCTCTCATCAGTGTGAACTTTTTTTCTCTTTGAACTCTCTCCCTTAACATTTTCTGGATCAACCAAATCCTTTCTCAGAGGAAATATATTGGTCCTATTTGGGGAATCTTTAATTAATGCTAGCAAGCAGAGGTAAAGACATGGTTATAGGTGCAATGACAAAGTTGTAGGAAGTTTGATCAGCCTAGAACTGAGGTTATGAAAAAGTAAGAGACCCAAATTCATTGAGCCCAGGCTTGCGCCACTGACAATTCAGCAACTCCAGGACTGGGTCACTTGTCATTGCTGAGAAAGTGATTTTCATTCCTCTGAGCCCCAGTAAATATGTTATCACCCCACACCATGTAGGAAAGCTGTAAGCAGGGGGTATTTTGAGGAGCCTGATGGCCTGGACCTGCCAGGAGCAGCACATATGGGTCTAAGCAGAAGAGCAAAATAAACTTTGGTGCCTTCCAGCTCCTCCACAATTGTCCCAACCACAGCACTGATAAAACTGAGTCCCAGGCCACCTAGCTTTCACAGGGAATGTGAATGTGTATCTGTGTGTATGTGAGAGAGAGAGAGCAATCCAGTAGAAACATTTTGATGGATTTGACCTGGGTTTGCAACTATTTTTCAGGTCAGCTGAAACTATTCTTTTTTTTTTTTCTTTTTTTTTATTAATAAATCATTTGTCAAAATTCTTCTGCTCTGCTCTAATGGGGTGAACAACTGATGATTGTAAGGTGATGTATAACATTCATCCATCTTACTAGATGGTCACAATAACTGAGCTAAGTAGTTAATTAAGGTGGATGCATCCCAGCAGTGCATCTACTTCAACAAGTATAGCTTCACCCTGAGCAAAGGAAAATGAAGGAATAGTTGAGGGCAAATGTTTTGGAACTTTTGAAGGTTACTTAAAGACTGAATGAACATCTTGACCAGGATTTTCCCAGTCTAAGCCAGAAAATACTCCTGTCCAACTTTTCCTGAATAATTGATTATTTACAAGCAAAGGCAATTTCTCTTTGGAATGGTGCTTCTCTCTTAATTGATGGAAAAAACAAATTTCAGTCGTGCAATGAGGAAGATATTTGCTAAACGTTGACCAAAATTTAAATATTTTGTTCTTTACGTAAGTCATTGTGCATTAGTGATCATCTCAAACGAGTAACTGATTTCCTCTTCTGAGTTTTTTGCATTTCTTTGACCATGAAGTTTTGGGCTGAAAAAATCCTGGGAGAAAAAGTTGCATAAAAATGCTGATTTTTTTTTCTCTTATTTCCAAATAACTACAACTGGAATAAAGTCTTAACCAAAACCTGAACCAAAAAACAAAAGAACAACTGGAAAGCAGACACAGTCAGTATTTGGAGGTTTTTTTTCTAACAGATTATTATTTAAAGTGAATGTGTGTTGCAATTGAGAATTGCATCTTACATATCCACAAACCTGAAATTGTTATGAAGATGTTTAGGCCTTATCACACCTTAATCTTCCTTTTCCCAGTTACAGTGTAATGATGCATATAATGCAGTGATGTACAATGCAGATGGATTAGTCTTAAAATTGATGGAGTAGTACTGTGAGAACACCGTGGGTTTTTTATGCCAAGTAAGTTATGAAACTATCATGATAAAGATGACTTATGAATTTATTACTTTTTTGCAAGTGCTGTGTCTGTCAGGTAATGTCTTGTCAAAATAGATTTGTAAAATGAAAATAACAACAGCAATCTTGGCAATAAGAATGCTCTTAGAAGGGTAAAGGTACTTCATTGACTAAACCAAGTAGACTACCTATATTGTATTGGATTGCTCTTGGGTCATGCCCCTTCTTTGCCAAGGAGAGATTAGACTAACTGCTCAAAACAAAGGAAATGTCTATTTGAATCTTGATTAATCTGATTAATCTGCTCCTGTAGTAAAAAAATTTGATTTTTTTGTACTCTCCTATCACAAAAAATGCAAATGGGTTTTAGGCCCAAATCTTAGTGCAGGATATTCTCAAGCCATGTAGAAAGCAAAAAATGACAATTTTTATAACAATATCATTAATGTTATGTGTCTTTTATATTTATCTGTACTTGTTATGATCTTTTGTATTTGCACAAACTTTGCATCCAGAGATCTGATTTAAAGACAGAACTGTGGAAAGCACAGTAGGAACACATGGCACTGTCCAAAAAGAGGCTATTATCTAGATAAAAATGTCAATAAAGGATGCAATGTCTAACCATAGGCCAACTACCAGGGTTTTTGATTTCCATTTGTGTACTCTGACTCATGCCACCTTTTGCAATACACACCTCATATCTGCTCTGACTAATTTCTTCTGGGGAGGCAGGGGTAGCATGAAATCATCTGTGCATTACACAAGCGATTCAACCGTGGCTCATTTCTCTGATTTCCCTCAAAATAATTTCGATGTGATTACCCAGGCATGTAAAATGGTCAATAAGTAGAACACAGAAAATGTAGTTTCGGATACCAAATTCAGTTGTTCCAGTGATTATGAATAAACTTCTGAGTGAAATGAAATTATTTAGGTTTCTCTTGAGAACAGAGCTAAAGTAAAACAATTAGCAGCATTCCAGAGAATGCAGGATTTGGAACATGTGAAAAATGTGAATTAGTTGTTGATGTTCCAGGAGCAATTGTTCCCAGGGACCCCATACCTCTTAAATCAGCTAGAAGACCATCTGCTCCAAAAGATTTATCAATTACTATATTTCTTTTTATAGCAGTTTAAAGTATACAGTTATACTTCTCTCTGTCTCCTTTCTGTTGAAAAGCTTTGTAGCTTTCATGAAAGCTTTTAATGAAAAACTTTCATGATGAACATCCAACTGAAATGTGACTTAAGTGTCATCACCCACCCAGGTGCAGGCTCCATTTATAATGATTCCAAAATCTACAGTGTCTGAAACATAAAATGTATAAAAGCTATAACTGTTGTGAACTAAAAAAATACTGCATTCCTTTTGCATTTTATCTTGTGTTAGGCAGTAGTGCAAGGAAAACAGGACCAGCTTCTTGATTTTGTGCCTGGCTTACAATTCTTAAATACACAGGAAGGCCTGTGTTTTCAAGCATCTGCTATTAAATAATCTTGGAAACTTTTCCACAAAACTTCTGCCCCAGAATGATTTCAGCCCACAATTATAAGATTTATACATTCTTACAAACTTACTTCAGCTGAACTCCTGGCCTCTTGTCAGTATTTAATATTATAGGTCATATAACTGGATTATAAAGAAGATATTTACATCCTATCATTAGATCTCAGGGAACTAGGGGATTGGGCAAAAATGAAAGCACAGTCCTAAAAGTATTTATTATATAAAACACATTTTTTCTACATATAGGTCTTTTTTTTCTGCCTGCAATCACTATATCAAAATCTTTGCCATAAACACTTCATCTTTAGGATATTTCTCTTTCATCAAAGTTTTTGTGCTTGATCTCACTTCTTGTTTTAGCAGAACAGCAAAGGCATGTATCCCTCCATACTGCTTGGGGCTGGCTGCACCAGGAAATCCAGAGCCATCCATCTGGGTCTGTCCTGGCACTTGGATGATTTCATCCCCAACCCATGTTGCTGGTTGTTTTCTTTCTGTTAAAAAAAAAACATTTCTATTTATTAGGAAATGTGTGTTAGACAGTTTGACACTAGAATTTGGCGCATGTCTTTGGGTTAACTTGGCCAAAGTGATTTATAGCTGTTTGTTCATGACCAGCATCCATTAGTGGAAAATGCTGTCCAAGTATAATCCCGTGGGAGAGGAGGACAATGGGGCTTTCTTAGGAGCTATGTGCACAGCTAGGACCCCAGCAACTGCTGAGTGCAGGCACAATTACTGATGGCCTTGCTCTGGACATGCAACCATACTGTCAGGGACCTTTTAAATTCCCTTCCTATTCTTATTTTGCCTTCCTGAATTTTCAGAGAAGGAGACAATTCAGCCATCAGCACTGAATAGCTGCTCTGCAGAAGGAGTGAGCCAAATTATGGACTGCAATCTGATGCTGTTCCAGCGATTAGCACCTGATCCTCGTGCAGTCCTATTAAAACTTCCTAATGTAGTAAGCATGAGTAAGCATATCATTATCCAATCCTGGCTGAACATGCACCCTTCACATCTGATGGCATCTCTCATTTAGTACAAATGAATGCCTCATCCTGTACATTAAATATGAGATGAGGAAGGGAGGAAAAGGGACAGTAAATGGTCTCCCCATGGTAGGATGAAGAGAATGGTTGGATCACAGCCTCTTTATCCTGTGGTAAAGTACTTTGTAAATAATACAGGAGCTAAAGTATACTACAGGAAATTGAGGAGTTAAGAATGAAAATGGACCTCCTGAATAGATGCACATTACAGTCAGCACTGACTGCCAATTTTGAGACAAGCTAGGTCATGTCTGCCTTTGTACTTTCACTGCTTCATGACTAGGTGAAAGATTCCAGCAACACTGGAATTCATTCAATGCATTATACTGGAGTGTTCTCCTGAAAAATTGTGAAAGCAAGTAGAGTGATGCCTTGACTGCATCAAGGAGGAATTTCTGATGTGACAGGGCTCTTTATATCCAAGATTATAGGGATAGGTACTGGGCCTTGGAAATAAACAGGCACAAGGGAAACTGACACCACCATTTTCAGTTCTATGACAGGTTATTAGTCTGAAAATATGGATAGTAAGGTCCATCTTTATAAAATATGGTAATTTATGAAACCAGTGAGTTTGGGATTTTGGGGTTCTTTTCTTTTGGTTCATTGGGTTTTGGCTTTTTCCGTTCTTAAACTTGTTTGAGAATTTCTTAGCCAAAAAAATTGCTTTGATCCCAATGTCTTTAACCCTCTTCTCTGTTTAACTCCCCTGCTAATCAGTACTAGGCTGGTTTCCAATTAACCTTCTGGAGCTACAGAAGTATTTTGAAACCATGGTACCCATGGTGGTACCTAGGACACAGAATTTAAAACCAGACTTAAAAGATTTAACAAACAGTTTACCTTCCATTCTGACATTCTATAAGTATTAAAACATACCTGTGCATAATAATACAGAAATATTTTAATAAGGAAAACAATTTAGAAGTTGAGTGAAGAGAACCACTTAAATATCTATATTGCATTTTTTTTACAGTTCCTTTATATTTGAGAAAGGGTGCTATACTTGAAAAATTATTTATAAGGGTTTTTAAATGTCTTTAGCCTCAGTTCAAGGAAGAATATATTTATATTCATCGTTTCTTAATTAATAAACTCTCTCTCACCTGTGATCTAATAGAATAAGGAAAGCATACATAAAAATACTATTTATTTTTTTTCTATATTGTGGTCAAAGAAGCCCTCTCTATATCATATTATATATTTTTAGCATCTGATTCTGATGCCTGAAAATTTTTCTTTCTCCAATGTCTCTCTCTTCCCTTACTCTCTCCTCATGCTTGAAATTAAACATTGTCGATAATTCATCTTGGTGTTTATTTTAAAAGAAACAGATCCTTTTTTTTTTTCTTTTTTGGCTTCATAAAACAAAGTTTAATGAAAAGGAGAAAAAAAAAACAGTTTTGAAACTACAGAATAAACACCTGGTACACAATAAATACCTCTCTTGTGTGTAGGAAAATTGGAGGGAACAACTGGAATGGTTTCAAAAGGCCACCACATGAATAAAGGTGTCATCAAGAAACAGCAAATCACTTTCAGCACATTACGGGAATACTTCACCTTTCTCAGAAACACTAAGCATAGACCTTTTTCAAGAACGTCACCAGAACTTGTTGTTAATCTTAATTATGTGCCTTAGCCTACTTGCTAGGAAGATGGTGCCTTCAGAAATGTTTGCAGCCGGTGGCAATCACAAAACAGGAACACCTTGCATATGAATGCCGTGTGGCCTTGTTGTGTGCTCTGATACTTTCAGTGAAAGATTAGTCTTTATTTTCAAGTAATCTCAAGAAAGCTGTTATTGCTGTTATCACATACACTTGCTGACTACGTGACAGCATAAAAATTGCATGGGAGTTTTATGGTATGCTGTGGCAGAAAACATAAAATTCAGCACAATGGATGAACAGTGTGTGTCTCCTATTACTTTAGTATGCAATTAGTAGAAAACTTAGTGCTGTGTGTTTGATTTAGTGAGTTGTGATGCTTTGCAGTAGATAACTGGCTGACGAAGCCTTCTCCATGAAGTCCTGCCAGAAGTAGGTGCAGTGGTAAATCTCACTTTTGTCAATGAAACCTATTTAGGAGGAAAGATTTATGTTAAACTGCTTTGTGCTTGTAGCTCTTCTCAAAACTGTAACCAGGTTTCTCTCATTACCTGCTTTTCACATTAGAGTAGCTGTTGCTATCATAACCCCCCATTCCTGCCCCTTCCTCTCTGCTGTCCATTGTCTGTTTCCACACTCCTCCCTGCTTTATCATCGCTCACTCACACTCATTTATCACTGGCTTACTCTGTCCTGCCTACACTATCTCCCGTTTTTGTCATGGTGCACTGGTACATTACAAATACAATTAAACCTTTTACGATACTGCAGCTTTTGGCTAATGCATCCCAGCTTCAAGGTTGAAAGATTCCTGATATTACCACTGATATCAGTTCTTCCCCGTTTATCGGCAGTGTCCGGACTAATGCAGAAGTGTTGCATTAATTAAAGGAAGCATCCAGTAATGCTGCTGTTTTTGCCAGTCTGACACTGAATTGGAGCTTGATGCCTGCTCATGTTTTAAGAGCCATTCATCACACATGTCATCCCAAAGCAGCCAGCTGTCTGAGAAAAGCCTCATTTGCATTTCATCAGCTACACTCTCCCTCTTCTCCCTACCTTTTGTATGGAGCTTTGGCTTTTTTTTAAAAGAGCATCATCTTCAAAAGCAGCTTAGCTAAAATTAGTATTCCATTTAGAAAGATGATTTTCTTTAGTTCAGAGGTCTTAGAATTGATCTGAGTGGGAAAAAGTGTCATACAAACATAGCCATGCAATCTGTCTGTATAAAGAAATTAATGCATTATGGGAGAAGACAAAGATTTTTATGATGAATGGACTACACCTCTATTAGTTCTGTATATTAAGCTGTTAGAATTAATAAAACATTTCATTTATTTTGAAAGTTCCTCAAAGGGCATGGGATTTTAAAATCCCAGCAGCTCTGAATGATTCTGCATTATGTATTTTGATTTCCTTTATTGTTAGACTGAAATTGTCTGTGTCAGGTTATATTGAAGCCATTTTAGGAGTCCAAGGAACACGTGAAACTCTCTCAGTGTGCTGAAACCAGCTGGAGAAAAGAGAAAAAAAATGAAATTATATGCTCACACTTTCATTCAGTGACTGACTTGACAAACTAATTTTTTGCTTTTGTTGCCTTAGTGAATAGTGCAGAATCTGTAAGTAAACATGTCTACCATATAGCAAAATGACCAAAATGCAAATCTGTCTGAAAATATTTTTATATTTTAAATGCAAAATGTTGTGTACATATGTACATGTGTTTGGTCATGTGTCTTAACTTCAGTTTTTGTACACTGTCAGGACTTGTTTAGGGAAAAAAAAACAACCAAAACAGTTCAAATTTGGCTCCTATGTCCCTTTAAATAAGCAGGAATTATACAGAGAGGTTTTAGTTCAATATGATGTAGTTTCAATTTTAAAGATAAAGGTATACCTGTTTCTGAGCTGTTTAAAACCTCCAGATATTTTTTTCCTTTTCAGAAGCATTGGAAATCTCTTCTTCCACCCAGCAGAGTAGACGCAGCATCCACAACTGTTGTGATAGAAGCTGTTATCTGTCACCAGCGGAGACAGACAGGGCTGTGTATGTACAATGGGTGTCTACAACTGAATCTAATTGAGGGGTTGGAACTAGGTGATATTTAAGGTCCTTTCCAACCCAAACCATTTTGCGATTCCATAATTCTTGGGGCAGGTGCTTTAGGGAGTGCTGGGCTGTGAGATGTGCCTTCCAGTTTGTCTGTCCAGGACGCACCTCTAGTCAAAATAGCATGCAAAGGGTATCTTAGTTCACTTGGATCTTATTCTGTCTGCTTCTGGAAATAGCTGGTGTAACATTTGGAAAGATCTTGAAGTTTTTACATACTTGGGCTGGACGCTGAATTGTTAAAGAACTCAAGATTCATCTTGTGTCGTGTATGTTTGATACTGAGTTATTGGTCAAAACCCAATACTTACCTCAGTCTAATATTAGCCAACAAATATATATACACTTTAGGTGTGTATACTTAAGCCCTGTTCATCCCAATGAGGTTTAGGAAGTGTTTTGCTACATAGGCTGTATGGTTGAACTGTTAAAAAGAAAATGTGTGTTTGCATTGTCAGTACAAATGTTAACTTTTATTTATTCTGATTTTTATTTTAGCTGCCAAGTTTGACACTGAATTTTAAATATTTGCAGTCAATTTAAATGCTAGCAAAACTTACTGTAAGTCAATGTCCAATCCCAGCAGAAGTAAAGGAAAAGTAAAGATCTCAGAAGTCTGTCTTGTTGTAATAGTAAGTGTGGAAGAGAGCCACAGTTCAGAGCAGCTTTGTGGTGGGATCCTCTGTGCTTGGTTGGTCACAGAGCAAATATAGATATGGCATCTTGCTTCTCTCTTCTCCACAAACATGGCTTATTTAATTCTGTCTCCCTCTTGACTGGTCAAGCACTGGCACTACCCTCAGGGAGCCAGAGAAGAGACTGGCAATGAAGCGAGATGTAGAGGATGGAAGGTGTGGAAACAGCCAGGAGCCCGTGCCATTTCTCCTTTCTGGGAGTCAGAAGGTCGTGATCCTACCTGGTGTTTCCTTTTCAGATATGTTCATGATGCATTTAAGCAGAGAGTTGCAGCAGGGGTTTTGTATGGAGACGATTTAGCTGTGTATTATGTCTGCCAAAAGATCTCCACCTTAGAGTCAGGTGAGAGCTGGACTCCATGTCTATTCCTAGGTGTACCAGGTTATTGTGCATGAGGCACGTTGCCTGTAATTCCAGGAGAAATTTCATCAAATAAAAAAAAATTATAGGCAAGAAATATGTCTATATGCAGCTACAAGATGTGCTCTATTTATATTTCAGAGTGAGCAAACTGGAAAGAAACTTAAGTCTCATGTATATTCTTTTATAGCTTATGATTTCTTTAAATAATCATTTATCATTTTTAGTCAATAGGAAAAGAGACCCTCAGAGATACAATTTTTCTATGATACATTTAGTTGCAGCCACTCCCTGTCCTATTCTTTCTTTTGTACAGTACCACAGCTGTTCTTTGTGTGACACTGTAGCTGCTCCTGCTATTTCTACCACAGACCTGGAAAAATCAGCAATACTTGGCTTAGTTTTCGTCCATGGTTAAAATTTAATACATTTGTATCTGTTGTTCCTTATATAGCTCCTCCACAAAGTTATTTAATATCACATTTGGGAGTGTGAAGGGCAAAAACTTGAATATGCACTATAATACTTTAATGTTTCTTGTAATTTTCAAATTACTGTCTTTTAATTAGTATGAAGATTTTAAAATAAAATTGATTTCAGTTTTCTGATTTTAGCATGTTATGGACTATCTCTCCAATACCTTTAAACGAATCATGTGTATATCTTTATTGTAAAATAGTAAAAAGTATCATAGGATCGTCTTTGGGTTTTGACACCTGCTGTGAATTTAGAGGTTTTTCTGACTTTTTAACCCAGTCATCTCACTGGGTAATCACTCATCTATTCCTCAAATTATACAACTTCTCCCTTGCTCTGACGTGCACTTAATTTGCTTTACTCTTCACAGATTATTTTCTGCTGAAGTGATTAGTGGGTTTTTTTAGGGATTATTACTAGAATCAGACCTGCTTTTAAATTCTTTAAAAGTTGTCATCTCTCTTTTGTCCAATTTATCAGATACATAATTATAGAACCTTTTTTTTTTCAGTCTCAGAGCAAAATATATATACACACAAGCTTATCTCTGTTTCCAGCTGGAAAATGGGAATTATTTGTAAAAGTAATTAAGAAGGATTGATTCTTAATCAAATTAAAATACTTGGAAGCCATATTCTGTGAACCTAATTGTCATTTGAATAGCGTCTGAATTGGTACCTGAATAGACTAATAGTTCTGAAGGCAGAGCAATGATTTTGGTCCTTTATAAAGCAATGACTTATAGGCCTGAGCAAATACATGACAGCAGCAGCACCATATATGAAGAGTTTGCAGCCCATGTGCAGACAAAGCACATGTGGGGGATTAGGCTCTGTCTGGAGACAGGCTGGTAGGGAGAAGAATGAGCAGCAACTTTGGGAGCAATATGTGGGGAAGCCACTTTCCATAAAAAAGGCAGTCTGGAGAGAAGAGGGGGGTCCAGGGGGAGTGTGTCTGGCAGGGACTGGCTGGGGGGACAGTGAGTGATCTGGAGTGGGAGGAGAGGCAGAATGAGAAGGGTCGGGAAGAGCCACAGAACTCCCATGGATGCTCCTGAACGCTGCAGGTTTCAGCATGAGGGGGTATTTGTGGGGAGTGTGTCCCCACTGCCTAAGAGACAGTGTTCACTCCCAAAGAACTGGTGCAGGGCAGCAGGGGAAGGTCACAAGCACTCAGAGTCCCTCGTGTCACAGGGAGGTAGGAGGAAACTGGGTGGCCCCTGGAATGAGGAGAACTGGATCTGATCTGGATCCTGGTCAGAACAGCTCATGTGTTTGCAAACCGAGAGAAATTTGCTGTGCTCCCATCCAAGCTACTTTGCAGTGAGATTTGTAGGGGGAATTTCCCCATTAAAGATGACAATTAAATAATCAAATGGTGTTGGAATGGCAGGAGATGATTCAACAACCGAGAGCAATGGTGAGCCACAGGCACTGTGGTGTGTCAGAGGGCTCTGAGATAGAGGAAAACTGTCAGAGTCTGTGCCTGGCACCAGAAGAGCATCAGGGACTTGTGGAAGGAGTGCAGTAGCACTTTCTTGCTGCCTTCATGCAGATTTTTGAGGGGTTTTTTTTCTCACTTTAGCTTTTCCTGTCCTCCACCTCTTTGCTGAGGAATGAGAATAGCCTGAGCACTCTGGCAGCACAGGGAAGCTGAGCTAAGAAGAGCACCTGCACTATGACAAGAAAAATACAGAAAATACACTGTGACAGAAAAATACAGGTGCCAGCAATCTTACAATCAGCTTTATGCAGCTGTTTCTCCTGCCCCACCCTGAGGACCCTGTTTGGCCCAAATCTGTAAGTCCTTCGTATGTCTCTGTGCTTACCAGCTTCTCACTCCCACCCTTCTGTCATCTTTCTCTCCTTGTATTTCCATAACCATATTTTTCTGGTTCTCCTTGATATTTAATTTTTTCTGATTCTTCAAAAAGAAGACCATGTGAGGCAGAGGTAAATAGAAATACATAAAATAGGCTTGCTGATTTTGGCCTTAGTCAATTGCCCTTGGGTATATCCTCTTTTAAGTTTTCTTTCTAAAGAAAACTTTTTTAGATTTCAAATTCCTGATTGTGCAATATGTAAATATAAAAGAGACTGTTGACAAAGAGGATGGGAAAGACTTAATTTTTGTGAACAGAAAATTTGTGGATTAAATTGTCTTAAAAGCTTCTATTTTTGTTTACATTACATTTCACTCAGAATAAATTTTAGAAAATAAAACTTATATTAAACCATTAGGAATTAAACTACAACTCTGAATGATGGCCATGGAAATTTATTTTCTTCATAATTATATTTGTTTCAGTAAGAGGCACAAACATAAAAGTTGGAAAAAAGCTCTTTCATTTGACAAAACAACACAGTTGCTGTGACTGCTATAGGATAGTGGTCCAGACTGGTTAAAGCTCTGGAATAGTGAGATAATTTCCAAAGTAAAATGCATATGCAAATTAGCTGATCAAATCAGTGCACTATTTTTCCTGGTGTTTGAAGTGAAAGAAGAAAAAGGCAAGACAAACAGTAGCAGAATGACATAATATACATTATTATTGCTAACATAATGTAATAAATGTAATAAACACAAGGAAAATGACATCT
This sequence comes from Toxostoma redivivum, assembly GCA_013397375.1. NCBI lineage: Eukaryota > Metazoa > Chordata > Aves > Passeriformes > Mimidae > Toxostoma > Toxostoma redivivum. The sequence goes on from VXBI01013785.1 coordinate 1,204,187, forward strand.
CCAGTCCTCATGGGGTTATGGACAGCAGCAATTTCAGTGACAATGCAATGTATAGCTGAGATTGCATCTGATGCACAAGCAGCTAGGGATGGCATTTATTCCACCTGACTTATATTATCTGCAGTATTGTCATCTGGGCTTCTCTTACAGGCAACAGAGATAAAATAGCTTGTACAGGACATGTACAACCTGCACATGGCAGGTTGGTCCTCACAACCCTTGCTGGTCCTCTGTAGAATATTAGTAACTAGATTATATCCAACAAACTGGCAAATTTTGGGTGTTAATTAGTATTTGTTAGACTTTCACACCCTTATATGTAATGTCCTGGAGGTTTTTCTGGATCCTACTATAAAGAAAACTTTCAATGGGCAGAAGGCCTGTACTCATGTGACATTTCTATCTGCAATGAGCAAGTCACTACTGAGAATAAGTCCTGCTACTTTTATTGTTGAAACAAATGCCTGCATTTTGTAGAAAAAAGCTTATTTAGAGTGCTAAAATTTGCTAATATCAATTAATGCTTGGCTATATACTAAGAAAATGAGATTTTTTGATTTATACTAGGTCAGAAAGATGGCAGGTATTTATTGGAGTAGCTTTGGCTTCACTAGTATGTATGCTGAGGTATCTTATTGTGAAATTAAAATTGGTACTGGAGAGCGATCAATGGAGAGCAATGAAAATGCCCATTTTGAGCAACAGACATGTTGATTTTTTTTTTAGTCTAGTGTCTGTTTTCCACACCAGAAGTGGAATATAGCAAGGGATTTTTTTATCCTTTGTTTGAAAACTTAAATAGCTACCATGACATAATTAAATAACACTGTATTAATTTAGAAAACAGTAGACTTCCAAGTCTCCACAACTGAAAAAATGTAGTTGTTACAATTTGTAATGACAAGCCTTCTGCTCCACTGTTTACTCAATACATTGTATCAGCTGCTTAGAAAAAGCTCTTTGGAGTTGGACTTAAAATCTCTGGAAAGCATTGTATCTGTATGGGATTCTATAAACAGGATAAGATAATTTCTCATGCTGTATACACGCCAAACAAATTAGCATTACTGACTGAAAAATTTTAATGGCACAAAAGGATGAGGTTCAGTTCTCCCGAGAAAACCCAGGGAAGGAAGTGGCCATCGAGCCAGACTTCATCACAGAATGACTCTCATTAATTTTAAAAATCTGCTGACTTTTTGGAATGGTTACAGCAAATGACTTATGAAATGAAAAATTCTTTCCCAACCCAGTGAGCTTTTCAATCAATGTTCTCCATGATGTGCTGTTTGCTAGCTGTCTCAACTCAGCAGCCCTAAAAATATTTAGCAATATAAATGTACATTTTAATAGCTTGCTCTGATCTCTCTTTTGATATCTGGCTTTCATGATCTGCCTCCATTCATCCACAATCTCTGGTGCCATCAGCTGAAAAGTCACTTTTTCTCCAGGGTTCACCTGAAGGCGTCTGAGCTACTCAGCTCCCCCCAGCCCCCACATCAGCACTGTTCCATGTCCCCATCAGTCGCACCAAATTTTATTTATTTTTTCCCTCTCATGAAAAATATAATAACAGTTTCTTCCTGTGCATACACCATGCCCTGAGGAGAAGATTAAATTAAATTAAAAGAGGCTTTACTGATGGCTTAAATTTCTAGTTAAACTGCCTAAGCTACAAATAAGTTTTATGCAGGTTATTCTTTACCTAAAGCACTGTTACTGTAAGGATTTGTAGCAGACAGACTAATCACAGTTGAGGGAGAGAGGGTTAGTTTACTGACTGCCCATAATACTCTTTGCTGACTAATTTTCCACCTTTTTCTCACTGTTTATCTTGGTTTTTTTCTTAGTGGCTGAACAAGTAAGATCTGGGAAGCCATTAAGTACCTTCACTCCGGGGAAGGAGGGCAGTTTGCACCAAGAATGAAGCTATTTGAGGCACATGCTTTACACAATTCACAGGAATCATCAGGGTCAGGAAACAACATTTCCTATGTGTTTGCTCTGTGTTTTATTTATTGTCACTATTGGAGAGGTGTTTGTCTCTCAGCCAAACAGCCTGGTGTGAGCCCCAGCACCACAACTGCTGGTTCAGAGGAGGAGCAGGGAAGATCAAAAGCCTTTGGAGATGCTTTGAACAGGCGAGTGCTGTGCTGTGCACGAGCCCTGTAGCAAAGGTGGCTGCTCCAGCAGGGATCTCTCTGCCCCCCAATGGAATCTCTCTGCCCCCTGAATGGCACAGCTCTGTATCCTGGCAGGAGGGACACAGTTCTGCTGGGGGGACAGCCCTGGTGCTGTTTGCTGAGACAGCACTCAGAGCAGAGGTGTGTACTTCAGATACAAAGGGATGTTGGTTAGTTACTGCTTAAATTTTATCTGGTGTTTTCTGTTTCTTTTTGGGTAGTTTGTGGGATCAGCTAAGGTTCCCCAAGGGTGACAGTGCCAGGGCCAGCCACGTTCAATGCCCTTATTGATGATAGGGATGAGGGGATTGAGTTTACCCTTCACAAAGTTCAGAGACAGCACTGAGTGGGAATGTTGATCTGCTGGAGGGTAGGACAGCTCTACAGAGGGATCTGGACATGCTGCATTGATGGACTGAGGCCAATGGTGTAAGGTTCAACAAGGCTAAATGTTGGGTCCTGCACTAGAGTTACAACAACCCCAGGCAGCATTACAGACTTAGGGAAGAGTGGCTGGAAAACTGCCCAGAGGAAAAGGAGCTGGAGGTGTTGGTCAACAGCAGCTGAACATGAGCCAGCAGTGCCCAGGTGGCCAAGAGGGCCAATGTCACCTGGCCTGGATCAGCAGTGGTGTGGCAGCAGGACCAGGGCAGTGACTGTGCCCTGTGCTGGGAACTGCTGAGGTCACACCTCAGTCCTGTACTCAGTTTTGGGCTCCTCACTGCCAGAAGGACACTGAGGGGCTGGAGCATGTCCAGAGAAGAGAACAGAGCGGGGGAAGGGTGTGGAACACAAGTCTGGTAAGGAGCAGCTGAGGGAGCTGAGGGTGTTCAGCCTGGAGAAAAGAAGGCTCAAGGGGAACCCTATGGCTCTCTACAGCTCCCTGACAGAAGAGTGGAGCCAGGGGGGGATTCAGGTTGAGGAAATGGCCTCAAGTTGTGCCAGGAGAGGTTCAGATCAGACATCAGGAAAATTTTCTTCAAAGAAAGGATTGAAAAGCACTGGAACAGGCTCCTGAAGGAAGTGATGGAGTCACCATCCCCAAAGGTGTTCAATAAATGACTGGCTGTGACACTAAGTGCCTTAGCCTGGTTGACAATGTGATCAAAGTTTGGACTCAATCATCTTGGAACTCTTTTCCAACAAAATGATTCTGTGATTCTGTGTGTACAGCTGGGGGAAGACACTGGAGGATTATGTACCTTCAACATAGAAAAGCTGTTGGAACAAGTGATTGCTGTGTAACACAGACCAGTTTCTGGTACTGGATGTGTCTGAGAATTTTGCACTTGACCACTCTGCATGCAGATTTCTGTCAGTCACCTTGGCTCTGGATGGAATGGGAAGGCCACAGACCTCCTTGTCTCAAGAATAATGAAAGGTATTTCTGCACTGATAAAAAATGAAAGCACATAAGGTTCTGTCACTAATGAGTACTAGAAATGTGTAGCACTTGTGAATGTAATAAATATTACCTTTCTATGCTAGGTAAATAAAACTGATTTTCTTGCAATGAATTACATCCTAGGTCATCATAAAAGAGCACGTTTCACTAATAAATACAAACTGAGAAAATCTGAAGCAATAGGGATTGCCAGATAAGTTTCAACAAAGTGAGCAAGCAAGATGATTTTTAAAATCCACCCTATTGTTTCAGCTATTTCATGTATGAATGATAAAATTTTGAACAATAACTCCTTGATTGCATATCCCTGTTAAAACACATAGGATGGAGAAAAAAAGCCATGGAAAATTAAGGAATAAAAGAGCAGAGAGGTTTGCACCTTTACAATTTGTTGCAGCATGAAACTGAAGCAGAATCATAAAAGTCTGCATTTGTTTGTCACAGAAGAGTGTTTGGAAGTCCAGCATGTGATAATATAGTCCTTGCTATTAGTACAGCAGGAATGATGTTCTGCTGTGGATTAAAGAGAGGAGAAACAGCAGGTTTCAGAGCTGGCCATGGCACCATCAGTTACCTGTCTTGCTTAGGTCCCAGGAGCTCTGGCATTTTCCCAGCTATAACTCCTTTTAGAGGATTGGAGCTGAGAAGCATCACTGTTCTACCTGCCTGATGTGTGGCAAAGTCCTTGTGCAATAAGTTCAGATCAGTGAAAAATTATGTTGAAAGACAGCATGTAAGGCAGCACAAAATTATCTTAATGGATTGGATTTTTTGTTCTCTTTTTTGACAGCAATGGCCAGACTTTATCAGCTAATCAAAAAATTACAATCAATAGACTGAGCCAGAATTTAAGCTTCACAGAATGTTTTGAGATGAATTGATTCAAACAACTGGCCTTTTTTTTATTTATCTTGTATATGAGCATATACAGCAGCAAATATTAAATCCCCAAACTTGAACTGCAGGTTTAACCTTGTTGAAAAACATGAAACTTGACCCTGCTTACCTTTCCCTTGTCTCACAAAGGTGTTCTCTTAAACAGGACACAACCCTAAAATAAGAAAAAAGGACACCAGGTGTGGTTTGAAATGGCATCTTCACATTCTAAAAGATTTTTGAGGGGTATCATGTTCCAGGAAAAGGGATGTAAATCTTCCCCCTGATTTTAGATGACAGATCCCTTTCTGAGCAAAATGTCAGTCTATGCCAAAGTGATAGTTTTCTCCAGAAATCTCCACTTGGTGTTTTTTTAAGAGTGGTGCTAACATTTTTTTGGTATCCTTTCCATTGTCATTCATGATCCTTGAATTCCATGTTTCAGTCCTATTAATCTTGCATTATGCTTACATATGTGCTGCAGTAAACACATGCACTGTTTTGTCCAAAGCCTTCCAGATTCTTGCAGTCTCGGGAGAGGAACATGAGGATGGCCTCAGGAAAGGAATCATAAATAGGTGCATATTTGCTCTTGTGACTGTATACTTTAATCTAATTGAGCATTCATGGAAAAAAAAAAAAGTCTGCTTTATTACTTACCATAAATCCAAGATAATTCTATTTAATGTTCCTTTAACTGACAAAAAAGGATAAACATAGCTAACCATAAACATGACATAAATAAAATCTGGCATTCCTCCCATTCCCCACCCATTGTCCCAGTTGGCTATTTTATCATATCACTCAATATAAAATTTAACAGTATGGTATATAAATGATCCCTTTTTTTTATTCTTTTGCATAATAATTGGATGGTTGCCAGTAATAAAGAATAGTAAAGCTACAATTTATTCTAAATCATAAACATCTTTGTTTTATGTGTGCTTCTTTGCTTTTATTGTGGAGAAAACAATACAGCAGCCAACAGAGAGCTACATCAGCAGAAAGCAATAGTTGTTTGAATAGAACTAGAGGCACTTGAATTCTGTCTGAATTTAGCTGACTTGGTGTCTTACTCCTTGGCTCAGGGAAGTAGAGGAGATGCTAAAATGGTGACACAAATTGATGTTAATAAATTAGTAGGCTCATAAAAGGAGACTCCCAATTTTAGTGCTAACAGCACACCATTATACAGAGCATAATGTAGTTTAAAAGGCACACTGATAAGTGGCTGTATTCAAATCCATTTCTGTGCCCTTTTGTGTTCTTATCTACCCCGGTCCAGCAGACAATCCAGCTTTTCACTAACCTTTGGCACTCCACCATCAGCAATAATCCGTGCTCCCCTTTATATCCCGGTGGCTCCCGTAATGAGCATCACCTGTGGTATGTGACATTTGGAGCTGCTCTGGTGCCTGCTGGTGGAAGAGGCTCCACTGCTCAGGGCCCATGGGATCCTGTCTGTGTGCCCCAAAGCAGTGCCAGGGAGATGGCTAAACACCTCTCATCTCCACCGAGCTGAGCCTCAGCCCCTAATCCTTGTAATTGCTGCTTGCTAAGAGGAAATCAGCACACGGGGTCCTGAACTCACACAGGGCGCTTGGCCTGCCTCTAACCAAACTAGAGAATGGCTCACATTTGAGATAAATTCCTTATTTGAATCAAATAGATTACCATGGCAGAACTTCAGTTTAAAGGAATTGATTTCCTGTAAAAATTAATTTTAAGGGGGTATTTTTGTAATCATATGTATTTTTAAAGTCCTCTTGTGCATTTTAAAGTGTTTACATTGAAATTGGAGACATTTTTCCCTCTATGAATTTATATATATTTATCACTAAATATGAGCATGAACATTCACATGTATGCAAACAACTTTGAATTGTAGCAGTTCTGTAAGGGAATAAGTGGGCTTGCAATTTTTTCAAAATAACAGTTGATAATGAACAGCACTTTGTAAAGGATAGGTTTTCTAGAGCTATAAGACAAACACCAAAACCTAAGAAAAAATAAAGCAGAATAAGAAAGCAGAAGAATAAGAAGCTCAGTAAGAAAATAAGCAGAATACTGAAACCAGAAATACTTGCAGAAATACTTCCAATTGTCTGAACAGCATGCTTTTCAATCCTTTAATTTTTTTGTTTGGTGGGTTGTATTTTTGGTTGTATTTTTATTTTGGTTTTTTTGTTTGTTTGTTTTTGTTTTTTAAGAAGAAAAATCTAGCCGAGAAGTTTAATAAATACATTTTCTTAAAGCACAGATCAGTTTAGCATGAAGACTGTTAAACTCAGTTGTAAACTTAGAGACATAGTGGCAGGGTTTGCAACATGGCAGCAAACATTCTTCCAAAAACAGAAGCCTACAAAAATAAAAGCTTTTTGTTGCTGGACTGATATGTTGAAAGAAGTAGAATTCAAGTCAATAAATGTCCCAGACTAAAAGCAATTTCTCTAGTAGTAGAAATAGAAGAAGATTACCAGGGCTATAGAACAAAGCTATTCCGTCTCATAATACAATTTGCAATAAAGGAGGTAATATTATTTTCTCTTTCAGAAATTCACTGAGACAGACAGCAAAGAAATAATGTATTTTGAACTGTCAGATATGCTTACCATAGTTTAGCATCTCATTTATATATGTCTGACATCTGATTTTGCTCTGAACTTCCCCAAAGAAATAGATATTTGGTCTCAAAATATTGCCCTTTTAAAAAGAGAAAAATATTCAGTCATGTGATGAATCAGCAGGTCACACAAGCAGAATATTCTCTCTCTTGAAATGGAGTGACTGACTAGCAATACTCCATAAATTGTAACCCTGCTCTGCATATCCTTTATTTTTTTATTGGAGGAAGTGAATGAGTGGTCATGTTAGAAGTATCACATTAACTACTAACTGTTGATTAGCTGTTTTTCTGATTTTTGGTTTGTTTTTTCTTAAACTCATAGCAAGATATGTATATGGAGGTAAAAAACACACCAGAAGGAACTCTGTGAACACGACAATCTAAAATCTTTTACTAACTAAAGGAACTCGCTACTCTAAAGCTCAGATTCCTGGACATTACTCATCAGAGAACATAAACAATAATACCAGGATTATAATGCCACCCACCAGTATTGAGGATTAGTGTGGCAAAGGTTTGGTTCCCCCATACTGGTGCAAAATAATTCTGCCTAGCAGGAAAAAACAGTCCTCTTTTAGTTAATGTGCTCATCTGCAAAGCAATTTATATAATTTATGTTTCTTCAGACTTTGCCCCTGGCTTGGGAGTACAGGACTTGGGCCTCCTAATTATTTTACAGACATTAAAAAATAAAAAGGCTTTCACGGAGATCACTTTGTTTTCTCATCTTTTACAATCACCTGACAGTTTTGAAAAGGTAAAGGAGGGCTATAAAAACACCCATCAAATGCAGCTGTGTTGCATTGCAAGGCCAGCCACATTGCTGCAGCACAGGGAGGCATCCACATACCACAGGAATCTCAGAAAAATCTCCTGAAACTGGGGGAAATGTGGGTTCTTTAGAAAAGAAAGGTATCAACAATGAAAAGGTGTAGAGACTTGTCAAGAGTGTAGTCCTGTGGTCAGTGATTTAGGCTTCTTAGCCTGACCAAATTTTTTGACCAAAATTAGTGAATACTTCACATTTCTCTGGTGACAGGAATCAGTCCAGATCTCTGCTCCTTCACTGCCAGGTGAGCAAGTGCAGCCACAGAGAAGCTGTGATGATGGGATGAGAGCTGAAGTGAGATTCAGAGCCCCTTGGTTTCCATTTCTTGGTGAAAATTCGAGGTTGCAGTTTTTGGGTTAGCTCCTCTGTCCTTCAGAAACAGGAGAACTGGAGCTGCTCACACACACCAGGCACGCAGTGATGGTCAGTCACCAAACGGTGCCCGCAGCACACGAGCAGCGGGGCTGGGAGAAGCTGGATGTCCTTGGAGCTCCCTGGAGAAAGAGGGGACTGGGGTGGGTGTGAGAGGTTTGATCCATGGGGCAGGAGGCTGGTTCATAAGTTGCTACTGGAGTTTTCTTCTGTTGTTGGCGAACTGCACAGAAATTTGTTCCTTTCACAAAGATCTGCTTTCTCGGATCTTACTGATTCATTAGGAGCCTCCTTCTCCTGCATGGGATTTCTTTTGTGGGAGAAGAAGACAAGAGTAGAAGGAATGGGAAATTGTTGTGCAAGCTGGGGTTGTGCAAAAATTGCAGGGTTCCAGTGCTGTTGTTACTTTAATTATTCAAATAAACAAGAGACATAAATTATCTTGACAGTGCCTGCTGGCCACCTGCCTAGCCAAATGTTGGAGAAAATATGTATGATATTCAAAGAGGAAATACAGTTGAAAACAGTGTTGTACTCTTCCAGTAAGCTTTATCTGCTGTTAGTGTTTAATTAGTAACTGTACAGAGATTTCTTCTCTAACTATTCAGTGGGATTTTAAAATAGTGACTATACTAGGTGAGGATAATTAAGGGATTATTCTCAATTTAATCTCAGCCTTAGTAAGGTAGTAGGAATGTTTCTTCTTTTCCCTCACTTGTTGTGTTGAAAGAAGCAAAATAAACAAAAATATGCTTAGTAAGCTCAATGATGCTTTACTGGAAATACTTTTATCCTTAATAAATAAAATAATTTCACTGGCGAAGCAAAGCTATTCAATCAAAAACTAGCAATAAATTTATTTTAATAGTTTTGTTATTGTTACATATTTATATCTTTTCACCACCTCACTGCAAATGCCACTCAAGTTACTGAGGGGCTTTGTTAATTCCAGGAACCTCTACCCCCTGAACTCTTCTTTCTTGCTTACATCAACCTTTTAGTCTCACTGGTACCTTCATCCAGTATCGTTCCACAGACCAGGGAACAGATCTCTTCTTGAAGTGCTGCTTCCTGCTTTCTTGTCCTGTCTCAGCTCACAAAACTGGCTGCTTGTGCTGGAAAATAAAAAAAAAAGGGAAAAAAAAAAAAAGGAGGATTTCTGTGGTGAAGCTGAAACAAAAGCCATGCACAGTAAAACAACACATGACCTGCAGCCGCAGTAGGCTTCTCTTGAGTTGAATAGCCTGACACATGGTGATGGTTTTCGGCCAAATTAGTAGTGGCATGTCTTCTGGAAAAGGAGAAATCCTGTATTTTTATGATGAATATCAATAAAAGACTTCTGCTTATCTTAAAAATAGTGCAGTGGGAAGAAGAACAAGGCCAGGGTGGAGTAGAGGAGAGAAGCTTCTAAGTGGAAACACTACAGAGGCTTAAATTATTTCCATATTCACTAAATAGCAAAGATTTATAGAGTTAACTGTGAGCATATATTTGCTTATTAGAGATGCATGGGAGCAAAAACAAGCTGAGATGGTTTTAGGATAAGCTGTCCAGAAGTAAATAGCTTTAGAATCTCACTTTTTAAATATTAAAATTCCTCTCAGTTGTATTTGAAGTGTTTAATGAGAGAGAATAAAAATGTAGTCTTTTCCAATCTTTTCCCCAGCTGAGTCACAAATTTGCTTACAAACTTATTGTTATCATGAAGTTAATAATCACAGTGACAGCAGAGAGCAGCTGGAGTGTGTGAGGCTTTAGTTTCTGCTGGGTTCAGAATCCTGCTAATGACTCGATTCGCTCTTCCCTTCCCTCCTCTCCTGGAGCAGTGTCAGGTGCCCACCACCTCTCAGAGCACATTGAGCCTAACCTGGGATTGGAGAGCGTGCAGAGTGCTGCCCAGTGTCAGAGCTCTCTGGCACAGTTGGAATTACCTCTTTGGTGGAATTAAAATAAAAGCCAGAATGGGACAGAGAGAGGCTGAGCTCGGTGACCCACGGCAGGTGCTGAGAGCAAGGGGAGCAGGGGAGAGCAGCAGCCTGGAATTCTGACTCTGAGACACCTCTGATCACAACTATCTCCTGAAAACCCATAAACAAGTTGGAAAGTAAAAGAAAGGCAGGATGGAGCCAAGCTGGCCTCTTTCAATTGCCTAGTAAAGTGGCATGACTCGTATTCAAAAAGTTTAATTCACCCCTGTAGCTGCTAGACCTTTCATATCACAAGTAACATGAGATTTTTTGGCCATGAAGAAAAACATCTATGGCCTTTCATGCATGAAATAGAAATACTGCATGTTGAAATAAAAAAAAAAAAAAAGCAACAACCATGCAATCAATATAAAAAACCCAAGGTAATAAAGAATACAGCAGATATTTTTCCTTAGTTAGGGGAAATGTTGTTATAACATTCAAGTCAATGCATTCTTTGTCTCATTCAGGAACCAGTTCAGCTGATAGCATATTAAAATTAAAACCTTTCTCCAGGATTATGACATAGTAAATATAGCAGCTAGGAGCAGACTAAAGGTGCTTCCAACACAGTATCTGGCCTCTGACAGGGTCAAATGAGGAGATCTTTGAGATCTTAAGAAATAGAAAACATAAAGTAACTTCTTCTCCATTATAGCCTCCAAATTCTGTAACTGGTCATTCATTTGCAAGTAAGCTGCAATTTGTGATTTGATGAACCAGAAGTTCAGTTACATCACTGTGTTTCATAGATATTTATGGAGATTTCCTTAATTTTATCTCATTTCTTCTTTACACATTCATATTCTAAGCAGATTTTTAAAATGCTACTGCCATGAGTAACATCATCTAATTTTAGCATGAGTAGTACTTTCTTTCACTGACTTCCTTCTCAGTCTTATATTGCAAACATGAATGTTTTCTTCTTTACTTTTCCAAGCCATTCATGATTTGTGGTGGTTGTTTGATTATATTTTATTACTGTATTATAGCTGTTTTAGTTTATATTTTATTATCTCGTGCATGTTCTTTCATTCATCTCATTTTTAAACTGTAGAATTATAGCTGACCTCAGTTCTCCTACAGAAAAGAAAGCATGACATTCTTTCTTCATTCTTTCTGCTCCTTCCCAGTGCCTTGCCTTGCACTAAAATGTAAACTTTGGAATGGCATGACCAGGCTTGCACATGGCAGTCAGAACATGGACAGTCTTTGCTAGAAGAAATGTCATTTTACAGGGACTCCAATCCATTGCAGAGAATGGATCAATTATCCTGATTTGATTATGGCAAATGGATGATGGGGGAGGGGATGAGGTATCAGCTGAAGACAAATCCTTTAATTTTTTTGTTATGATTGCTTGATTTTACAACCTTAGTAATAATGTTCTAACATCTATTTTCATGCTTACAGAGAAGGGGTTGTGACTTTTTCAAAATGTGATAATTCACCAAAACAGAAGTGTCATAGGAGGCTTAATGATCAGATTTTAAAAGCACTATTTCAGATCAATCCAGCAAAAGCAAATATTCTGATTTGGAGATTTAAAAAAATGCAAGATGAGTAGGTTCCAACTGGAAGACAAATTCCAGTTCTTCAGAACTTTAATTTCTCTGGAATTCTGACTATTCATGTTGATGTTCATCTTGAATACATACAAAAGCATAAAAAGCCTTGTCAGATCCACAATTCAGAAGGGCAGGAAACAAACAAAAAAAAAAAAAAACAAGATTGTGACTTGGTCCCTCTGCTATGTACTTAGTAATATACTAATCTGTAATTACATGAACATGTAGATTATGTCCATAGGATCCTTTCTTTATTCAGTGTATAAAATTAACAGCACTCCCTTACTGATTCAATATTTTGTTTCATCTTCCATGGTCAATACAAGGTCATAGGCTTTACTTAACTGCAGTCCATTAAAACTCTGCTCCAAAGCAAAAATTATTAATTCCTGATGGGTTTTTCTCTCCTATCCCCATTCTAATGTTTAAGTGTTTTAGAGACATTAATGAATGTGTCTTGCCTGGGCAGTCACTGGGGGATGTTGGGAGCTGTCTCACAGAGATAAAAGTTTAAAGTGCACATGCACTTTGGGGTTCAACTTCACATGTATGACTGGCTTTTTAGAGTACTTCATGCTATTTTGGATGTTAAATCACGAAAAACATTGATTCAGTTGCAATGTGGGGCTCAAACATTTTTCTCAATCTGTTCCATCTCCAAGAAGCACCTGGCTGAACATGGTCAGCTGCTTGCCTAAAGCACACAGGGAGTGGGAGGCATGGGCAGGTAGGGCATGCACATCCTCTCCACCCTGAACATGAAATTCCCTCTGTCTCCCTTACAAAGGGTTCACAGGGAAGTGGTTGACGTGTTCCCACAACAGGAGCTGTCCTCTGAGATCTTTGTTTCTGCTCTGCAAGACTCAACTTTCAAGGTATTTTAGTTAACTGAAGTCATGCTTGCATTTACAAAAGTTATTTATTTGTGTAAATTGCTTTTGAATTGCAGAAGAAAAGCAAAAGAGAAATCTAGTAAACCGAGAAATCCAGTAATTAGGAGACCCCATTCTAGCTGTCATAAAACTGCTCTAAAAAACTGCATGTATCATTGCTGTTCAAAGAATGCTCACCAAGTTTTTCAGGTGGGTGAAATATTATCTATCTTGCTGTAGAAATGGTAGAGGTGGAGAGTTTTCCCAACTAGAATGGGAAAAACTCAATTTCATTGTTTAAAGTTCAGCAAAATTACATGCTACTCAATAGGTTTTACCATGGAAAATGAGAGAGAGCTTGAGCAGTGAGCAGTATTAACATGCTTAGCAATGACAAATCATTAGAGTTCCATGAGTTTCTCTGGATGATGAACTTTATTTCCTATAAAAAGTGTAGAAATGTCCTATTGCAGCATTTAATTCAAACAAAGAGATTCAGTATTTTCTACCCCCTCCAGGCATTAGAAAATGCCCTTGAATTTTTGTGTTGTGTATTATGTAAATTTATTTGTTTATGGTTATATTTATCTCCTATTCTGTCTGAATCATCTAAATTACAAGCTGTAATTAATTCACTATTACTGCATTATGTGCTGAAAACATACATAAATAATGAATATATTTTGGATGTGCCTTGTTGTTTTAAGCATTTCACCTAAGCTTTCAGAATTTCTTCAGGCCTTCACTTTTGCTTTTGCTTCTTGCCAAAAAAATTTAATATTTAATAGTAGCATTCCTTTTTTTTACTATATTAGTTCCTGAGTTTTATGTTAGGAACTATGATAGCTTTAGCACAGCAATTGTTGATTTATTGGACTTGAGTTTGAACACTGACTTAGATTAAAACATAAATGTTTTAATCAATTGCTCTAGAATTTCACAGGTAAATTTCAGAGTCACCTAACTTTCATAGAGATTAGCTGACCCAACTCACTTTCAAATATTTTAAATTACAAACATTGGCAGAAATTAGGCTGTGGCACAACTACTATAGCCTTTACTCCTGTAAAAACACCAGAACTCAAGCAGAAAAGATCTTTCCCTCCTGTTGGTCACCCCTCTTAATCAGGTTTCAACAAGCATGGCCACAAGGAGTGCAAACCCCCACGCTGTGTTTTACACTCTCCAGTGTGGGCCTGTCTGTTTTTCCACCAGCAGAGAATTCCCCTGGCTTTCCTGCCCACCACATTGTCCTGCTGCTTTGTTTGCTCTATTGTTTTTTTCCTGCAGAGTGATGCATTGCTGTATCTTCTCTTGCTACAGCTGAAGTAGAGCCATCCATCATCCCAATCACTGGAACTAAGGACCTTATGGACTGGGAGTAAATTATGTAGCTTTTGGGAGGGAGAGAGGAAAAGAGCAAGAGTTTTTTTGTGTGTTTGGGTTGTGTGTTTGTTTGTTTTCTCTCCCTGAACCTGCTTTTTTGTATTCCTGTTTCCTTTTGCATAATAATTCTGCCTTGCATAGGATCATGATAAGGTAAATGCAGCAGCAGTAGTTTCATTATTTCCAGAATGTAAATTTAATCAATACAAATGCCATTAGCAACTCCACAGCTGACTTGACTGTTGCTTGGGTCTGAATTTGAGTTTTGTTTGTGTCTTTCCTTTCTACTTTAATGTAATGCAGATGCAGACTTCACTGAAATAAATGTCCAGTAAAATAATAAAATGTCCATAAAATAATGCTGTATAGGTGTTGAGTCCAATTTACTGTTACAGGCAAGATCTTCTTCCCATTCAGATAAAATAAAATCCAAGAGAGGCTCCTGGTTTTAATTTTAAAGACTACAAATTATTAAAACCTGAAACTTTGCCCTCAGTCTAGGTCATATCTTGGCACTTAAAATTAAATCTTAAATTTAACTCATAAACTAAACCAGAGCCCAAAATCTCAGCAGTATATCCTGTCTAACAAGGACCGCTGAAAACAAAGGAGATGATTAGGCCTAATTTTCACTTCTATTCCTGAGTATTCCCGAGTGTCTCTTCCTTCTGGAGCCTTACAATAGCTCTGCCCTTTCACTCCAAACTTCTGGCTTCACACCCCTCTCTCCACCTTGTCATCTCCCTGACAGGAGAAGTGAAAAGTACTTCTTACCCTTCAAAATTTTTCAATGCCTTAAAGGGATTTTTTCAATTTGAATTAGGCTTCAAGTTTATACCAATTAAATTGCTTATGAGGATCCAAGGGACAGAGCTAAAAAGAGCACTGTAAGATTTGGGTATTAAGGTGAGGATTTTTACTTCTAGCAAGGCCACACTAGGTTTGATATCCCAGTTACTCCTCAGATTGTCTCTCGATGTTCAGTGCATGTCTGAAATTACGTAACGAAGGAATAATGAAAAACTGCAGTTTAATAACACAAGCACCTTGTTTTTCATAGCCTTGTCATATAAAAATAAATTTGAGCAAGCTTTGTTGGTCTAGTTAATGAAACAAAGACCCTCCTATGATATCTTTGACAATTACCAGTGAGTCTTAATGCCACATTAATTCAGAGAACAATGAAATATACTTTTTAGAGTTTCAAAGTAAAACGAATTTGCTCTGCATTTGGTAAACTTAGAATATCCATTTCAAAATATGCTCAGAGAATTGTATTGTAAGTCCATCAGCTTTCAGCTAACCTTTTTGGGGGAGACAGTACAAGAAGTTTCTCTCTCTCAGAGGTGATTTAACCTTAGATCCATCTGGCAAAGACTGGACCAAAAATCCCTTTCTCTGTGCCTTAAGGTCTGTTTTGCTGGAGGGTGAGGCTGAGGAACTGGGTCCTGGTGGCCATGACTCAATCACACCTCTGCTGAAGCTTTGCTGTAATGTGGGAGGAATCATCTGTGCACACCAAGTGCTGGCATATTTACCTGAGAATTTACTTACTTCTTTGTAGAAGGAAGTAAAGTTTCTTCTTTGGCATAGTTATGCCATATAAAATGGCATAGTTTCTTTGTTGAATATGAATAAAAACTATGTGTATGAAGTAGAGGGTTTTTAAATTCTACTATAAGATTAAGATCTTTAGGTGGATAAAACCTTATTTCCAGCTGTCATATTTTACACCTTTATTCAGATTCACCCTGGTTAACAAAATAAAATGCACCATATTTGCTCCAACCAAGGAATGTTATAGATATACTCAGACCCACAGAATGTGACCTGGTATCTCTCTGGTTTATAGCTCCAGGGCCATGCATAATGATAGAGTATTGCCCCACTGAATAAAAACAAGTGCATTCACATCATCTTTTGTGATGAGAGTCATGCCTGTTGCTGACTACAGAAAAAGAAGGTGGTAAAATGAGACAGTGCCTCTCCTACCTGTGGAGGTTCTGGGCTAGATGCAGTATGATGCCTACCATTGGAGAGATGGCAGGTACTTGTGGGGTTATAATGCAAAATGATGGAGAATTTCACACACTGGCCATCAATGTGTGTTAATTACCCACTCGTATATGGTAGACCAAATTATATGCCATCAACTAATTTCTCATATTAAGCAAAAAATATTTACTCTAAACCAAGTTATTTAGAACTTATTTTTGTTAAGGTGACTTCATGGGTGCAATTTCCAGACAGAAATCCCTGAAGTCATTTCACACTCCCCACTCAGTCATGAGACAGTTTTCATGATATTTTGGGCTGGATTTGGTGGTATAAGGTGCCATAAAACACAGTTCATGTCACTCATTGGATTCACTAGTCATCACACTTCCCTTTCAGTGTCAAAGGCTGATACTTCCATTTCCTAACCTTGTTCCTTGGTGTCAGAAAAGAAATTTGTTGTTTTACAGTGATTACTGGCTCTGTATTTCCTTTCTTTCATAATAAAGATGGTTTGGCTTTTGTTTGTTTCTTTGGTTTTGTTGTGTTTCTTGGGTTTCTTCCCCCTTACAATGTGTTTGTTTTGAATATTCATTTCTTTGCAGGATCTTGCAAATATACTTTTTGCTGAAAACAGAATAATTACATCTATTTCTGTTCCAGCTCTACTGTTCTTGGACTCATTCTGTTGCTGAATTGACCTGACATATTCCTTAGCTAAGTAAGGAATGTTATTAGCAATTCTAATTGCTTCATTTGAAATCCACATGAAGAAGGAAAAAGTTTTGACAAATACATGGAAGGGTAAGATACTGATCCCTATAGGATAATCACTTTCAAAACAGAGGGAACATCATCATAGTTATTCTTTTTCTTCTGGAAATAATTTTGCTTGGGTGAACAAAAGGCTTGGGAGAAACAAGAGCTCTTTAGCTTTATTTCTTTATTTTCAGAGATTTCCCTCAATGTTCCAGCTCCATACTCAGTACTCAATTATTGCTCTTTCTGGATTGGATTTATGGTCTCTATGTTATTACATGCTTTACTGTAAGTTGTCCTGTGACACTAATTTTCCTCTTAAAGTGTCAGCCCCTATGGTCAAGTTACTCTTTGAAACATGCAAAATATTTTTTTGCTTCTTTTTCCTTCTTTTTCTTTCTCTCTCTTTTTTTAAAGCAACTTTACCAGCTCTC
Organism: Toxostoma redivivum; assembly: GCA_013397375.1. Taxonomy (NCBI): domain Eukaryota; kingdom Metazoa; phylum Chordata; class Aves; order Passeriformes; family Mimidae; genus Toxostoma; species Toxostoma redivivum. Next base: position 1,221,462 of record VXBI01013785.1, read on the forward strand.
CCAGACTGTTCTGAAAAGCTTTTAAATTGTGAAGTTTCATGCTCCCAAGACTAGAACTCAATGTTTTCAGATTTTAAGGCCTAAGCCATAATTTGGGGAGCTATGAATACCTTAAAATTTTTAAAACCTGGCATCTCTCTTGTCATCTATGGTATGTCTCTTTTGCCCAGGAATGGCTGTATGGTAGAAGCTGTCAACACCATCTTCAATATTAAAATAAAGGGGTTATTATCCCACTTCTGATTGCAGGTGTGGCCATAAACACAGAGGAGGACTGGGGAACTTGGGGTGCCCTCTTGAGTGAATTTCTGTTGTCTTAGCTGGAAGCTCCTGCAATAATTAAGGAAAATAATGTTTTTTTCCAAATCTAAAAAGATGGTGTGAGTAACTACATTGTCTTCACATACCCTGTCTGGAATTTGGGCCAATGGGATGCCAAGTAAAGGGACAATCTTGCCAGTGTGTGAAAAAAGAAAAAAGGAAGAATATTTATTATATATGTTAAATATTATTTATTATTATTTTAGATCTGTCACTGGTTCCAATTTTCATATTTTGCTTATATGGAGTTCTGACAAGACTCCTTTGTGACAGAAGTATTTAGGTATTGACTGGAATTTCTTGTTTGCATCCTTTTTTCTGAATATACAACAAAATCAACATTTAGAGCCATAAATAGAAAGAAAGCACTCTGATAATGCTCAGCTGGAAGAAGTGAGGGAGTAGAACTGCTTTTATGAGGAAGTGTTCAGGTAAATGAACACATTGTGCTTCTCTGTTGTATTTAAGGCCTAGACAGGGAGAATAGAACAGTAGATGTTTTTCTTTTTTTTTTTTTCTCTCTCCTAAAACATATAGGTGTGTTTAGACTATGCAGATCTTTGTTTTGATCTCTGCTGCTGACAGAAACCCCACTGGATTTTCTGATATAACTTCTGGTTCCATCTTCAATGTCTCCATTTCACTGCCCCTTCCTCCAGCAAGGATGGCACTTATTTAGCCATTTTAAATATGGGGAGCTGAGGTTAGATTTTAACATCCTTGATTCCCAGAAACAAAAAGAACAGCCCAGAGGGAAAAATACCAGCTTAGATTATTTCAGTTTAAATACAAGCAGAACAAATAAATGTTACAGCACTGGGGACACACCTTTGGTCTGCCTCTTTCCATCCAGCAACTGTCTTCAGTATGAGAAGCAACAATTTCAGCACTAGTTTGCAACTCCCAAAAATTCTCGAGGGTGAACAGGAACTGACTTTTCTTAGAAGTCAAAGATAGGCACTGGGCTGCTGGATAAAAGGGAAAGCTGATCTGGGATAAAGAGGGGAACATGCAGGGAGGAGAGGGGCTCAGCCCCTGAGTCCTGCTGCTGTGTCACTGAGGTGGGACTAGGGAAGAGCCCTGGAGGAACCCAGAGTCATTTTACTGGCTTAAGCATTGCCTCTTTTGCCTTTCACACAGCTGGCTTGAGCAGTTTAGAAGGGAAATTGTTTTGTGGATGCATCAGGATCACATGGAGCGATTCCCATATTCACACAGCATCCCTGGGACAACTCCAGCCATTGTTTCAAGGCAGCTTCATATTGGGAGCTGTTTAATGTCTTTTAGCTCTTTTTAATGCAATTTGGCATGAGAAAACAACTCAGATGGGATGCCATCAGCCAATTCACTGCCTGCCCGGGTTTGGAAATCTTGGCTGTGTGGCACCTTTTGTTTCACACACCCCCAGAGCTTTGGTGAGCTCTGCCTGACCCGGCTCCTCTCACCCTCTGGACGTGCCACAGCTTCCACTTCCCAAGCTGAAGTGGGCACCAGGACTCTGGTGTATTGGCTGCTGGCCCTGGGACCCCTTGGGGCTGCAGCTGAGCTCAGCTTTTCCAGGTGATGCCTTTCCAGGTTTCCACGGCCATGCCTCATTGTCCTCACTGGGAAAGAGTAAGTGCTGAATTGGCTCGTGTAGTTGCAGTGTGTTGTGTAGTTTGCAGAGTGTTATTTATATTTTCTTGTGCCTGGTGTGATGTCCAGCTCTGCCTGGCTGTTCTTTTGCCTCCAGTGGCAGATCTGAAGAGGGCTCAAGAGCCAGGTGCTCAGCTGGGATAGATCAGCCTTGATGTGTTTACATCAGTGAAATGTTACTGCTTTAACATAGCTACAACATTTTGGAAATGTTTCCTCTAGGTAGTACCCATGCTGGTGATAGCTCTGCCTTGTTACTCACGGTGTCTTGCTTACATTTATTACAGCTTTTCCACATCCCACACCCTGCTCCTGCTGCTTGGCTGTCCATGTTTATACAGCTCAGGAATGTTTCTCAACAAAACTTGTCTTTCCCAAACATTCATTTAGGCTTGCCTGAATTTTATTAGACTGACTTGGAAATGCTGAATAAAATTCTGACTTGCAATGCTGTCTGAACCTCTACTAAACCTCCAGGGCAATGTGGATGAGAAGTGACAGCTTTTAAGATGAACTTTTTCTAAAGGAGGTGTTTAATCCTCCTAAGAAAACCCTTACAAATCTGAAATGGTAATATATTTCCTTAAACTGTTTGATCTTAAGCTTTTCTGGGTTCTTGTTCTCTGCAGGAAAGGTTTTGCCTCACATGTATTTACATTTTCGTTTTTTTGCTCATATTTCCTTGAATTTTTCGCAGTAATGGCTTTGAACTGTGTGAAGATAACTAACTGCTCAGAGGTTTAACTACATATTCAGGGACTAAAGTACATGTTATTTAAAATTTTGCTTGTTTGCTGGAGAAGAGCGGTTTTTTCTGACTTAATTCTTTCAAGTAGCTGTGCAGGCAGGATAGGAAGCCTTTCCCTGACTGTGCTGCAGTTTAGGCTTTTTAATAATTTCAGCATGAGAATACATAAGGTGTAAATGCCTCATTAGTTTGGCTGCTCTGTCTGCTGTTTTATACCCCAAATAAGTTACCAAGCAATTTTTTTTCCTGAAAATTATGAATAGGCTGATCTGTAACACCCTGCTCTGTAAAAGGTGCAATGAGATGAACTCACAACCAAGAGAAACTTCTAGCTCCAGCAAGGTAGAGCAGATCAGCTCAAGCTGTGGTTTTCTGCAGTGCCTAGATTATTTCTGTGGGGGTCTCTGCTTGCCTTAATGAGGGGCAGAGAGTCCCCAGGAGAAGCAGCAGGATTCTGATGTTCAACACAGAGCAGGGGTGGCATGGCATGGTGCTGCACAAAGGGCACCCACCTGTGCAGTGAAGAGTGCTGTGATGATTTGTAGCTGCTGGTGGGTGATGCAGCTCCACAGGTGCTCTATATTAGCAACTATATTACTATTATTACATTATAGCCCTGCTCAGCTTTCCTTCTGAACATGATAGGGAAAAAAACACTTCTTTATTCCCACCCTTTCCCCTTTCTTAAAATAAACATAAAATGTTTAATTTTTGTGCTTTCAGGAGTCCCTGTGTTTTGAAGCAATGCCCCACTATGCCCAAGCTGCCCACCCTGTGTACACACAGCAGACACTTCAGCTGGCAAAATTCTGTTAGGATTGCTTTTCCACTGTACATCCTTGAGAGTCTCCCAGCTCGTACATTTTCCAGGCAGAAACAAATGCACACAAAAAGTGCAGGTGCACTGGGAATCTGAAGTGCTCAGGATGCGTCAGGACTCCAGCCCACGCTGCACAGGTGACAAAAGCGTGTGCAGCAAGGCAGAGATGTCCTGGATGGGCTGAATTTCCTGTGCACGCACAAATTGTCTCCATGGCACACAGGAACTAGATGATGTCTCACAGATGAGCCATTGTCACTACACTTGCACTGCTGTGCTGAGGTCTGGCTGGCTGTCAGCTCCCTCTGAGCTTCTGGGAACTGCTGGCCAGAATAGGTGGATGGAAAGAGCTGCCACGGCAGCAGAGGCTCAGAGCATGGGCTCAGAGGGCTACCAGAGCCATAATGGGGACTAGCAAAAATTCTCAGCTTTCTGAATTCTGATTAAATAGCTTACCCACTGGATTGTCTTGTGAAGATACATAATTTCATAGCCCTTTTGTTGTGTGTTCTAAATATTCAGTGCAAAAGTAAATTATTGTGTACTGGGGAAAATACTGCGTGCTAAAATACCACATTCCCTTATGCTTTCTCATAAGAGAAATCAGGAGTCAGCAGCTCCCATGATCTGTGGGATAGCAGTGATCACCTGGAGCAGATGCATTTGCGAATCCTGCAAGGAGCTAATATCATGCTGAAAAAAAGGGAGAAAGAGCTGAGAACCAGGTATGCTTTTTATATAGTTTTTTTTTGTGCCTGTTTCTTATGCTACTGTCAGAAAAGTCAAACAGCTATTTATGATTTCCCTTCTTCCTACAGATGCAGACACTAAAAGGACTCCCCTGCCCTGTTTTGTAGGGCAAAACATCTAGGTTCTTCTCTGCATCTTGTGTGTGCTCCACCATCCTATGGGTGACACTGTGATGGCTCTGTAAGCCTGTGTGTCTGTTTTTGGGGCCTCTGCTCCTTCTTGGTCAGTCACTTATAGCTGAGGGATACTTCTTTGGATAAACTGTTGTCTCATTATTTTCTCATATATAATTGTTGTCTCAGCTTCATAATGCTGTTTCAAATGTACATTTAGCATAACTTGGAAGCAAAAGCAAAACAGTCCCACGGGTTTAACATATCATAATAGTAAAATTAATGCTATAGTTAAAACTTAATTCCTACATGGAGACTGCATGGAGGCACGTACAATGAAAAGTCAGCTGCCCAGAGTTCACCAGTTTTTCAGAAAGGAGTTTATCAACTCTGCATGCCAATACAAACAAAAGAAATTGATATAGCAACCTCTGTTTAAATTACTTTTAAAACATAAGTGTTGAGGGGGTAAGGTGTAGATGGAAATAAGCACCTGCCTCACAAAGAGCCAACCCACCAGAATGCAGAATACTGAAAAGGTCATCCTGAAATGGCATAGGACTGTATTTCATAAAATATAGGCATTATATTTCTGGAACCTCATTTGTGTGACAAAAACTGTGACAAGAACAGAGGTTGGCACAAAATCAATATACTCTGGCAAGGATGTAATAAATAATAAAAGTGAAGAACAGCATAAATTTTAACCAGGTTTCATTACAAGTTAAAGCTGGTCTGATTTCCTATGTGATCTCTTGAAGCTACATAATTTCCAAAGAAACATCAGCAAAGGTATATTATTCATTTTGGATGAAAGGTGATAAGGCAAATATCAGAGAGAGAGAGAGAGAGGGAGGGATGTTTATTACCTTTACTTGCACTTGGGTGTTACCAGCAAGACTGGAGGTGTGGAGGAAGGGGTAGGAGATGGGTGAGGGCTACCAAACCCCTTCACAGTCACAGTCCTTGGGGTACCCAGGAACTCTGGCAGTTTTGGTGTTCTTCACCCCCAAGTCGTTTGTTTTACATAAGGCTAAGAAACTTCTCACTCATGAGTGGCTGTGCTGCAGCAAAAGCCCCAATTTCAGCCATCTCTTTACAGAGACAGCTCAGCATCCACATCCTGATGCCTTCATTTTCCAGTCAAATGTACCAGAAATATCAATTAACAAGCATAATCCTCTTGTGATAATCTGTTGCTATCCTCTAAAATTTCAGCAGCACTGCTGCTGCTGCGCAAAAGGATAAACCCATTAGTTGCAATTTATCAGCCCAAATGGACACGAGCCCCTCCAGTTGGCTCAGCCAAGGAGGCAATTGTCTCACTAAGGCCTCCTTGGGCAGGAGTGACTCAGATCCCGTGGTATCCCTCCCTGGGGGAGGCTGGGAAAGCCCAGCCTGGTCCCTCCACAATATGTCTCCATTTAGATTGACAACTTCCCCTGACTGCGGGTTAACCTTGTTATGACAGCACAGCTGCAGTTGCCATCTCTCCCCACTGCACAGGCAGCTCAGCCTTCCCCAAGAAATAGCAGCTCCCAGAATCATGGATAAAGAGGGTGTTTCATCTCCACTGTTTTAGTCAGCCCCAAACCACTCTGGCATCAGTTTCTAACGGGGCAGTCGTGCTTTCCTCTGATTTCTCTTGGGCATGGGGTTTAGCAGGGGGCACTGACTGTTATACTGGCTCTGTTTTGTTACTTTCCAGTGAAAAATACAAACTTGTGTCCAATTTCATGTGTATATTCTATTCGACAAGTGCTTTGTTACTCGAACACCATTTCTACCCTGGCATAAATAGTAGTGGTGCTCAGTGTCATCTGTACATCACCATACATTGCATCTATTTCTGCCTGGAAAAATTGCATCCTTAATGCAAATCCTTTTTCAAAATTTTTTTTTTACTTGGCTCTCACTTTTTTTTTTTAAGTTAGAGGAGGTTTGTTTATATTTTTTGTAGACAGAAAATGATATGGCAGAAAGACTGGTGATACCTGTGGACAGTGTAGTTTTTTACTGTCAAAATATTTCAGATAGAGGGCATGTTTAATTATAATCCTCATTTTTCAAATTACCCTTTAATGTTTTCCTTCCATCACATTATAACACATGTCAAACACAACTCAGCTTTGCAAGATTTGATCTCTGACCATTGATCATTTTTTACAAATGTTAGCAGACCCATGTGTTCTCTCTTTACCTTCTGGATATCTCCCTAGATAAATACACTTTCTGGATAAACATCACTCTACCTTCTGAGCAACTACTACATGATGTTCATAACTGGCCAAATGTCTATACAACGATTTTTTGTGTAAAAAATCTGATAATAACTGTGTGCCTTTGGACTGACTAATATTGAACAGAAATAACTTTTGTGAGTAGGTATTTTTAGTGTTGACAAATGTAGAGTGCAGCATTATTGAATTTGTTCGGTTGCCCTCTGTGTCTCAGGAATGTGCCAGACCCAGTACAGCTTTTAATTGTTTCACTCTCTACTCAGTAATTTTCCTGCTGTTACCAGTGCAGGCTGCTCAGCAATCACTTGGAGCCAAGACATTTGTAGGACATTTCCTTTGTGTAGTCTGTGTCCTGCCTCTCAGCACTCTGAGTAACTCAGTTCTGCACATGCATTTCTGCTCTACACCATAAGTGGGTCCAAGAACTCAGGGAAAACAATTTGTTTCATGAAGCAGGTGTTCTAGCTATAACTGAGCCATATTTCTTAGATGAGTGTGCAAGAAGAGCTGAAAATATTTGGGAGATGTGCTTACACACTGCAGACTTATGGTGTTCAATCATACGGGGAGGGGAGAAAGCAGAAATGGAAATAACACTGCCCTAGGCTGGAGAATCCTGGCCTGTACAGTCTTATTCATTGTACAGGTCTATCTATCTATCTATCTATCTATCTATCTATCTATCTATCTATCTATCTATCTATCTATCTATCTATCTATATCTCTCTCTCTCACTCTCTCTCTCTCTCTCTCTCTCTATCTCATGCAGAATCTTTATATCAGTATTAAATGCAGAGGGGCATAAAACTCATCCATTTAAGGACAAGTAATGAACTAGAATGTTTTTATGCAATGTATCTTGGTTTCATCAAATTTCAGATAGCATTCTGCTTATTGGAAATTGCAAATCTGTATAAGTCTCCTGACATAAACCCCCGGTAGGAACATAATGATTAAGACTGATTACTCTTGTCGTTGTTCTGGAGATGGTATTGAATCCAGGGTGTCATAGCCTTTGGGTTGTGGCAGATTATTTCAGCAGAGGATGGACAACAGGCTGTGGAAGGACACATTTGTGTTTCTCTGAAAAGCTGCAAATCTCCCTCATATTGGAGGGAGGAAAGATGAGTTTCTTTCCTTGAGGCAACTGACACAAGCCAAAATGTAAATAAGAGAGTTTAGGCATTTTGGAGAGGTCCTTCAGAAATGCATATCATAATAGCAATGTCTTCTCAAATTGATTATGCAGTCTGAATCCTTGGCATTAAGTGTTTGGCAAAAGTATTACACTCTAGCTCTCCCTACTGGATTATTATCACACAATTTCTGTGTTTAATAGGTGCAGACTATTGCTGTGTTAAACAATTGAACAGACAATACAAGTATCTCACCACACTGTATAGATGTTTCATACTTTATGTGCATTTCAACAGATATGACTATGGCTTGTATCTTTACTTTGCTAATTCTTATTTTGTAACATATCACAATGAATATGCTGGTGTCTCCTGCTGCACTTTCTGAAAAGTCACAATAGAAGATGAGAATATTTCTTTCGGCTGTAATTTCCAAAATTACTCTGTGATTTTTAAGAACTTAAGGTAACTTTTAAAAAATGTTTTAGGCTTTTAGAAGCCTGAACTTCAATGGCTTTCACTACAGCTTAGTTATCTGTCTGAAAAATCCTTTAGTTATGTATAACTGTTCTGTTTCAATTGACTTTTTAAAGTTAATAGAGAGACTAGTCTCCACAGATTTCATGTTTCTGCCATGCCCAGTTGTGGCTATCAACTTTTTCCAAGAGAAAAAGCAAACAGAGGTATTTTAAGTGAGTTAAAATATGTGTGGGTTATATTTTACCTTTCTCTCCCAGTATGGCATTTGACATATCAGGACTAAGCCAAGGAAAGGTAAATTCTTCACTGATAAATATTTGATTGCAATATGTTTACCCACATACTGCAATAAATTGCTCTTTACTGGCAGCAAGACCTCTTTGACACTTTATGCCAAAGAAAAAGGTGTGTATATATGCTTTTACCTGTATGTTGAGATAACAATGGGCTTATAACATAAGGTTTTGTTGCTTTTCTGAGACATCACACCCAATGAGAAAGTTTAAAATAATGTAGTCATAAACTGTGGTTGTAAATGCAAAAATTTGTTTTATAAAATAATTAAAGAGAACAATTTTATTGATTTTTCATTAATTGCTGCTTCACTGCAGATATTTGTGCAACAAAAGCAAGCAGATTTTTTTGGTGTATAAACCTGTGGTCCATAGTAAATATCACTTGAAGAACTGAAGCCATTTTATTATCAATATTAAATCCATAGGCATGAATTCACCCAGACTAAATCAAATAAAACTAACCTGCTGAATTTTAAAAAAGGACCAGAGACCAAGTCCTATGTCTGAAAGTAACAATCTAAAGTAATCAAGAACATGGTAGGTGTGATCTGGGCAGGTTGTTGGTGAGGTTTAAAGCAAACTAAGGGAGTAAGAAAAGTATGAAGCATGGAGAGATCAGAGTACAGATGTTCAGGTTTGCTCTTTAATCCTTTTTGTGTTTTTTGGGTTTGGTTTTACTTTTTGGTGCAGGGGAAAGGAAAGGAGCTGTTGGTTTACTGTGGTTCTGGTTTGTTACTGAGTTTTTTTGTTATTGTTTTGGGGGTTTGGGGTTTGATTTAGTTTTAAAACACAGTAGATACTCCAGCATTCAGTGTGGACATGAACCTTTTAGCCAAGAGAAACATGACCCATCTTGGATAGTCAGGGGCCTCTTTGTGAATGGGGACCAAGAATTTTGCAGTGGAGTGAGTGCTTTCTGTGATATAAATTTAGCCACAGGAGATACCAGGTGCTAACTGGGATTTTAGGTGGGCTGATTTTCTGTTTCTCCATGAACAGAACAAGGATCCTCCTAGTTTAGTTTGCTATTTGAAGACACTTTTCCTGAATTTCGGCTAGTGTAAAATTCATCTCCTACACTAAAATTTCATTAATGTTTTATATAATGACTGAAATAATAACTGATATAATTCAGTTTTAACCTCAAAATATGTTAGCAGTGACATTACTGAAAAATATCGGGACCTATAAATCACTAGGTTTGTTCAGGGGGTCTAGTCCGTCCTTTCTTTTTAAAATTTACCTTGCCGCTTTAAATGTCTATTGCATGTATTAACATGTTTTACTGATAGAGGAAATTTGCACAAAATAAATCAGATTAGATAAATTTAAAAGATTTTTATTTCACCTCAATGTTTTTGAGAGGTATTCGATAGTGCTAAAATATTGACTTGGAGGACTGAGTTTTATCTCTGAAAAAATATTAGCTTGGTTATCTACCATAAGTTTGATCTAACAAGGGCAAGATATTCTAAAGCTAGAGAAGACACAGAGAAAGGAGAGAAAATAAAGCTAAGCACTGAGTAAAAAATGCTGTGTATTTTTGGAGAGACATTATAGAACACAACTTTAATTTGTGGGAAAGGAGTTTGAGCGATTACTGTGATTATATTGATAATCTCTTCCAGTGGAAAAATGCCTAGGTACTACCTGCTCGGTAATAGGTAAAATGGAGAAGAAAAAAGAGCCATATGTGCAATCTATAGTTGCATGGATTAACCTGAGAGTCATAGAATTTTGATGCAAAAGTGGTTAATATGTGAAATAAATCCCATGCATAAATGAGATATTTTCCATTTCTGTTGTCTTTATGTTAGTCTTTATGGAAGAACTTGGCTTTGAGGCATTCACCTTAGCAGAGCTCTGCATTAGCATGGCTCTACCACCTCTGTGACAGCTTGTTTCACTGTCTGTTGGGCAGTATAGAAATGGATCCAAACCAATAATGAAACTAGTTTTGAGCCATAGTCGTATGTTTGAGACAGAATTCAGCCTAAAGAGCAAATATATGAAGTCATCTGTCAAGACAGGGAGATGAATTTGAAATGGGTGTGTACATTTCTTGCTGTTCCCAAACAACAGTCCTTAGCATCTTCTAGCTGATCACATCCTTATAATATCAGGTGCATGAAGAGGAAGTATAGATATAGAACTATCACAAAAAAATCTCAACTAGTACCTGAAACTGAGCTTATACCTTTTTTTTTTAAAAGAACTTAAGAGTTTCAAACCTGTCTGTTGTCAAATTGGGCAAGTTCCCTAGAATCCAGGAAAACTCTGTTTGATCTTTATTTTTTTCATTCTCCTTTCCATATCTTTATTTTTTTTTTTTAATCTCAAGAATACTTTCTTTTCTGGCATTCACAGAGTCATATAACATTTATTCTGACCCTATTAGGATAAAGAGACAGAAAGCAAATGGGGCACAAAGGTTGCCACCCTAAATAGGAATTGTACATGTGCAGAATTGGAGACAATACAAATTTTATTACAAAGAAATAAAAAAGCCTGTGCTTCTGACTCTGAGTCCCTTTCCTTTCCTTTCCTTTTTTCCTTTCCTTTCCTTTCCTTTCCTTTCCTTTCCTTTCCTTTCCTTTCCTTTCCTTTCCTTTCCTTTCCTTTCCTTTCCTTTCCTTTCCTTTCCTTTCCTTTCCTTTCCTTTCCTCTTTTTTTTTAGATTTTGACTATGAGCTTCTAGATGAATGTGAAAACAAGAACTATGTTGAGCTGAAAACAGCAAAGGCACCCCAACTTAATATAAAGAACCCCCCTCAGAATTTATGGCTTATTGAATAGACCCCCTAAGCTTGTATACATCTCCTCTGACATAGAATTATAGTGTTTAAAAGCAAAACTGTACACCTTCAAGGAATTGATGAGTGGGAAGACAGGTCCATGGAGCGCTTTATCAACTGCCTGCCACTTTCAGTACAGCAACCAGTAAAATGTCCCTCACTGTGACAAAGAAAAAATAATTAAAAATATATACATCTGGTGGAGAAACTGGGCTGAGGATGGCCCACTAATGGCATCATATATCACTGCATGGCCTGGTGTGGAAGAAGAATGACCTGCTGAAAACACCCCTTTAAGAATATTTATAGGAGCTAAATGAACTTCATTATATCATCAGATATGCCATAAACACATCTTAAAAGCATTTTGGATAACCTATTAAAGGGAAATAGTATTTTTAATGGTGTAATCTAAGAGAAAACAGTTAATGTGGACCTGAATTGAAACAATATTCTACAAAATAAGCCTTATGAAAAGTGGATAGTCACCTTGCTGTCAAAATCTGTTGTCACAGTCTATTGATTAATATATTCCGCTGTTCGATTGAGCCCATTTCATGATCCTTATATGTATTTTATATAAAACCCACCTGCATGATGCTTACACTTATTTTGTGAAAAGCCTGGTAAAATGACATTTTTTTTTGGTCTTCTTCTGCAAGATTTGGAAATGAGATATCTGTTGCCTTCTGGCTGATCTTTGATCCACGATCCTCAGTTGTAGAGGAGATTTGGACTTCAGTAAACAGAAATAGCATTCTGTGTGGGTGTGCCTAAACTCATTTCAGCACATTTGGAAGGTGCTAAACAAGTCAGTCCTTGTTTGCTGAGTTTCTGACTGAAATCAGGAAAAGTGAGACAATGAGAAACAGGAACAAAATGTCCCTAAAACATATGCATGAGGCAATTTTTTTTCCCTTTCCCCCATGGCTTACTGTCAAAAGTGACATATCAAATGTATTTCATGCTATGATTTATTACCACTGGTCATTCCTGTAAGTTCAAACAATATGTTTTTTGCCCAATGAAAAAATGATAGCATGTAAATACGTGGGTGTGTATTTTTTCTGAGTATACACACAAAATATACAATGAATATATTAATCCAAATGCATCATCTCTGAGAAGGAAAATGTGCTGTCAGCCAAGAACCATGTGCATGTTAGAGAGCTGTTCACAGGAGGGATGCTTCTAACACACCAGTCCAAGAGAATGGACTTATTTGACCCATTTCTGTATTTTTCTGGTGTGGTTTTCTTTTTTCCTTCTCTCCCTTTTAGCACATTGAAGATGGACACCAGGAACTGTTGTGCTGCTAACTCTATTTCACCACAAGTTTTGCAACAGTTTTGTTTCTCTTAAAGTTCTAATTAGCTGAAGGCCTATGATTGTTATAAAATGTCAGCGTTTATTTTATAGAGGAAAAAAGAGTTTTTAAGTCCTGTAGCTGCAGAAAGCACCTCAGAATAAAATCCTTCTGGCTTTAAAATGAATGAGGAAAAGGTAAATGAAGTTCAGAAATATTTATTAAGTTATGTGTGTACATCAGTCAAATGAATCTTAGAGGTGAAAAGAGAACAAAGATAATTTGATTTATCATTTTAAAATACTGGTGTATTTTAAGTCAATGGAAAAAGAGGAGCCTGAGGAAAAAGTAAATGAAGTTCAGAAATATTTATTAAGTTATGTGTGTACATCAGTCAAATGAATCTTAGAGGTGAAAAGAGAACAAAGATAATTTGATTTATCATTTTAAAATACTGGTGTATTTTAAGTCAATGGAAAAAGAGGAGCCAGAGGAAAGCAAATCTGAAAAGATGCTGAAGAGGTAAGGACATAGAAAAAATGGATGGCAACCACGAACTGATAATGAACACAGGGTACAGAAACTGTATTCTTGTATTCTGGACTATATCATCCTTAAAATAAGGTAGAAGACTTACTAATGTCCCAAAAAAAGCCTTGAAAGAAATGGTGAAATAGCATGTAGTAAAGGAAGAAATTATAGTTGAGAGTTCTCTTGTCAAGTATCTACTCTGGCACAGGAAAAAGAACAAAGAACTGTTTTAGTTTGTTCTGGGAAGAAATGCAAGGTGCATTTTTCCTTTAGTAGAATAAGAGAGGAAGGGTAGGCTGAGAGGAAGAATCACATTCTTATGCCATTCAGTGCAATATTAGACTGAGGTAAACTTCTGTTTTTTTCCAGGCTTTCAAGTGCCTTGCTTACTGACATGCAGACATAGATCTTAGAAGTGATGTTCTCCAGATATTGATTTCTCATTTGTGCATCCTGAAGTTTCAAGTCATCCTCGGACAGACAGAAAACTTATTTTTAAAATTCACTGTCCAGAATATTGTTCTGATATTTTCAGGGAAAGGAAATTCACTTTATGAGGAGAAGAAATGCCTGATTTTGATACTTCTTTTTAATCTATATTTTAAGCTCCACTAGTATTGATGCACGAGGACTGGTCATATTGTTGAATATATAGCATAAAGAAATAGAGATTTCTGGCCTATGGTATATGAGGGAAGCAGTAAGGAAGTACTTCTCTCTGGCAGCCAAGTAATCAGAACACACCCATGATTTTCTTTGACACTATTAAATTTAGAGAAGGAATGTGAAAAACTGGTTTCCTGGGCGTGGTGTACCCTTTAAGGCACAAAATGAAGAGTAGATTGGACAGACATCATTCACTTTCCAAGTTTTTAGCCTGGGCTGCTAAAAAAAGGAAGTTTGTATTTGCATGCTGTCCTGTGTCTCTGCTCCTTCTGTTTTCCATTGACATCTGAACCCATGGGTCACTTTTAACTAGATGGAAAGACAGAGCTTTTCCAAGATTTTTTCAGTTCTACAAGTTCATGACAACTGACAACTGTTGGGTGAGAGATACTGAAATAAGTACTAATACTTCTAACCCAGGAAAACTTTAAATAACTTGTCTGTCCAGAGCTATGTATGAACAAGTAATCAGCAACGTGTTGCTCCTCATTCACCCAGTCCACCCTCACAAGGATATGGGAAAAAACAGAGGGGCAAGGAAGAGAGAGGAGGAGCAGCAAAATCAATTTTCATGACAGTGTGAAGATACAACGGGAATCAGTCTCCAGCATGGCAGCAGCTTGCCAGCGTTTTTATTCAATTTTATAGTCCCTTTATTATGTATATATAAATGAATCTGCTACATAGATTAGGGATCTTAAATAGAATTTTAGAAGAAGTTCCTCTTCTGAAGCCCAAGATCTTTGACCTGTTGGTTCTGGTGAAAGACAAGTTTGGTTGTCATATTTTTTTTTAAAACAACAAGAACTTTAAAATATTAACCTTAAATCAGTTCATAGAAAAAACATAAATTCTATACAAGGTCTCAATAGTCTTTCTACTGAAAACAGTTGTAAATATTTCTTTTACTTTTATTAATACTCTTTACAGAACTTAGGGTAATACTATGTTAATCCTTATTTGTGTAACGTGTGCTGTCATGACTAGATTAGGAATTCAGAGGACACCCTCTGCATCAGAATATTTTGTAAGGAAAATTGGGAAAGGTGGCACTGTGAGTTAAAAACTCCTTTCAGCTTGTGATGAGGATTATTAAAAATGAAGGGAAATGTGGAAATTTGGACTCAGTTTAAATTGAAGTATTGAGGGGGAAGGAAAAAGTGTTTACCACCTGTGGTTCAGGGTAGGGAAGCACACTCAGAGATGGCTGAGAGCATTAGATTAGTGACTGCAGTGATATCTAGGGAATTTTAATTTGTATAATTTATTCAATCATTAATAAGGAGGACTAGAGTTTCATGTAGAACTCATTTTTATATCAGTATGTGTTACAGGCAACTCAGCAAGGAAAAACTTCAGATTGAATTTTATTAAGTAAAATGGATATGGTAAGTACCATGATCATTAGGGATGGATTTTGGATACAAATACAGGTGTATTAACATGTAAATGTCCCAATTTAATACAATCAGAAATGTATTAAGTAAAATAGATTGGCAGTGTTTATGAGCAAAGAACTCTTGAGGACAAAAAAAGGAATAATTTGCAAAAGGATTGGGAGGAAATACTGCAAAGCAAACCTAAAATATAAATTATTTAATGCCTCTGTGGATGAGTGATAAGTTGTTAAGTTAATTGCAAGTAACAACAGAGAAGTAAAAAAACCTCACGGAATCAAAAACTTTGGTACAGCTCTAATGTTGTGAGAAGAAACAGAGGAAGTGTAGAAAAGAGTATTTTAAGAATGAGATAGAAAAATTAGTTTCTGTTGCCTGTTCTGGAGGGACAACCAGGGGGTGAAATATCCCTGTGATGGAGCTTCTTTCAGTGAGTGGAGGATGAGACAAGAAAAGGAAGTAAAATGAATAATAAAATAGAAAAATGCACAATAAATTTAACCTTTTCCATAAGCTAGAGTCCTTGCTTGCAACATTGCTTTTGAGTCTGTCTTCCTTATAAAACCACAAACCACCACAGGGAAGGACTGATTCTTTAAAGCATCACAGCCCTACTGTGTCTGTCCCAGTCAGGGATGTGCACCTCTGGGCAACTCTTAGAATTGGGCTTTTAAACATCTGGAGATGAAAACTAGAAAAAAAATGTTTAATGTGATAAAAACGAGGAGGAGAAGTTTATCCAATTATTGCTGGGAACACAAGAGAGGAAACATTAGGGCTCTATGTATTTTATAATATATTCTTAAAAAACTCAACCCCACTCAGCAGTTGGAATGTATCCAAGAAAATATCAAACTACTGGAAGGACATTGAGCATAGTCTCTTTAGTGCTTGACAGTTTTGCATGAGTCTTTTTGTCTCCTTCCTATGATTAAAAAAAATATGGATTTTACAGGAAAGATGACAAATAAAATTATCAAACTGCAGCAGAGAACACAGACCCTTCTCATTTCTTTGCCACATCTAAATTGCTTTACTAGTATTGAACATAAAGTGGAAGAGAACAGAAAAATTTTCTGTCAGTCTCTTTTTGGATTTTTTTTTCTCTTTTGAAGTGGCCTGCAGAATATGTCCAGAGACAAAATGTGGGATATGGAGGAATTGGTACAATTCCTGTTTCTTTCCAAAATAGAGTTGAAGGGTATTCCTGACAGGAGCACAAGCTCTTACTCCCTGTTTTCCAACTTCTGTGACCAGGAATGTTCTCCTTGGGAAGACAATGAATCCTGAGGTTATCTCTGCTTTTTTCTTAGCCAACTTCTTTGACAGCCCCTTATGGTTACTGGAAATGAAGTATTAGCTAATGAAACATGGTCTATATTGGAAATAAATAAATAAAATAGTATATTAGAAGAGTGTGTACTATATTGGATAATTGTAATTATCTCTAATATCTTGGCAGACATCTTGCTAATGCTCAAATCAAATCATACCTAGGAGGGATTTTCCTTTAATCTTAGTAGAAGCACTTCAGCTGCAGCCTTGTAAGAGAGGAGTGAGCTGTTTCTGTTCTGGCAGTAAGCATGTTCATATTTAATACAAAAATATTAGGAAAAAATTGTATTTTTAGAAGGAAATATGTAGGAAATATAGGCAATGAGTAAGGTCTTTACAATTGGAAGGAATGAGGGAGAGCCAGAGAAAGTTCTCATTTGAAAGGGAGTGAGGGAGATATTTTATTCTGATATTCCAGATGAAAATTATGAAAGCTCAATTTACCTATTGTAATCAAAGTTTTAGCTGTGCAATAGACCTTGGGATTGCTATGTTATGACCAAGAAATTAGGAAAATACTGCATCCCTCTAATGTGAATTTTCCAAGGTTTTAGTACCCCGATGACAAGCCAGTGCTCTTCACAGAATCATTCAAGCTGTCCTCACAGCATCTTTTATCACATTTGTCTGCTTCACTGGCGCTTTTGCTCACTCTGTCATTCAGCTCATGTGTGTGCTGCAGGTGATCAGCAGGCAGTGACCTGAGCCTGCCCTGGCTGCATCCCCCTCCCAGGCTGGAGCCTTCCCTGCAGCACAGCCAGCGGGGCTGTGGCCACCAGGGAGGGATGGTGACCTCCATCACAGAGCTGGAAGCCTCTGTGTCCTCAGAGGAGAGGTCCCCCAGCAGGCTCTGGCTTCACAGTCACCAGGAGGTGGATTCCTGTGGGGAAAAATAATAGTTATGTGGCTTGCAGTGCCCCAGATAAATGGTTGTGACAGCCTTCAGTGCTTCAGGCAGAAAATGGCAACATGCTGCTGCTCTGGAATGGTGCTGTCAGCTGGGCACACTGCTCCTTTGGACCCCTGCATGCCTTGCAAAGGTGGCAGGAATCCTGGATAGCAGACAAGATCCTGATATAACTCAAACATAAAAGATGTGTGAGGCAGGTGACCTGAGGTGAATATAGAGATGCTGTCCAGATGTGCAGAGACAGGGCTGGGACAGCCAGAGCTCACCAGGAGTTGGACCTGATTTGAATGGCTGCAGAAAGGGTGTCTATAGACAATTCAACATGAAAAGAAAGACCATGGAAAATGTGGATCTGTTCCAAAAACAGCGCAGGGGACCTGCTGACAAGACACATGGAAGATAGTGAGGTTCTCAGTGCCTTCTTCACCTTGATCACTGATAGGTTTTGGTTACGGGAATCCCAGGCTCCTGAGACCTGAGGAAAAGTCTGGAGCAAGGCAGACTTACCCTTATTGGAGGAGGACCTGATAAGGGAACATCTAAACAACCTGGACATGCACAAATCCCTGGAACCTGATAGGATACAGCCCGGAGGTGCTGAGGGAGCTGCCCCATGTCACTGCCAGTTCCCCCTCCATCATTTGTGAAAGGCTGTGCTGATGAATAAGACTTCTAAGACCTGGAAGAAAGCAAATATCACCTCTATCTTCAAGAAGGAGGGTTCAGGGAACAACAGTGCACTCAGCCTCACTTCAGTCTTTCAGAAATCATTTCCAAACAAGGTGATTTGGAGTAGCCAGCATGGATTCAT
The DNA here is from genome assembly GCA_013397375.1 of Toxostoma redivivum. Classification (NCBI taxonomy): domain Eukaryota; kingdom Metazoa; phylum Chordata; class Aves; order Passeriformes; family Mimidae; genus Toxostoma; species Toxostoma redivivum. The sequence continues at coordinate 1,239,752 of VXBI01013785.1, forward strand.
GAAGGGGAACCATGCCTGACCAACCTGAGAACCTTTCATGATGAAGTGATGGGCTCAGTAAACAAGGACAAGAAGTAGGTGTTGTTTATCTTGACTTCAGCAGGGGTTTTACTAATGTATATTGATTTTATATGTATATTTATATATATAATGCATATAAAAACCTAGTTGAGGAAATAAAGAAGGCAGAGTCAGACTCTTCTCAGTCTCCCACTAACAGGTCAGGAGGAAACAAGCACCAACTGAAATACACGTGTAGCCAGCAGAAAACACTTTATTTTGTGAGGGTGGTGGCTGGGCTGTGTCACAGGTTGCCCACAGAGGCTATGGAATCTCCATCCTTGGAGATAATAAAAAGCCAACTAGACATGGTCCTCAGCAACCTCTCTGGGTGATCTGGCTCTGAGCAGGGGTTTGGAGGTGCCTTCCAGTCCCACAGTGGTTCTGTGGTTCTGTAATGTAGCAAAGACATGCACTCTTTCAAAAAACTTTTGTTTCTACCTTTAGGAGGCTTATAAAATCTTAAAGGGAATGTATGAAAAGTAGATGTATGAAACATTTTTGTATTTTGTTTTAGTCATGGAAATATTTTTTGGTATAAATGAAATAAGCGGTCTGCAATCAAACAAGGCATGTATGTTTTTAAGAGCTGAAAATAGGGCTGCAAATTCCTGTGTTTAAAAGTTTCCATGCTGTCATTGCAATAAATTAAGTTTCTAATTAAACACATGCTCACATACACACTCTTGGATGGGAATGCTATGCTTGATCAATAGCCCCAGGCTACACGGTAGCAGGCAGAATTATAGCAAATGGAACTGGATGAATGGGTTTACTTAATGACCACAATATGATTTATTTCACTGGTGGGAAAGGGGGTAGGAAGACATCAAATTGCTAAAAATATTACCTGAGCAAATCAGGATGTGATCTTACAGGAGATAGATTCCCCAGGGATCCTGTGTGAGTACAGTAAATCAGAGCTCAGATCACTGTAAAATAATCATACTTGAAAGTGTGCCAGCTAATCTGCATTCAGCTTTTTTGCCATTTATAATTAAGAAGGCTTTTTTGTTGTGTTTTAATGTAGATGGCTTAACTGTGGACAATTGCTGACTTAATCTGTACGTTTTCACAGTGTCATGATTTTAGCTGTTGGAGGAGTCTTGGTACAAGAAACAAAATTAATGCAGAAAATTCCCCATACAATAAAGCAGATGGAAAATGCATCTTTGAGTAAACCTTCTCAGAATTTAATTTTTTTGACCACAGTCCCTTTTTATTTGGCATTTGTTGAAGCAGCAGCCCATGAAAGGTGTGCCAGCGCAGGAATGTGCTGGAAGCTTCTGGTGGTGAATCTGGGACTGGCAGCTACATTCTGGTCTCTGCCACTGGGGATCTGTCACTGACCCCTCTGACCAGTTATTTACCTTGCCAGTGGAGCGAATAAACCCAACCAGAGCTGAGACAGAGAGACACAAGGCAGTTTTCTGAGTTTTGACTTTGTTGTAAATAAAGGTTTGTGTCATATGGCTTATGACCTAAAGAGAGCCAAAATTGAAAGAGCTGACAAAACTAGCAGCAGAAGAAATCTTCTTCAGTCCCCCAAAATACACTCACACACATATATTAATTTTGATACTGGCTATTTTCAAATGTTCTTTCAGTTTCTCTTTCCCCCTACTTATTTATCTGTGAAAAATGCAGAAACTGAATATAAATCAGGTTTTGACTTTTTCTATAATTGTGCTTTTCAAAGGAGATAATTAAATTTCTGCCTCTTTGGGAAAAGGTCAGCATGTTGGGGTAACAAATATTCGTATCTCTAGGGCATTTGCCCTTATTAGCCATGAATCACTGTTTCATAAGCTTGGAGCCTTGGCCAGAATCCATCTAGCCTAAAATACTTTGAAAACCAATGAATTAACTGAGATCCGCTTTAATAGTTCAACTTTATTACTAATTAACCTGTATATGCCCCTGTTTGTTATGCTGTAATTCAGAAACTAACACTATGGCTATTGTCTAGACATACATTAAATGTACAGTGCTACTCCTCCATTTACTTTAAGGATTTGTTGCTGTGCTGATCACTTGTTTTGTACACAAGTTAAGGCTGTAGGCAGTCTAAAGAGGTTAGTGAAGGAGCCTTTGAAAGGCTGATGTTTGACTTTATGTTGACCTCCAAACCAACTGACTCATCTGCAGGATGCTGCCCACATTTCTGGTGCTGGAGAGTTTAGTCACAAGCTGCCAAACAGAGCGACTGGGGAAAACACAGGGTTTGTGTATTATTTTATTTTATGCAATTATTTTTTTAGGTTTGAACTCATAATTACAGCTTCTGTTCAGATTTTCAACAACTTTTAAGCATTTGGGATGGCAAAGTTGCTTTTTTTTTTGTCACCTGCAATTTCAGGCTGAAGTATCGTGACCAATCTCTATGCTCCTGTGACTTGGACCAGATCCATAAAACCTCTCAGGCTTTCTGATGTCTGCTGAGATGGAGCTGGAGCTGACACCAAGCTGGGAATATCCATGCTGACACTAAAGCACCCTGTGGGCAGTGGGAGCAGCCTGGGGCAGGGCTGGAGCTGAGAGCTCAGAGCATCATGCTGGCCCAGCTTGAAGCATGGTGACATAAGTATGGCTTTTGTCTTTGCCAGCAGGCCCTTGCTCATCCTAAGTGCTTAGACCTATCATTACCTAAAGTAAAGTTTAGATAGTCAAGTGACCCCCACCCAGCTGCATCCTTAGCATCAGGTGGTCACTAATTTTCATGGAGTTCTACTCAAGGACTCCTGAGACATGTAACTATCTGACTGCTTATCCTGATGTAATGCCCAGTGGAATTGAAACACTGAGTTGTCCTCACTTCTCTCACCAGTTGAGGCTCATCCTTAGAAGATATTTCTATACTGTGTTTGTGCAAAGCAAGAAACAAATGAATCTTCTCCTATTCTGACCTTCATTTCCTCTGCGGTTTATCCATTAGTATATGCTTCCACTAGTAAGAGGTTTCGATGTTTGAATCTTTCCTTTCTTCTTGGATATGTTTAATTAATTATTCCACATAAGACTTTAAACCTTGGTCTTCATCCTTCCTGCTGAAGCAGTTCTGTATGGTGTGGACCTGAGATGAAACACAGCTTGTTCCTTGTTATGAGAGTGTTTGCTAAGAAGTCTAGGTTCCTCTTGAAATGCCAGCACAAATTTAAGCATGTTAAGTATGAGTTGTAGCAGGAAGAGCAAGAGCAGGTCCTTTTTTTCTAGGCAAGTACCCTAGAAGTGAATATATTGGGTCACATTTCTGTTCAGGTGCTTGTTCACCTCCTTCTGCTCTACTGAATATGGAATATTAATATTATATTTAACATTAAAATGGAACAATCACAAGAAGAGGGCATGAGAGCATCTGCTCTCACATAAGTCTGTCATATACTGATTCAAACCTTCACCTGCAAAGCATGAGAAGTGGGTTCATAGCCCTTCAGAGGAAGGAATAGAAGCTGGAAGCATTAAACCTACATGTGTGAGAGCTCTTTCATGCAGGATTTCTATATTAAATGTGACAGTAACACATTGTTCATACAAAGAACTGAAAATTTTGGTAATAGAGAGCAAATAAAAATGTGAGTGTGCCTAGTCATGCAAAGGAAGCAGATGTTAGCAATACATTAAATTACAACTCCAGCAAAGGCATAGCCTCTTTTTTTTTTAATTGCTATCGATCTTCAGACCACAAAAAGCAAAAGCTTTCTCGTAGTAATTTAGCATTTTTTTCAAGTTCTGCCAAAGATCTGACAAAATGCAATGAGTCTCTGATAATAGGTAAGTGTGACTCTATCCAAACACTTAAAATTATCTTAATGTATGGCATTAACTGTGCCACAGAACTTGCCTAAGAGAATGTAAGTCTGCTCAAGGGCAGCAGAGGAAAATTTAGGTAGATTTAGGACAAAATGTTGTGTGCGTGACCTCATAGGAACAAAACCTGCATCAGCTGGTTTAGAAAAGACCAACAGAAACAAAAAGTTGGTGCAAACCAACAGGTTTATGGAGCCTGATGTCCTGTATGGAAAAGTGTCCAGAAGCAATTGCTTCAGAGAATGGAGCAAAAAAACTTCCAATAGGAAGTTGTATAGGAACAAGGCTTAGTCACTTTTTCTAACCATAGCAATAATTTCACTATTTCAATTCCCTTTTCACTAGCTGTGCCTTCTCTATGTAAGGAGAAAAGGTGAAAAGAAGTCTTGATGTATACTCTACACAATTTACTATTTTGTTTGTTTTTATTACTTCTCCTATAATTTATCTCTGCTCAAAGATTAATGCTCTCCAGCCATCTTTCCCAGAAGGAAAATAGAAATGGATTTTTCAATTTAAAGAAGCAAACAAAACCAAATCTTCCTCTCTGAAGACAACATTGAAAGTATACATAACTGATGCCAAGCAAATGGAGTTGAAATAATCTCAGCTACACTCCTATGACTGGAAGGCCTTCAGGATACACAAGCACCTATATGTATTTATATTTATGTACTTTAAAGAAGGTTGGGGAGAAGGATTGTGTTGTTTGGATTTTTTTTTTATTTGGAGTATAACTTGAATATTTTTGATAAACCCATAAAAACTTTTTGTATTCAAACATTGCATGGTGAAGCCAATAAAATGAAAGAATCCTTTCTAATGGAAGTTTTGCTATACAGATGAAAAAGCAAAGATCAGAAAAGTATTTTTCTCTTTAAAGACATCCTTGCAATGTGTAGCTGTCTTTCAGTAGTGCTAATTTAATAATTCAGAGTGCTCTGATACCCAACTGTGTGATGCTCTCATTCGAAGGTGTAGAAATTCACTGAAATTTCTGTCACAAGCCCTTTCCCTCACATTCACTTGTGACTGGACTCTGCCTTACACTGCAGGGAAAAAAGAGGGAATAATGCCACAGTATTTTGGAGAATTTAAGGAAATTAGGTGAGTAAAGGCAACAGCCCATCAGAGTTTGAAGGAGGCCTTTTCAAATATTCCCATGGTCTTTGTATCTTTGTAGACCAAGGCAGACTCAGAAATGTGTTGTGTTATGAGATAACGATCTGTTAGAAGAAAAGAAGAATAAACATCAACAGTCATAAATCCATTTTTTTTAACTTTTTGAATGTTACTTCCTTGTTAAAAAAGGGGCTACATTTTTTTGGCATTTAGGTGCTGGAAAAAAAATCTCTAACAGTAATGTTTTTCCACCCAAATTTTTTGCACAATATTTTCTTTTAAAGATTTACACATATAATTTAGATTTGACTTTTGTAACTTCCTCTGTCCACCCAACCCTGTTCCTATCAACACTAGATGTGTTGAATCACTCATAAGGTAAAAGCCATAATTATCCATTTTGACTTTTTAAGTAGCTCTCTGATGGTTACCTTGATGAAATGATGTAATTTAGGATATTTTTCCAAACCCATGTCTGCTTTTTGGATTATCCTTCAGGCCTCCATTGTGCTAAAGTAACCAATGTTCTCTAATAGCTTTCTATAACACCTCTAGGGAAATGAAATGGCTTTTTCATATCTGAACAAAGTCCCAGTTCCTTGTCCTATTGCCCTTGCCATAAGACAGGGCTTTGGCAATGCCTGTCAAAGCAGCCTTCTCTATGATATCAGAAATGTCAGTGTAAAAGCTGCCAAATTTTTGATCCTGTTGGCTATGGGCATTTATATTACCTTGTGGGGGTGTATATTTTTTCAGCCTATCCTTCATCTTAATGGAGTGTGATAGCTTATGAAAGCCAGCTTGACATTCATTACCACACGGATTTTTTTCCTTTTGTGCACCAATAATATCTTTGTGACAGCAGCAGAAACTGTTTACATAAGAAAAGAATTGGAAAACATTCCTGATTTGTAGGTACTTAGAGCAGTAAGTCCTTTTATTCATTGGAATCAATAATATCAGGCACGGCCCAGTAAGAGTTCATACTCCTGCCATCTCAGGCTAACAAACTAACAATTCTTTTGCCCTGCATAATTTGTTCATTTAACTTGCATATGGCATAGGGCTGAAGCTTAGAAACTAAAACATTCATTGGTGGCTTAAGTTTAAATCCAACCCTTTCTGATAAAACACAGATGAAGAGATGGCTTTCCCCGTCAATCTGAAAATAAAAGCATTTGTTCTAAATTAAGGGAATACAGAAACACATACTTTAGCACCATGAAATGTGTATCTAACCTATTGGGCCATAAAACATTCCTTCAAGTGTTTTCTAGCTACTCTGTTTTAATACACATCGGAACATCGGTCTTGACTACTTCTTTACCATCTCTCTGCACTTTTTAAATGATCTCTTATTCTGTCTTGTGAGGATTCAATTATTTCATGCGCACTAAAACAATTTCAGCAGGGGAACTGCCTCACATGTGATCTCCTGAGCCAGGCCACATCAAAACAGGGCTTGTAAAATCTGACAGCCTTCTTACTTGAGGTTGCCAACATGTTCAGGAGGAGATCCTGTGGCTGGCTGTTGAGTGCATTTATCCACATTTTTCTGATTTTTCCCCTTAGCTTTCAAAGACAAAGTACAGGGCCTGGGGTTTATGTATTCTAAAATGGTAGGTCACTATAACAGTAGTAATGGCATGCTGACACCTTTGTGTCACTGACAAAAAAAACATATTTAAACAGTAGAAAAGTATTCAAATAAATGGGGGGAGAACACCTAATCCAAGTGTCCAGGATCATGGATAAATGCTCTGCTGCTGTGCTGTTGGGCAGAAGCATTCCCTGCCACACATCAACAAACCTTGTTATGGTCAGGCACATGCAGTTAATGCAGTTTTGCTCTTTGTTGCTTCTCCACTAGCAACACTTCAGGAATAGGGTTTAGGAATTTTTGGAATCCCAGCTTTGAGCTTTGTAGTTTTCTTGGGGTTTTCCCCCAGAAGGCTGTTGTGGATTTAGACTTCAGTGACCAATAGATGTGAGCAACAGTCCCACTGAGTCAAGAGAGATGAACCTGTATTTAGGGGAACAATTTGTTGGTTTTGTTATCCCATTCTGTGCATCAGAGAAGCCAAATCAGGGTTTTTAAACTGATTTGTCACAGACCAAGGAGCAGAATAAGACTCAGAACCTGCTACTTCAAATCCATCTCCCCCTGATGCCTTCCTTAGACATTTTAATTAGTATTCTTAAATGCTTAAAGATAAATGAAAGAAATCATGTCCTTTTAAAGTAAATAAATAAATACAGTATGAGAATTTCAAATTTTCTTCATTAAGAGCAAGCAGATCGCTCATTGCAGTGTTTTATTTTGCTATTTACAGAACAGCTAGCTTGTGCTACAGTATCTCTTCATCTCCAGAATTTCTCTTCCAAGATTATGTATAGGCTCTGTCTTACTAGTAATATTTTAATTCATCACCATATATTTAGCAAACTCTTCTTTTATCACTTGATGACAGAAGGGATTTTTTTCTCTGACATTTATTGCTTTTTAAACTGTATTTCTGGTATGGTGCCAGGTTTCTCCCAAAATATTGTAAATAAATGTGAGTAATACAGATTTGGATTTATGAAGCATAATGGTTGGATGCTTTAGCTATGAAGAGATGCTTTATCATAGTCCACCAATGTATGGGGAAACTTTTAAGACTTGCTTTCCTCCTTTATTTTACTAGAGTCCTTATAGGTTTTAAACCAAGTTACTTTGAGACTTGAATACAATTACAGTAACCAATCTGACATACACACAATGTGAATAAAATGCTCAATTATATATAACCATTTTAACACTGATACATTCTACACACATAAAATAAAGGCACCTTGAAATAAAACTCTTATCTCCCTCACCTCACTTATCTACTAATTACATATAAACTCACACAATAAAAAAAAAATCCTGTATGTCTATCATTAAGGAATATAAAAGAAAGGCTTGTTATCTTCCTTCATGCTTATCTGTAAGGCTCAGTAATGTTCTTAACTGTAAGAGTATATACTCTCTCTATATGTGTATGTTCATATATAGTTTATATATACAAATACAGCTCCCTTCAGACTCTGAATGATTAATACACAGGCTAGGGAATCGTTCTGTGTTCACACTTTCTGAAATCAGAAATTCTTTAGAAGGAATGCACCCATTTCTTCCTTTGCAGGCACTGCTTCATGAGACCATGAAATCAACCCTGCCACCCTTTTGGTTAAATTTTGATTCAAAATGAAAAATTGCCTCCCCTCTAATATCCTTATTCTTTCAGTCATAATTTCACAACCTGGATCATTTATTTTTTTATTTTATGGTGGATTAAATGTGCTGGTAACAAACTTTGAAAACATAGTGGCTAAGCAAAACCACCACTCCTTTGCATCACATTCCTTACATTTTTTGCATGATGATACTTTGTGTGGTTTACCTTGAAGAACATGGAAAAGCTTTAGTCCTGAAAAGAAAGTATGTGCCTGGGGAAAAAAAAAAAAAAAAAAGATATTTGTAATCAGTAGAAAATAAAGCCCCTGCCCAGAATCATGTGTGACATTCCTGTCCCTCTCGTGATGTAGGACTAGTTAACCTCTGAGCTCAGTGGGCTGCAGCTGAAGATTAATATTATCAGCTTGGGCTGTGGTGGGTTTTGATGGAAGCAGTCTGGGAATCTGGATTTCCCCCACTCCTGCCCCAGGGAAGAATAAAGGGCCTCTTGTGCCCTGCTGCAGCAGCAGGGGCTGGCATCACTTTTCATACACTTAGAGGCCACATGCCACACGTCAGACACCATGCAGGAATGCAGGCAGCAGATCCCTTATCTGCTTGCCAGTCTGATATTTAATGATTTCTCAGTGGATCCAAACGTTGCAGAAGACTTCCAAGTAGAGGAATGACCCAGATCAGAGAGATACCATCCAGGAACATTTCCCAAGTGCCTGTTTCAATGGGGGTGGGAAAGGAAGCAGATGTTTTCCATCAACAACTAATTCTGAAGAGCTACTATTCCTCCCTAACCACAAGCTCTGTGCCATAATCATCTACTCCCTTCTTCTGCTTCTATAGATGTAACAGCAGCATGTAATAATTCAAACTCTGTCTTGTTGACACAGCTTGCTTCAGCTGTACAGAAAGCAAGTTTTTTTTGTTCACCAAGTCTGTGGACACATCAGCACTTTGCAGAGAGCCTAAGAGGAGCTGCTGCTTTCTTGATGGCAATTGCCTGCTGTTGTCCAAGCCTCTATCTGTGGCAGCACACTGGAATAGCCATACACAGTAAATTTCAGTCAGCGTGGCACAATTATTTTTGTTAGACAGGATCACAATTTTCCCTTGAAATATTCCTTGGCATAATCCCTATTAAAAAAAAAATCTTTTCCTCTTAATTCAGGAAGCTGATCTCAAATAATGATTTTTTACTTGCCTTGAGTAATTATACTGGTATGAATTTGTAGGGAAATTGTAGGAATTGCTTCAGTTAGGTCTGTGTCACTGATAGGGAATGACCTGTCATACACATCTGGCTTTGTAGAGATGAGAATAACAAGCATTCTGATGTACCAAGTTGAAAACTATATGGATTATACTGAACTTAAAATACAGGCATGTGTGCAAGAATGTCCCATAGAGAATACTAAAGATCAAAGAGTGAAAAAAATGTTAAATGGCATTAGTATAATAAAAGGGAACTAGCTCACCCGTTGAACTGAAAAACGTTAGCTGAGGGACTAAACAATTTATTTTTGGATATAAACATGGTCAAGATGTCTATTCTGTGAGGATGAGCACTTTAATATTCTGTTTGGACAATTTAGGTAATATGATAGCTGTTATGTATTTCCTCTCCTAGTGCACAACTGTAGATGTTCCAAACTGGGAAGCAAAATCCTTAAAGCCTGTCCCTTTGCAAGCTCATAGAGACCTGCTACTCACAGAATCCTATGGAATCATGGAATCATAGAAGAGGGACCATGGGTAGTCCACCACATCCCTGGGGAGTGACTGATAATTCTCACTAAAAAATTCTCCCTTACAACAAGAAGAAAACTTATTTAAGATCTCTGAAATATTCCATAGTGCAAAGCTTTTTTTTTTTTTTTTTTTTTTTCCCTATCAAAAGGCTCCATGGACACAGCTGTGGCCTAGGCTCTGCTTAAGGTCAATTGAGCCAAAGCTGACCCTAAATTCCTAGTCCATGGTGTAGGCAAGTCAAGATAATCCTGAGGATACTTATGTAGGGGATGACCCTATTCCTTCCATAGTGAGAGTTCTGGAAAAGACTGAACTCAGTATGAAAGTCACTATAAATATGAAGAATGTGAGGCTGAGGAATGCCATGGGACTGTAAACCCTTCACAAAAATAAAGGATCTTCTTTGCTAGAACTGCATTATGTGTCTTGGATACCAGTCCTGAAGAACAAGGAAGGAGGATTATTACTTTTACATTTTTAGACCCACATTTCATGAAAAAATGAAGCAAAGGTTCTGAGAAAGGAAGGCTGGGGGGGAAGTTTTACTGTAGATAAAAGGAAAAGAATACATAGATGCTCCCTGAAGCAAAGCAGATGGGCTGAAGAAGGCTATGCCACGAGCTTCATATGTTCATTTTAAAGGTCAGTTTTAAATGGTAGGAGTCAGGTGTGGAGGACTTTTTTCCCCCTCCCAAAACATACCGTCAAGAAATCTTAGGAGACAGCAGGAAGAGGTGACAGGGTTTGGGAATTTTTTTGCACTATTTTTGGTTTTGTAATATTTTCCCCTGGATTTAACCATTACTTTGTCAGAATAAATCTTTCTAAGTTTCAGCTTTATTCAGGGGTGACAAATCTATAATGCTCGTTTTTCTTGGGGGTGAAACTATACTGATGTTTTGCAGGAAAACCTTGTAGGAGCAATGCTCATGAAGGAAGCTTCCCTCAAAATTATGAAACTTTGGGGACCTACAGGTTCCAGTGCCAGGATTCAGGATCAATTCTCCCCAAGCTCACACAACCCCCTTGTAAAAAATAGGAAAGAGGAGGCATATAGGCTGAATACTCCCAAATTGCTACAGCTGATCAGTGCAAATTTCCTTTGGTGGAAAGATATGACAAGTGACAAGAGGGAGTGGAATGTTGCTTTGTTATTCTGATTTTTCACTGACAAATGCAGATCAGCAGCATGTGTGAAAGGAACCTCGGAGCCGATGAAATGGGAGAGAGCTGAAGATATGATGTATAGACTTTTTTTCTTGCTTCATGGGGCTGCTGGGATATGAAAATGCCATTTTGGGGAAAGCTAATTGCCTGTTCAGCAACTAAAAGCAAGATACCTTTGTTCAGTGAGTTACAATTCCCTGAAGTACACTGCAGTAGCAAAGCAGTAATTACAATGCAGCATGTCTTAAAAGAGCACCATTACACATTTCATGAAGAAAAGGGTAACTTAAGCATTGCTGCTCCCTGGTTAAAGAAAAAGATTTAAAACATCTTGGGCATGATCTTGTGTGTTTTATGAATATAAATTTGTCTTCATACTTATTTCTAATGTGAAGACTGAGCTCAAAGCTTACTTACCCTTTTCAGATTACTACCAGGCCAGGTTATAAACTATTTTGTGCTGCTGGCAACAGTCCAATAATATAAAACACATTTTTAATTTTCTTCCTTTACCACCCCTCACACCCCTCCCTTTTTATGTTTTTTTTCTGTCTCCAGCCAAAAAGATATAGTCTCACCAGAATGGAATGACTTGTGGATAAGGCAGTGAGTATAAATTAAAGTGGGGTCTTTGGCTGAAGAAGCACAATGAATGTTCAGAAAAGGATGGTGAAAAGGAAAAGTGTGAGCAGACAAAGGAAACCAGGAAAAAAAATACAAAAGAATATGGGTTTAATATATTTCTGATATCCTAAACAGAGTGAGCATGGTTGCAGAATTCTGGAAATCATAAACACCTTAGAGAGTTAAGACTACCTCATAAATGGGAATAGGTAATTTCTTGGGGATTATTTCTAAATCAGACTTTAATTAAAATGTTAGGAGAAGATGAACATATGTTTTAATAAATATTTCATTATTAAACGTTAAATAATAACTTATTGATAACTACAAGTATGCCATAGTTATTTATTAACCACTATTTATTTATTAACCTTTGACAAATGTAACACTTTCTATGCAGAACAAAATTGCCTAAGGAAGCTGGAAAGAAACAAGATATGAATTAGGATTTTAACAGAAATCAGTAAGGGAGGTTACTTGCACATCAATTATGTTGAGTTGCATTATAGGTTCCATACCCTCTCCTAAAAACTATGTAATTTTCTCATGTCTCCATGGCACATATTTTGTAACTTTTTCATTAAAAAAGCCAACACAAACCCATATAGTCTTTTGCCATATAATACATTATTAGAAGAATCATAAGGAGGGAGGATAAAGGAGCAAGTTTAATAAATATTGCAAAGCATACTACTGCTCCTGAATGTTTGTGTTGGATTTCATATGATGTATGAGAAGCTGACATGTCCTGTGGGGGCTAGTTTACATTTTTTTAATGAAAGGGTACAGTACTCTGGACCTATAGTTTATTTAGTTTTGCACTAGAGATGTAAATATTTATTAAGGCTTTGACTCATTACATTTTGTGCAAACCTTGCACTCCAAATCTGTGTGATTCACAGTATACTGAAAATAGAAATAATACCCCTAAATCACACCTGTCTGTGAAGAGAAAATCTGCCAGTTCTTTCACTCCCAACTCATCACCTTGCGACAGGCAAGGAAAAAAATAAAGCCAGAAAGAAAACTAGCTGCTACTTAAAATGAATTCACTGGAAAAATGTTCCTTTGTTAAGAAGTGCTTGGCTGGGATGGCTGGGAAAATTCAGAGCTCAAAAAAGTCAACATGGTCTCGGTTCTTAGGTCACCTAGCCCCTTATTTTGAAAAATACCTGTATCACTCTCTTTGTTCTATTGTTTTTTATTTTTTTCTTTGGGAGTTTCGGAGACTTGTTTGTTTGCTCGTTTGTTTTGAGAGAGATGAGTTCAAATTCTTTTATGTTAGGGAGATGTAAATCATGGCCTTATACCTCTTACTGCCTCCATCTTTTAAACAAGTGTTTCTTCCACCTTGTTTTGAGATGAGTTTGACCCTGTCATAGTCTAAAAATGCTTTGATGAGTCTCTCTCTAAATAAAAAATTACAGCCTTTGTGGAGTTCAAGTGGTCTCAAGGTTATGCAGTGCTAATCAGTTTTGTGGTTCTTAATTCTGTTTTCAAATTTGGCCATAGGAGTCTTTCAATTCACTTTTGTGGCACTTGATTGATTTTGTTATTAACATTACAAGTCATGGGATCAGATAGCAGTATGTTGAACAGACATGCACCAGCACCAGTCTACTGAAACATATATTGATTTGCATCAATATTTTTAGTCAGGAAAGTGTTTAAATTTGAGGGTTAAAAGTACTCTCTATGTATTTAAGAAAGATGAAGGTATTACAAATATTTATGTGACTGCAATATATAAAAAATATGTATTTATATACCTTTCTGTTAAATGACATTTATTTATAGATCTGCACTGTTACCTTGTACCTCCAGATAAAACTGTAAAGCTGCTTTTCCCAAGTACAAGAAAATCCATCTTGAAACTTTAATTAAAGAATAATCTATCAATGACAAATTACCAGAGGATGGATATGTCACTCACACTGTTGGCATGTCATTTTAAAGAACACAAGTGAAATCACAGGAGAATAACAGATCTGGGTATTTGTTTGCACTTAGCAGACAAGGGGAACATAACTGATATAAAGCAATTTCTAGAGAGTTTCTATATTAAGAGATTAGTCTGAAATTCCTTTACTCTGAAAGAAAAAGCAGCACTAGAGCAAATCTGCACCTTCTGTGAAGTCTGTAAAGCCTCTACTAAAACAAGTAATCACTTGATATGTTTAAAACTGCTAGTTTGGGTTTTTTTAAATTGTGCTCATGAAGTCTCCACATTGGATAAAACCCTGAGTAGCTTTTTGTTTGGCTTCCTAGAAACAGTTCTTGTAACCCTATTTCAGCTTACCTTTTAAAATAGTGCAGAAGAAGCAGCTGTGAAGATGGGAGAAATAGGAGCTTTCCCCTCCCAGTTCTGTAATTTAAATAAATTAATCTTTGCATCTCCTCCCTGATCAGCTGAATGTGCATTTCCTTGCATAGAGCCATTTACAAATAGGGGCTCTATGCAGAGTTCCTACATAAATGATATTAAAAGCTCTTTCAAAAAAACCTAAGTGATTATCCAATTTCCTATGAAATTGGGATTTTTTTTTTTGTCCATGAGTTGTTATTATTAAAGGCCTGTAACAAGATAGATTTCAAGTGAGAAGTATATGACCTCAATATGAATAGCCCTAATTTTAGCTTCTCCTGCTTGAGAGAAAACACCAGCATGGTAAAAATCACAGTGAACAATGATTATCAGATTTTTATTCCTTCTCCACAGAGTATAGTTTTACCTTTATCTCATCCAGGAGAACCTTGTAAATCAGGTGGAATAATACTTCCATCAGAATCATATGGGAATTTCATATAACCTGAAAGCAACTTGCTGGAAAGACATAAACCTATTATCCTGGGCTATCTACAGTTCCCTGATCACCTCATGCACACACATCCCTTGTCTATAATCCTAGCTGTTTTCTGGTCACCATTATTTATTTTTTAATTTTGTGTTGGGTTGATTGGCTTCTCTTTTTGATTGCCAGATATCACTGCTTATTTTTGACCCATAAAACAAATCCAACCTGCTCTACTCTTGCAAGAATGTTAAGTCTAAAATAAAAGCATACAAAAATTCACATCTAAAGGTCAGAGCTACAATTCTGTATTTGGACTCAGCTGTACTACATTTCTTTCAGGAACTACTTTAAAGTCTCAACCCAAAGGAATCCATTTAGTGTCTATCATGTCCTTTGGCACAAATGCAGTTGTATTATGTTTCTCCCAAAATCTACTCATGTTTTCTATATGAAGAGGATATTGGAATAAAAAATTGAAAGATGATAAATCTGATTAATTTAGCTTTCTTAATTAACAGCAGTGTTAATCAGATTGTTGATTAGACTGTTGTTGAGCAGAACCTCCCAGTCAAAGAGCTGACTGTCCAGCCACTGCTTACACAACTTTCCATCATTTTGACCTCAAGCTCATTGTGGATTTCAAGTCACATCCTTCCTGTTGGGTCATTCATGATGCACATCTGATATTTGTGGGATAAAAAGCACTATGGAAGTGCAACACGGGAGGTTTCAGGGTTGATTGTATTCTGATGATTGCCTTCTTTGTTAGGTATTTTATCACACATTTTGGTACTCTTCTGTGACTGGAAATTGGATGGCTTATTTGCAAGAATTTGTATTTTTGTCTTATTGATTCTTAATTTCTTTATTATAGATTTCACTGTCTGAAGATAAATATATGAGCCTTTCCAAACAAGACCCCATGTTTCGAGAAAATAGCCAAACCTGAGTAATTCGAAATGGACTTTTTTTTCATGAACTTTTATTTACTAAATCATCTTGAACAATTTGTTTCAGGTGAGAGTTACTTTTTACTTAGATTATTTTAATAGTAATATCTTTATGTTACACATGGTAGTATAAAAGATCTTCAATAACAATTACATAGTGCTAAAATAAATAAATTTTTTATATGGGAAAGAGCTTCCTAATGATGACATTATTCCATTGCATGATGAACATAACAGACCACAATTCTAGCAGGCTGGGCAACTATTAACAGCAAGCTTTGCTATGATCTCTGGCTTTTATTATTAGGAATTTTAATTTAGCTATAAATAATAGTGTCAACACATGTACTGAGAAGGATAAAATTAGACTTCTACACGAAAATAAAAAACCTCAGAGAAGTTATATAGCATTGAGTATAAATGTTAAGCAGGATTTGAACTGGTAGCATTCTGGTTCCAGGAGTAAAATACCTTAATAGGATATAATTGCTTCTATTAAGGATATAGAACTTTGTATGTGTAAATCAATACAAAACAAATAAGAAATACTGCTGGTCCTTCACTATGCAAAAAAGGCATCTGTTTTCATCTAAAAGCATTTTCACAGTTTATGATGAGTGACAGTACATAATAATGATGCAACTTATTTCTTGGAATCAAGATCAGAGGCACAGGCTCAGGAGTTTTCAAAGATCTTTTGTTATGTGGCAAACAATTTTTAAGTTCACCTATGCATTCAGAGGTGCTTGTCTTCAATAAAAATGCAGGGCTGAAAAGGAAAGGGATAGAAGTAATGAAAATACCATGCTGGGTTTAGTGGCACACACTATCCACCATGCTTAACCAGGAACATCTAGCACACAGAGTCTCACCTGAACACACTTTGTTACCTCTCTCTGCAGGACAGACTGACTCAGGCCCAAGGGCTGGCCAGCTTTCTTTTGTGAAATGTCTATCTTGAAGCAGGCACAGTGGTCAGATTATCTTATCTAGTTCTCTCTGTGCAGCCCAAATACACTTTTTGGTTGAAAACTGAGGAGTCGTCCCTTCTTTTGGGGCAATTTTTTCTCTAGATGGATGAACTGTTTTCTTTTCCTTGATGCCTTAAGAGGCTGCCTAGAACAGAGGCTAGACAGTGTTAAAGGAATAAAACAGGTATTTATTAAAAGTCCACCCAAGATGGACTCCAAGTCACAAGTTCTCACACTTTTATAAGTTTTGGTCCATTTACACATTGGAGTTAATTGTCCAATTACAGCTCCAGGTTATGCAGTTCCATCCTCCCAGATTGCTCTCCTCAATTCCCTGTTGTTTGCACTTTTTGGGCCTGGAGCTGCAATGGTGTCCTTGGTTCCAGGGCTGGAAAAGGTTTGTTTTGTCTGACTAGACTGTGAAGAGAACTTGCTAACATTTCATATGAAGTTCAGAGATACATACTAATGCAGTGCAGAATCTGGAAAATATGAAAGCTGAAAGTTAAGGCATCATCCTGGGAACTATTTCTAAAGAGAGTAACTTCAAACAGGTTACAGAAAAGAATTTCCCCTCAAGTCTGCCTGCTTCCTTCAGGTGAACAACTCTGTGTTTGCTTGTTGAAGTGAACAGTTTTGTAGTCTGTCCATCTAAACAACCTTTATCTTGCAGAAATGTGATCTGTTCTTTACTCATATGCCCAGTTCCCTTCTGCCCAGTTCCCTTCTGATTTTTTTTTTCTGTAAGAAGGAGACAGAATCAGCATAAAAGATGGATTGTTTGAATCTGAGCAGAAAGTTCTTTGGATACTACTTGACTGTCTTCCTGCATTGCTCTTCAACAGTCCATTTTTCCACCTAAGATGGTCAGTTACCAAATTCAAGTATTTATGGCATGATTATTCCCTCTACTTCCATGAGGACTTAAGAAATTTTGAAAATTCAAACTCTAGATTGCCTAAACTGTACAGATAAAATTAATGCACAGGGGAGTTTTGTTTATTTGGGTTTTATGGTGGGGTTCTTGCCACAAGTGGTTTGACCAAAGTTATGGAGGGAAACGTTCTTTGAGTCAGTCAGTATTCAAAGACTGTCTTAAGAAAGATGTCAGAGTTTAAGATCCTGACATCTGGTCATCATTAAAATTGCTGTTCACACATGATATTTTACTTAGACTGAACCAGGAGGCAGACAGTAATTTATATCCTGCAGCCAGTGGGAAAAAGTCTGGTAAAATGTATAAGTGATCATGAATAGAAGTCTCTAGCAGGTTCAGCTGTGGGGTAAGGTACATGAGGAGACAGATTTGCAAAAGGAAATCACACTTTGGTGATTTTCCTGGCTTAGAATAAGGAGGCTCCACCTCAGCTCATCAGATGAGAAGTGGGGTTAAAGTAACTTTCCCACAGAATTTTGGGCTATATGCAAAGAAATTTTGCAATACAAATGCTGAACTTCTTTGAAGTTTTCTGTTATTTTTATGTCTATTTCTGTAAAATTTTCTGGGGGAAAAACCAGGCGCTATTTCATTCAATTTCAGTTGGCATTGTGAAATGTTAGATTAATAGCTGTCAGGCAGTTAATCAAATATCCCAAAAGTTTGCCTGCATACTTCCTTAATTTTGTCAAAGATTAAAATATCATCACTACCACTAGGGACATTGGGCATGCTCTAAATTATTCTGTGGATTATTCTTTTAAAAGTTTCAGCAGCTACATATATTTCAAACATTATTTCTTGTACCCAGTATTTCAAAACTTTATGAATTTCCTTCCTGAACTCAGGTTAATAACTGATCAAAGATAACTAATTTAGCAGACCTCCACTTCAAAAATCCTATTTTAAGCTTTAATTCCTTGTACCCATACCTTTATAGTTTTTCCTACCTTTACAGTCTTCAAGAGCTTTCTAAATTTGTACAAAGTTCAGGAAAGTCTCTGATACTGAAGCAGACTTGGGGAGAAGGATTAAACAGTGAGACTGATAAAGTGATCTTGTGGGATCAAAGAAGAGGTGGGTGACATCGAAACTGAAAATGTTCCAAAATTCTGAAAAGTTTTTAAAAGTTTTTAAAAGAAAGGGAAGGGAAGGGAAGGGATTAAGGCATTTTTCTTTTCATTTCTAAGAAATTTCAGTGCAAGCTGTAATGTCTCCACAAAATTGTTCTCTACCCATCCATCTTTTTGCTTCTGTGCACACCTGTCATGAAGGGACATCCTTGTAGAGAGGTTTTTGTGGGTTTTGCTTTACTTTCTTTCCAGAGAAGCAGTTTTTGGCTTTCATCGTTTCATCTAAGCACTGAATAAAGCCTTCAAAATTTGTCCCCATCTGTATTATAGAGGGAAAACACTCAAATGCCTCAGTATCTGATCAGTGTGCCTATTTCATTGTCTTTACTCATAAAATGTGTCCTAATTTCATTAATACCTGGGCTTTTGGGGAGAATTATGTTTGTGCTTAATCACATTCTCCACACAGACAAAATAGGCATTGAAATTAGTTTCACTTCTCAGTGTTTTCTCTGTCACTCTGATAAAATCTTGCTGAGGTTGTGAACACCTGAAGACTTCCAGCTGTGATACACACACGAAGTAATTCTCTTTCCAGTGACCATCTCTGAGTGCACAGATGCAGACTGCTACAACAGTTGAGGATCACTTGCAGAATAAACCCAAGGAAAAAAAAATCTTTCTGGATACTGTGCTGCTGAAAACCTACTGCTGAAGAACCCCCAAAATACCCAACCTAACAAAGACAAACAAACAATGTCAGCTCAGTGAGATTTTTGATTTGAAAAAAGACTGAGGTTCACTGTGTTTTTGTAAAATAATCATGATTATTGTAATAATATTACCTTCTAACAGGAACAGCAACAACTAGAAGAACACCAAACACTGACAAACAGCTCATATGTAAAGAACCAAAGGATATTCATATTACAGACTTTTTTGTTTCTGTGGTACTGGGCAATTTTATTTTCATTTTGAATTTTTAGCTCGTTCAGTGTCAAAACATAACACATTTTCAGTTGAAAAAAGCCAATACACTTCATGAAAAAGATGGCTTAAGAAGACAACCTAAATAGTTAACAGTTGAAATTTTACTTGGAGCATAAGGGTTGCTTCTGAAACTGTAATTATTAATGTGAGCTATTCAAAATAAAAGTAAGCTCTGATTAAAAAAGAAGAAAAAAATATGATGGAATGGTGGATTTTTAAACTTTAGTTTTCACTTTGAAACAGTGTTCTCCTAATCTATATTCAAACTCACTACATGACTGTCAGAGCTCTTCATGTGTCTTCATCCTGTATTTCCATTCCTCATCTAGGCATGAATATTTACAAGGTTAATCTTCAGTACAAAGAACATGCAAAAATTTTTTTTCAAGTATCAAAGAAATGTAGATAAGCCATGGTACTCCAGCAAAAACTATTAACTTTCAGCATCCTTAACACTGATTAGCTCTAAAGTAATTGAGATCAGTTAATGTCTCACTGGGACAAGAACCTTATTTTTTTCAAAGTCTATCATCAAAACTTCTGTCTGCAGTGAGAACTCCAGGAATTGAATGGGATTCCATCTCACCTTCTGCAGGCTGCTGAACATATTCCTTATAATTTTAACTTTAAACCTCTCTGGGATAGTCTCATTAAAATAGAACATTTCATTGGCTGCATAAGGGAGTAACAAAGCTGTTACCCCTTTCTGGTCAATTATATCGATTGCAATTCTGACATTTTCAAATGTATTTCTCCATTTACTCCAATTATACTAAGCAGATTGTTAAGAAGATTGTCTTGGACTTTGGAAGACATGCAATGAGCCAGCTCACTTGTACTTGTGTCAAAGTTAATTAATTTTTCTAAGTCTAAAATGACCAGGGATGCATTCTGCTTTCTGTTTTAAATTAAAATCACTTTTTCACCGCTGTGTTATTCTGCGTTTGTATTGATTTTAGGTTCAAAGAGCATTAAATTCAATTCTAAATTTTCTTTTAACCTGTAGAGAACATGGAGGCATCAGAAACTCTACTTAGAAATTTCCCCAAGGGGCTCATCCAAAGCTTAACAAAACATTTTCAGTAACTTAATTTCACTTGATGTCTTTGAAGAACTTTCTCTTTTATCCATCAGGGTCATTTTTTTGGGAATGTTTTTATTCAAATGCAAAACATCCTAAACTAAGAGTAGTCTTTTAGCTGGAATTATTTGAATATTTGCAATGCCCACAAAAAAAACCCAAAATAGATATTTTAGCATAATTTTTGTTTAAAATAAAATAAATCTGTGGCTGACAGCCAAAATCCCACCCAGTAGCTCAGTTACTAACCTCACTCAGTGGGATGAGGGGAAGAAAATAGGGGAAAAAAAAGAATAAGACAGTTCTTGCGTTCAGATAAGGGCAGGGACATCAATTACCTTTGTGGAGAGACACAAAACATGGAATTTATTGCCAATTAAAATAAGTATTTAATTGCTGATGCAGGCACTAGTAAACAAAAATTATACTTATACAAATTTGAAAACCACACTTCCCCGCCTTTTCCCAGGGTCAACTTCACGTGTTCTCCCCAGACTCCACAACCTGAGCAGTGCAGGCAGGCCAGGGGGTAACAGTCCAGAACCAGCTGTTTCTATCTGGGGTTTTCTCCTTCTCACATCTTTCCCTGCTCCAGCATGTGCTCTCTAGGGTGGCAGCTCCCTTGGGAATGGCCATCTTCATGAGCTGAAATTGGTGCCTTGTCTGGGATCAGGTAGAACCTTCTCCTCCTCTTCTTCCTCCTCCTGCTGCTCCTCTGACCTCACCTCTTCTGTTTCTGATCCTTTTTGTTCTGTCTCTCCATTTGGCACTTTCAGCCCCTTCTCCTATATGTGGCACCCACACTGGGTCAGTTGGAGCTGTCTGGAATCAGCTGTGTTGGGCATGGAGCAGCTCCAGCCAGTCATCACAGAGACCCTTCCTTGACACCTGCACCCAGTACAAATTCAAAGGAAATATTTAAATCAAACCTTACATCTGGGCTGGTTCTTCAGGATGTGGCTCCTATGGTGTTTTTCCACCTGCAGTTAATTCCAGCCAAGGGGATCTGTAGCTGAAGGGGTGGGGAGGAGCCAGGACAGTCAGATTCCAGATTGCAGCAGGAGCATGCCTGTTAGGGAGCAAATTTAGGGATCACCCCAATGCAGTGTGCCATGGGTCACATGGTGGCACAGGCTCAGAGTACCTGTCTTAGGTTGCAATACAGGATGTGACCAAAAATATGTATTCTATAACCATCTTGAAACCAGGTGGGGCAGTGTTCTTTGTCTTTTCCACCACCCATCATTCCTCCATGAAGATATCTTCTGTTAATGGGCCATTGAGTCCCACTGCATGACTGATAAAATTACATCATCCCATTGGGAGATGCTCCACCCAGGGGCAGGAGCCATGCCTTCCCTACCTAGATAAAAACTGAGATTTGAAAGATCAGGGCAGCCTTTTTTCACCGGATTCCAGAAGAAAACTGGATCTTTCCACATCATCGCTGGACCTTTGGAGGAAATTTGCACCCTTCTACCCAAGAGGTAGGGGGTTTACATTTTCCACATCAAGAGAGGCTCCTGCCTTTCTTAGCAGACACCTGTCTTTCAGACCAATCCTGGTACCCAATCCTGGTATCCCTGGCCCAAGCCAAGCCCAGGCACAGCTCTGGAGCAGGGCTGAGCTGGCCTGAGCAGCTGCATGCACAAGCAGGATGCAGGCAGGGCATGAGCAAGGACACAGCCATGGACATGGGCATGGATATGGGCATGGCACAGGCTCAGGATGTCTGTCCTCACCAACTGCTTTGCTACTGTGCTGCACCTCTGGCCATGCACTGGTGTTTCTTACTCTTCTGAGAGCAAGAAACATGCCAGTATTTGCTCTGGGATCTGGCAGCTCCCCGGAGTATTCTGGCCAGTGTGATAAGATGCCTGCTTGCTGGACTAGATGCAACGAGCTCATCAGTATCAATCTAAAACCCAGTGAGGCAGAAGCCATATGACCAAAAAAAGATAAAAAATACGAATAGGTTTGACGCAGTAATTACCTCCGTGATAGCTCTTTCTAGGTAAGGTGAATTGATGATGACAATGTAGGCAAATTTGCCTTTCTAGTACTGTTTTCTGAACAAAATTCCCCACTGCTGTCAATCAGGTCATTTTCCCCTTGCACTAAATTAGCACCACTTATTTTAACAGTGTCTTTTGTACAATGCTGAAAGGTGAACTACATTTTAATTCAACCTTGAGAATATTCTGGTGTGTTAAAAGTTGTTGTATTTGTGTAATCTTTATTTCTTAAAGGTGTTGGACATATAAACTTCCCTTTCTCAACCTGATCCTGGACTGAGGACCATAACCTAGCAAGCATTTTTTCCTTTGATCATAGTTACACAGATTACATTTTCATTTTTCTGTGTAGCTGTAAGTTGCACTTTCCATACCTGGATATTTTGTTTTACTAGAACAGCAAATGCCTTTTGAAATGATACTTGTGTCTCTCCTGCACTGTCAATAAAATGCTCTAAGACTAACTGATGCATGGGACCTTGCATAGACTTGTTACCACTACAGGCAGTTTTGCAAAGAAGCTATGGCAACACAAAGCCAAGTATCTCAAAGGTAGCTCTCAGGAAAATTACTTTTCTTCTTGAAATAGGAGTTACAAAATGCAGTGTGCTAAAGCAGGGTATGCTAGGAAGCAGTCACTGGTTTCAAGGATGATTTTAAAGTCCAATCCATCATGAAAGTTGGATTGGATTTTCATTCCTATTCCAAGGACTTTTGTATCTAATAATATTCATAGTTACTGCTTCAGGCAATGACTGTACCGTGTTTTATCTTTCACTGCCCTGATCCCCTGGCTGAAGACTCGTGCTCCCTAAGGAGCAAGGAGAAGCTTTTTCAGGGAGTTCTGTGCCTACTGCTCTCCTCCTGCCTGTCCCACAGCCCATGAGCTGTGTTTGACACAAAACCATGAAAGCTGGAAAAGCTTCTGTGTCACAAGTGAGGCCCTCTCAGACTTGCCTATAATCTACCCTGAAGGATGCTCTGAAATGTGTGTGGGCTCCAGACCTGGAAATGCAACAGAGGCTTGCTGACTCTTTCGGTTGATCAGGTGATCTTGTCCCATGAAATGAACTGAATCATTATGATGAGGTTTGCACACAGTATGTTTAATCAAGTTCTCAAGTCTTCTGTGTCTGCCACATCTTCCCAGAGCCATCCACATGCATAGATGAAGAGTTTTATAAGCTTGAGAGTGAATCAAGACCTGAGATTCCCTTGTCTTCATGCAGACACCTGTGACTCACTGTAGCCCAGGCAGAATTTAGCAGTAACACTGTATTTCCTTCAGGTTTGCATCTGGAGCCTGCTCAGCACATCACAAACTGAGCCACTTAGGGTTTGAAATGGTGATGGTGTCATCACTACCCTCCAGTGAAGGATAAAATGACACCCAGAGGTCAAAAATGGTCTACAAGTTGCTCCACGTGGCTACTGCCTTCTGTGAGACAGGAAGAAGAGCAGGTGCAGAGCTCTCCCTGTGCTCCCTCTGGATGCACACACAGGCAGGATCCATGCTGGGTGCAGCTGGGCAGCAGGAGCATCCACTGGCACAAGGACAAGAAACCAGAGAGTGGCTGATGGAAGAGGGGTGAGGCAGCTTGCTACCATGGTGCAGGGACAGGGAGGGATGGATGGATGGATGGATGGATGGATGGATGGATGGATGGATGGATGGATGGAAAGAGGTGTACCAGGGGGAAGGAGGAGCAGGTAGGTGTCTGTGTTTCTGTGAACTGGGGAATGATCAGCATCCTTGTGGGAATGAAGGGAACAAAAGATGCTGGCAGAGAGGTGAGGCAGGGGCTGCTCTGCAGGCAGCAGCAGGAAGGATGTGCCCAATCCCACGGGCACACTTGGCACCAGCTGCAAGCTGCACCAGCCTGGACCCTGTAAACTGCACAGCCTCCATCCTCAAGTGTCTGAGCTCTTCACTAAAACCTCAGCTTAACCACTCTGGCTTCATCTCAGCTTTACATAACTGCTTGGAGACAAGCTTGTGTGATTAAGAAAATTTGGTGTAGTCTCAGAGGTATCAAATAAACGTGAAAGTACTTTAAATTTGTAACTTAAGAAGGCTCTTCTTTCTGGTCTCTTGCTTAGAAAAAATAATGTATAAAGAAAATTCCATTTGTTGTTTTTTTTCCCTTTGTGAACAGTCAGATTTCATTCCACACCACTTTATCCACCATTTAACGAAACTTTTCATCAGACATACAAATTGGATAATGTCAGGCCTCCCTCTAAAAACTGAAATAAATGAGTGAGCCTTTGCTAGAGAGCAAACCTATTCAATCAGCTTCTGTGTAGAAGCAGTTTTCAACATTAGGAACTGGATACCTCCCATTAACATGACTTAGTGCAGCTGTGAAATGCTGCCAAACTTATGTAATACAATTATTATGTGGCAGCATCACATAAAATAAACCAGGGCTGCCACTGTAAGCTCTCATTTGTAACAATTCTAGTTTTAAAAGCTGATGAAGAACATCAGGCGATTCTGTGGTAAAAGGTAGATCTGGGAAAGCTCAAAGAGTCCCATGAGGATAAATAAAAATTGCAGTACAAGACATCTTATCAAATTTACAGCCTGTAGCATTTCGGTGTTGGTTCTTGCTTTCCTAGAGAAAAATGGCAAAACATTCTTTTCTCTGCAATTAAATAAACATGAATTCTTAATATCTGCGTGTCAGAAATCAGGCTGCAGAAACTTATTGTAGTGCCTTGATGACTATTCTGATTAAAATAATGTACAAAAGCTTGTTAGTTTAAATAAGATAAACTTTCTATTAGTCTAGTCCTCTGTGCAAGGAGTAAAAAAACAGAGATGGTATTTTTTAAATTATGGTGGGTTTTTTCATACAAAAGCCAGGAGTCCAGAGACTGCATGTGTAAACAAATGATTCAGACTAAACTCACCTGCTTATGACTTTAAAGAAAAATATGTGAATGCAGCCTGTACTTCAGAAATTATGTTTTAGACTCCTGAGCAGTGTTAATCCACAGGAGCTTTACAATGCAGGTCATTCCAAAGGCATTGACTAAGCTATGCAATGCTAAAATTTAAAGATATGAATTTATTGCCCACACATTAAAGTAATAACAAAAGATACTCCTTCCCCACCTGTTAACTCATTTAAGGTTTTATGCTTTGTGGCCATATTTTGGAAGCATTGCTTAAGGCAGACCCCTGCAACTGGAATTGAATCTTAATCTGTAACTAAGGGGAGTTTTAGCAGCTTTGTTCCTTCTTTCATTGTTTTCTAAGTCTTTCCTTGTAGACCTTGTGTCTCCCACCCTTCACTTAATTACCAAATATCACTTGAAAAGACAGATGAACTAATAAAAAAATTCATGCAGTATGATTTTTCTGGCCAAGTCACAACAGTTATCTTTTTTTTTTCTGGTTCTGCTTTTCTTCCTTTTTTGATCCTTACTAAATAACACTGCTAGCTAGAGAATGTATAATTTCATTCTGTGATTTTATCACTCATTATTAAGGTATTTAGAATATTCCTCTTTCAAGACAGCATTTTTCACCTTTCACTCCTTTACTGGAGAAGTTCTTCACAGCACACTGTTTTCACTATCCTCGTGAATTAAGAGGTAGAGATGTGAGGAACAGTCATCTTGTCTTGAAGTGTCACATCTCTTTTTCTATCCCCACTGTAGGATGAGCAGGATCACTTTGCTGTTAAGCCTTGCAAATTCTTACATGACCCACATAATTTTCAGAACACAATACAGGGATCTCCAGGGGTCAAAACCTGGGTAGGAGCTCCTTTGTTAAGCCCAGATTGTTTCTGGAGCACTGCTACATTCTTCCTAAAAAGGACCACACAACTTTTAGCTGAAAAGCAAAGGTGCTGGCTGTGGAGCTCTTTCTTCAGTCAGTTTGTCAAAAAAGGCTCTGTGCAAACCCTGGTGATTGAGCAGATGTGATCTCATGGTTTGCTGCCAGGTCCTTCTCCACCACCCCCTGAGGCTGTAGAGTCCTGCCAGGCAACTTTTGCCATTTACAGACCACTGTTGTGAGTCACTTTAACTCACTAAATAACCAGAACTGGATGAAGATTGATTTCTGCTGCATTACTGAGCTCTAGCAAGCAATGAAGCAACCTGGGCAGGATTGTTTAAGGGATAGGTGAAAGAAAAAACTGGAGGTGAAGCAAGCTCATAGCTTTCACAATTGTTTGTGAAAGAGTTTAGGTGTTAATTTTCTCTTTAACCTGCTCAAAAAAAAAAAAGCTATTTAAAAAATCAAAACCACCCCTCTCCCCCCCCAAAAAAAATCTCAAACAACATCTCACAAAAAAAAAAACCTCCAAAAAAACCCCAAGATGACAAAAAGACCTACAATGAGGAATTTGAGCTTTAATTCTCTGTAAGGACCCTTGAAGCACTTTCTGTTATATGTTTAGACAGAACAAATATGAGATGAAGAAAAAGGGAGGGTTATCATGGAATTATATTTGCTGTTTCATCACCATCACCTGGTTGCACTTATTTTCCCATTTGAAGTCCATACTGTGTGAGTACTGTAAAGGTCAATTACTATGATCATATCTCTATTTTAATTAGCTTTGGTTTACATATTTGCATTTTTGTGAAATTTTACTATAATTATTTCCTGCAATCTGGCAACTTCTCACCACCCCAGCTGCACAGTTGCTGAAGAGTCAGACTTGACAGGAAACCTAGCAGTTAATTTTGTCTAAGGATGTCCTAAGTTGCCATAGAAATGGTGAGAATTCTGGCCCTTAATATTTCACTGAAAAACCCCAAGATGATGTTATGAGCACAAGGAACTGTGTTGTTCCAATGATCCCTAAAAGCTGGAATGCTCCCACGGGCCAGGGGCAGCCAGGTGCATTTGAGGATTTGTCAGGAAACACTGGTAGAAGGTGTTGACTCACAAGATTTGATGGCCTCAGTTTCTGGTATTTGTAAGAGTGTTGAAAAATCTGCTAGCCTTCAGACTTCTCTAGCACAGAGGAAATGTGATGCAGTTAAATCTCAGGAGAAACAAATTTTAGAAACCTTTGCTGGTTCACTAAACCTCTGAAATTCTGGACTACAGAAGTTTGATTAGGAGATACAGTAATTGGTACTCCTTTTTCAGAATACTTTTTCATTACTTTCCAAATTTTAATTCACAAAAGATTTTTCTGCTCATACACATTGCATTGTATTGTGCTCATCAAAATAAAATAGTTGGGGCTATGTTGCATATATGCTGAAGTTGAAAGGAAATCAAAATTGTAAGTGAATACTGAGAATTTGGACCCTCAGAACAGCTATGTCACAGAATTTTGAAAAAAGACCTTTATGTAGTCTGCATATATTCTACTTACTGACTGTTCAGAGGTAGATTTGGTTACAGAAAATATATCAGTTTAAATATTTGTTATTGATAAGGGAAAAATCTATGGTATTTAAAGCCTTATTATTGACTTAAATTTTGTTTTGGCAAACAACATGGGAAGTGCCTCAGTTTTCAAAATGCCCTCCAAAGTGACAAGTTGGGGACATTCTTTACTCTAACAATCTCTTGGTTCACATCCATGGACACAACTTAATTTAATAAATTCAGATTAATGGTCTACCATAGATCTCTAGCAGACTATACCGTGGAGCAAGCGACACCTGTGATGTTTCCATTTGTTCTTAGGCTGTTTTATTATCTAAGTGAACTTTAGAAAATTCACCTGATTTTTCACATTTTCCTCTCTAGCATTTCTTAAATGGTGACTTTAAAGTACACTTAGTACTTGGGAGACTCCTAGACTCTAATGCTTTATAGCATCTGTGGACTCAACTTTGACAAACTTTAAGTTGAACTACAAGTTTGGTGTAATGATCACACACAGGCAAATACAAATAATTGGCAGAAATCAATAGGCCAAACAATGTTTTTTCATGTTTCCACCCCAAAATACACACTTTGAAATCAATGTATTCATTATGAATTTACTGTTTGTTCCATGTCTAGCCTGATGCAAAGATTTAGGATTGGGATTTCATAGTGTTTATATGCCATACAATAAAGTTTAGGCATAATTACTTAAGCAATCAGAGTAAAAAATCAGAACAGGTAAATCAAGCCTCTAAATATTTAAAACTAAAGCTTATCTGTAAATACTCTAAATAACTAGATTGAGAAGGATTGGCATAACTACAGAAAGAATGATATCCACAACTAATTCTTTAAAGCTCCTTTGTAATACAGATTTTTTTTTATTGTTAGGATAATTTAAGAGGATAAAATAGATATTTATCTATTCAACAAAAGAAATATCAGACTTGATACCACATCCTTTTGTAATACATACTAAATTGCTTCTGTAAATGTTTTCATACAATACTATCAGAAACCAAATTAAGAAAAATTGAATTCTAGATCAATATAAATTGTATTTGCAAGATATCATTTAACTTATTAGAAATGCAGTTAAAACACTGTTACAGAACAATGATAAATCCAGGAGAACAAAAACCAGTCTCCATTAAATGGGGAATTGCAACATGAGATAGATAAAGATTTGGAAGTTAAAATAATGTATCAATAACTGAACAGGCTTTGGACCTGTCAATATTTGGGTAGAAAAGCTCTAAGAAAAGCTCATTTGCTGCGGGAAATTTGAGTCACTGACCCTCTGAGACACCATTAGAACAAAGTCACACCACTGGGCAGGGAGGATGCCATGGAGCTGTGATTTGTCAGCATTCGCAGATGTTATTGAAAATACCATTGATTTGTGTGCTGGGTTTCTTTTTTCTTCAGCAGCCCAGTGTGTTAATTCTGGTTTCCTGCAAAATTTCAAACAGCTAGTTACATTGAAGGCTATATAGAATAAAAGATGTGACTCATTTTATTCTGACATATTGACTTTTTCTGCCTTGCTTCAAAACTGTTATTGTAAAGTCAAATCAAGTTAGGCAAACTGATCTTATCACTCCTTAAAGAAAACTTTTCCTTGCCTTTTCTGCACAAAGAAAAGCAAAGATGTTCTAAAGTTACAGGTAGTTTTTTTTTTTAATTTTTTTTTAATAAGAAGAAACTAGATTATTTTTAAAATGCTAGCATTCTCATCATTTGGAATTAGAAGCTAGATAGACAGATCAAGTGGCCTTCATCCGTGATTTCCCTTACCTGTAAAAGTATATTCAAACTTGATACTTCTTTGGGAAATCACTGTGCTTTCTTGGCAGGGATTTTTTAAATGTTTCAAAAGTTACATATTCCCAAAATTACCATCCACACTGGCAGTGCTCCTGCTGGGGGTAAGAATGAGTTTGGATTGTCCTCTAAGACACTTCAGTCATCCCTGGTGGAGCAGATGTCTGAAATCGAGAGTCTTTTCTGGTGATCTCAGTGACATCCTGGTAAGGACTCAAAGAAACCTCCCAGATCCAAATACAGAGAAGATAAAGTCTAGCAGTAGGAGGAGAGGAAGGATGCCAAGGTCAAACAGGGAGAGCCAGTGATGGAAATGGCAGTCCTGTGTGGAAAGGGCTGTGATTTAAAGGGAGCAATGGGAGAAGAGTGTGGGGCTGGAAGGTTGCTGCTGCTGGGACAAAACCTGAGACGTGAGCACAGTGAGATGTGATGAAGGTCCCAAAGGGAAAGTCTGAGACTGGAGGCTACAAAGAGCGTGGGGAAGGGGAGAGCAAGAGAGAAAGTGAATGAGAAAGCAGAGCTGGAAAGTGTGTGTGCCTTATGAAACAAGCTTATTGTGTGACCTCGAGGTCAGGAAACCTCCACACACTGAATCAGTTCCTGCAGCTTTAATGAACTCGATACTGGAGGGGAGACCATAAGCACCAAATCTAATCTTAGCCTCTTTGTTTCTGAGCCTGGCACTCTAATCCCATTGGGATATCTGCACCATCATTTAGACAGATCTGCCTTTCTTCCCCTAAGACCTTCTCTCAGAGGTTGACCTACCTCTTTCCTGGCCTTGAATGATTCATCCTCCCCAGGAATTTTTCTACATTTTGTCCATAAATCTCCCTGGAGCAGACCTGGCTCCAAGTCAGATGTTCCATCTCACAAGCTTTGCACTCATTCTCTTTATTTGTGAAAACACTGCTGGTGCTGGAAAAGGCAACACTTGGATAGCCATACAGCTCCTGGTGGCTTTATGTTCAACCTAGTCTATTTTTCTGTGGACCAGAAAACTCAAAACACACAAAAATCTATCAAAAAATTCCTAGCAAATGCATCCAAATTCTCCTTAAAGGCAACACAAAAATATGTCTTTTAAAAGCAGAAGGAGTAACTTTATAGTCTACTCAAAGCAACTTCCAGAATTTAAGCATATAACTACTACTTACTGTAAATTCTTACTCAGGTAGCATATTCCCTTTAGAAAGCCAGATAGATGGAACAAACTGATGGAAATTTTATTTTCTTTCTTCTTTTTTTCTTTTCTTTTTTTTTTTTTTTTTTTTTTTTTTTTTGTGTCTGAGGAGAAGGGAAAACACACAGAGAAAAAGGCAAAAATTCTAGACAGGTTATGGCTGGTTAGCAAAGAAGTACAAATAAGACATAGAAATGGGAATTTCATTCCTCAATTTTGAGCAGAATTGTGAGCAAGCCCATTGACTTCTCTACACCTCTTTTTGTCTAGCAGCATTGTTCTTTCTTCCTTCATTTAGCTGTGTGGAAAGCAGAGATGCACTTGGGGGATGTGTTGGGAGACATTTGTAAGTAGATAACTTGCATCTGACTGAAACAAAGCTCACTCTCAGCCTGTGGTGCCAACCTCTCCCTGCTTGAGTTGCCTGAGATTTAATAAGGAACTTAGCAGCAAACTTTGAAAACATTTGCAGCAACTACATGGAAGTGCATAAAAAAATCACTTCTGATAATCTTGCAGAAGAGGTGAGGGCTGGTGGCATGGTAAAAAGAAAATGACTGCAGGAGCTACTTTACTTGGCAAATGGGTACCCTTCAATCAAAACGTGTTTCATTCTGTCTCACCAAATGTCAGATAACAGACTGAGAAGTAAAAGTGAAACCTAGAGAATGGAGCAGTTTGCCTCAGGAAACAGTGACTCTGGAAAGAATTTAGGGGTCACAGTAGATATATGACTCCAAAAGGGTTTTTGCAGGGAAAAGGGTTAATGCCATCCATGGGTGTATAAACACAGGAGGAGAGGGAGGTGAGCTTACCCCTGTGTGCTTGTTATTGCAATGCTCTGTGCTGCTCTGGCCTCTGTACTTTCAAAGGATATTGGTGAAGGTGTTAAAAAGAGCCATAAAAAGTATTTAATGGCTGGAGATGTAATGATTTACAGTGAGAAATTTAAAGCACTCATTTTGTTAAGCTTATAAAAAGAAAGATTGAAAGGTGATTTGATAATGGTTTATAACCATATGCATAGGGAAAAAACACCAGGGAACAAAGGATTCTTTAATCTACTGGAGGGAAAAAAATAAATGTAGAAGGAATTGATGACTTGAAAGCTGAAACTGAAAAAAAAAAACTATATATATTTTTAGCTGGAAAGGTAAAAATTAATGAAAATTAGCAGTGAAAATAGTGAACACTCTACCTCCTGCTGATTTTATATCAAGAGTGGAATCTCCTTCAGAAGCTGTCTCTAGCTAAAGAAAATATGTTTAATTATGTTAATGGAAGGAGAACAATAGAAAAAAAAAATAGGGTCCTCATCAACTTCCAGTATTTTAATTTGTTGGATTTTTAAAAAATCAGCTTAGTAGCTTTCTTGAGGGTCAGTATTATTGACCTCTAGTGAATAGACAATGCTGAGGGTTAACTTCCAAATCAACTGGCTACAGACTGGATTTTAGCTCTACTGAATAAACTGGGCAAGACAATTATTTCTACGGAACTGGATATCAGCAAAAAGTTTGTCACCACATTTATAGAACTTTTCATATGATATGCAGAAAACAACATCTTCCCCCCTCCCTTCCCCCGAATTTATTTTGGAAGAATTTGACTCCAGCTGTCCAAAAAGCAAGAGGAAAAATGGTGTTTAGACTCCCTTATGGAGCTCATGAAGTTAAAGGAAACTGAACTAGAATATCAGGGGGAAATTTGTAAAAGAAAACTCCTAAATATTTGAAAATAATTCCATGGGCACTTTAGTCTGACTTTGAATTTTACTTGCTAGTTTGCTTGTTTCCCCCTTTCCCTTTTTGCTTCCTTTCTCCCCGTTTTTCTGGGTATTTCTCTATGTCCCACAGAAGGAACCCAGGCTGGAATAGGTCTGTGACAGCCTGCTCTTGTTATAGCTCCTGTTCCCAGGCTGGCTGTGCTGACTGACTGCCCCTCACCCTGCTGTTGAGACTGGAGGAGACCCTGGGGCTTGTTATTCTCCTTTAAGAGTGAGCAAATAATTCATAATGAGTTGCTGATTGGGTTAATTTCACCCCCTCCTCCCTGTTTGTGAGTTATTTATGATTCTCATAAATACACTTGTTGAATAGTTCCTATTAACTATCCTGGCCTCCATCTCATTTCAGAGCACTTCACTGCAAAGCTTCAACATGTGCCATTTGAGCTGTGTTATCTGGTTTAAAGTAAGGATTTTTGGTATCCTTTTCCATCAGATGGCTGAATTCCTGGGGCTCCTTTTTTTAACAGCTTAGGATAGTCTATCAAAGGAAAGCAAGACTCCTCCTGTCACACACACTGTGATCTCTGACAGCTATTGTCACCTTTCCTTGTCCTAGGTGTAAATTGGAGACAGCACTTTCCTGCTCAGCTTTCAAGGAGGTATTTTTGTTATAAAGTAATGTTCTGTTTATAAGTGGTGTGTTAAATGAAGCCTTTTTTTCTCTAGAAAATGATACCAGCTTTTTTTTTTTTTTTTTTTTTTTTTTTCTGAGCTCCTCCATATATTCCTGATGTTACCTTGGATCTCCAGGTCCTTTTTCACCTGGCACCAGAGGAGGTGCTGCCACCTTGCCTATTTCTTTACTGTAGTCACAATTACTTTCCAATGCAGGGAAACAGGGTCAGACTCTAAACAAATGACATGAAATCGTGCCCCTAACATATTCCTCCAACGAAGAACAGAATATCTCAGTGGTTTCTGAACCCTGGGCCAGATTTCACCATGAGAGTGACTGTGTAGTGCATTTACAGTGACCACAGTGTCACTGCTCATGTATCACTGGTGCTCAGGGCACCTGAGGAACCAGAACTGTAATATTTCCTCTGATGAAAATGGTAAAAAGACCACCACAATTTTTCTTCCCTGTTCTTCAGCCTTCAAGGAAAATGTGGGCCTGGCAAAAAAAAAAAAAGCACAGAAAGACTTATTCTCATAGGTTTGTCTTTCAGATTCATTGCAGTA
Source organism: Toxostoma redivivum (assembly GCA_013397375.1). NCBI lineage: Eukaryota > Metazoa > Chordata > Aves > Passeriformes > Mimidae > Toxostoma > Toxostoma redivivum. The sequence goes on from VXBI01013785.1 coordinate 1,273,641, forward strand.
ATCACATGGTCCATTCCTGCCACAATTTATGCTTTGTATGATGGTTTCAGTCTTACATTTCCTGTTTTTATTCTTAAACATCACCTGCTAACTATGGTGTGGGAGGGAAAACAAATATATGTCAGACTCAAGGTGATACATAGGGGCTGTATAGAGGTGGAAATGAATAAGGAAATTAATTGTTTATTTGTTGGTTCTAAACAGCCAGGTAATAAGCACAAAGATCTGGAAATTCTCCTTGTAGAGAGGTGACCTGTTCTAACTTGCTATGCTGAAAGCCAGTGAGAAAGGTTGTATGATTGTAATGGGAAAAAAATCCCCCCAAAATACTGGCCAAAATGGTTTTAGGAAGGACAAGGCAGAGAAAATATTCTTTACTAGGAAACTAGCTCTCATTCAGAACTAGAGGGGCAGAAACATACATAAATCAGTGCAGTCTAGAAAGGTGAGGGGTGGCTGCTTGTTACAGATAAAAATCACATTAGAAAGAAAATGAGCTAAAGCTTCAGCAGTTATATGAACAGGACCAACTGATATTACAAATTAAACTGCAGTGGGATGAACATGAATAATTATTTCAGATAATTTAAGATAGTTTCCTTTAATAAAACTACTACATTAAGATTAACTAACCTTCTGTTCATCATGGCAATGGACAAAGGTGAATTGATCCTCATACTGAAATTGCAGTAGTTGCCCAAAACCTGCCCAATTCTAGCCTGATAACATTTCATAAACATGAACAGAGGCCTTATTTTTTAACTTTCCTCCTCAATTTGACAACTGAATTATTCAAATCATAAGAATGTTATATGCAAGGATTGGGAGGAAAAAGAAAGAATAAAACCTCAACAGATGAAAGGAAGAAATAGATATTTGCCAGTATTTAGACAGTAGCTTCTCCACCAAGATATGGGCCTACTCTAAAGAATGCTTGTATTCCAATGACAATTTAACCATTTGTTCTTCATATATTTATCAAAGGTATTGTTTGCAGAATGAGTCATAAGTGAGTTATAAGAATCTTCCTTTTAAAGTAATTTAGTCTCCATCTCTTTTTATACCAACTTTTAACTTCTAATAACTCAGATAATAATTTACATACTATTATAATCACAAATACTGAGTTCTTATATGATTCTTGCTATTCTCTCTGGAGGTTTTCTGTCTTAATAAGTATTTTGGACCATGGCAGATATTGCTGGGCTGTTTCCAGAGAAGAAAAAAATCTAATAAAATGAATAGTCTCTCTACTGTCTGAGCACATTCAGTAGAGTCACATGAGATTTTACTTGCTAAAGTATCCTAAGCCTAATAAAAATGTGGTGAAATAACTCCTGGAGTTTTCTCTTATTTGTTAACTTTATCTTTTTGTTGATTGCAGGACTCAGCCTAGTCAAACTGACCTAAAACTAGGTGTCTAAAGATACTTTTGTCCATTTTTCCCCAATAAACAATTGCAATGAAAACAATTTTAACACATTATTAAGGTCTTAGTATGAAGCATTTAAAGCCTAGAAAGTAATAAGTAATAAAAAATTCTGGTGAATTTTTCTGATATTTTGACATAAATTACATGACACAGTCTAAATTGTATGGCCAAATTATCCTTTTTCCTTGATGAATTCTGTTTGTCACAGCATTCATATAGTGAGCAATTATTCAAAATCTCTTTTATCATTAGTGCCCAATACCTGTCTCTAGGATTTATTTACTGTACTCTGACAAATCCTTTTTGGAAATCAGAAATGCTAATTGCCCCATGTAGTTTTTCAGATCTGATCTTTAGCTTAGCATCCAAGTACTTCATAAACCATGCCACAACACATCTTTACAGCTGGAAATAGCATCAGAATTCAGAGATTAAGAATAGAAGTATTCTCTAATTTTAGAATAGACAAATTATACCCTATTCTGTGGGTGGTGTTGTGTTACTTACAAAATCAGTTGCCTGAGTTGTCTCAGTACTGAGTGGTGCTTATTTAGTATAAACCTCTGCCCTGTCACCTTCCAGGAGGAATCTCTCCATGTCAGATTTAGGTCAGTTCAATGCTACTGAGAAATACTTGCATTCTCACACTGCTCAGAAAATGAAGTTTTATGCAAATGAATGGGAATCAGATTGCAGTGAAAGTCTTCAGACAAAATTTATTAGTCTCTGGCACATCAATCAATGGCTGTGCATAAAAGATATCTATCAGACTGAACCTTTCATAAAGCACGAAATTTACAGTACCTATAACATCCTTATGCATAAACTTGAATGTGAATTGTGAATGTTTGCAATTATCTAGGAAATGGCCTGCTCTTATAATTATTAAAGCAAATGTATAAACCCTGAATGAGAGAAAACACGGTTTTACTGCTATTAAGAGACAATTTAATGTATGAAACCGCATTAGCATGCTCAAAAGATGACTTTCAATCATTCACATGAACATTACAAGCCCGTTGTAGGAAATTTCAAAAAAAAGGATAGGTGATTTTTCAGGATAAGCCTTAATGAGTACATTATTTGCACATTGCAAGTAGAGCAGAACAGTTCTCTGCTTTTCTGAGAAGCTACCAACTGTACAAACTTCTGTCATATATCAAGGAAAACATTTTTAGAAAACTTCCCAGGCCCATTCCCTCTTTCCATGTGCCCTCCTGCCATGTAGCTCCATGACTAATCCAGTTGGTGCAATAATTACAGTTTTTATTGTAACTCCAAGGCTGATGCCTGCTTTTTGGCCATGCACTTCCAAGTCCAGAAATATCAACATCAGCAAAATCTACTTCCAATAGCGTAGAGCTGATCCTGAATTTTGAGGATTAGCTGGCTGTTTGTGTATTTTCACTAGAATTTTGCTTCTGTAAAAGTGACATATTCTTGTGGTTCGAGAGAGCCTGCATCAAATTCATAGGAAGGTATCCAGAAGGTAAATGTGGAAAACCAGAAACCTCCTATAATTGAACATATTTCATATTGTCTTTTCTGTAAATACTTTGCCTTTTTCATCATGGATTATTTAATGTCTGTCAAAAGTCAAGAGCCAGTTGTGCTGTAGCTGTATTTCTGACTGCCTGATAAATATGAAATCCAGTTTAATTTATGAGAGGACAGGTAAGTCCGAGACCTTGATATAGAAGATACACGAATGACCAAGGTCAAAACCAGTAATAGACTTTTGTGTTTAAAGCTTAAATAATAACTCATAATCAGTAGAGATAGGAGAGGAAATGGAGGTCAAATACTGGAAGAAAGATTGAAGCAGCAAGTGCAGATGTTATTCAAACTGACAAAGTAAATATTATTTCAGTGAATGGTATTCACCTTTTTTTTCTCCCAGTTCCCATTTGTGATATGCAATAAAATATTACCAGCCTGAACTAGAACTGCTTATCTATTAAGAAAAGTGAGGGAAGGATGTTCATTTAAGACTCATACAGATACAACCTGAGAGGGAAATCTCATTTGTGTAGACAGGTTCCACCACTGGAAAATAACACCCAAGCTCAGTTTTCATTGCTGCATAAACGTGGATAGATTTCAACTTCCATTTTCAACTTGAATTATCATCTATATCTCCAACCATAAAAATTAAAATTATTTCCAAATAACTAAAAATCAAAATCTGTCTTTCTGTGCTAAGGGCTTCCATACTTTCATATTTTCTAAAATTTGATTCACAAATATCTATTTGGAAAAATTTTTTATTAGGAGGGAACCACAGAGACTATCTTCCTCTGAAATTTTCTAGTGGTGTGAGATGGTATAGTTTAGATGCAATTATGTTCATGAAAGAAGAGTTTCATGTCTTATAAAACAAAATAGAATTATTTGTTCAAACTGTTTTCTTGACCAATGCATTGAATAAAGAGATTCAAATCTGTAGGAAGCCATTCTCAACCAGGATCTGCTGTCTATATCAATTTGGGTATTTATGATCTGTGGCACAAAACACAAGAAAGACAAACCCTCAAGCTGAAATCCAAGTGTAATAGGCTATGAAAAGAGCAAGGTGGAGCAACATAGAGCAATATCTACCTTTAGTCGGAAAAAAAAGGAAAGTTAAAGGGTTTTTGAAGTGTTGGCTGAGTCACAGATATGCACAAGGATGAGGGCTGCTTGAAGTGGTGCTCTGTTACTCAAAGCAGAGTAGGGGCAAAAGAGGAGTATGAACAAAAGTAGAATTAATACACTCACCTGGACACATTCCATAGGGACTGCAAATATTGGAAGATCACTGAAATGTGAACAAAAAAACAAGAAAATTACAAGAACAGAGAAGAGAGCAATAGGGCTCACTAACCATTTGTATGTCATCCAGCTATAAGGCTGATATTCTCATACAGAATGTGCTCAACAAAATGTTTATCAAGGGAGCTTGGTCTTTTAAGCTTAAATAGCACAGGAAGAGAAAAAGATTTAGAATTTATATAATGTCAAAATGCTTTTTCCTGGTTTATTGCCTTCTACCTTTTGGTTGAGATCTAGTACAAACATTAATTTCAAACACATAAATTGTATGTGGCGAGTTCCAACAACAGAAAGAAAAGCTGTGCTGCCTGATGAATGGCAGCCTCTTTTCTTCAGATTCTTGGTCACACAATGCAAAAAGAACCTCCAAACTAACACATTACTGACCTGAATTACAATGAAAAGAATCTCTTCACTATGCAATTCTATCTACATTAAATAGAATATCCCTTAACCAAAGATCAAAATAAGGAAATCATTCTATCAAATATTAATTGAGGAAAGGGATGTGAGTTATTTTGCCTGCACTCAGCACTTTAGAAGCAGATACAAACTCCAGTGTATCACCAATATGGAAGTCTGATATAATTGAATTTAGCAGTCCTTTTCTTGTATCCAACATCATGACATGGTAAGACAAAAATCTGACCCAAATTTATTAGAATTAATAAAGTAATGTCCTTACTGGAGCTTAGAATATGGAGTGCACTGTGGACCAGTGTGACTTCTGGGATCACTCTACTGCTGCTGCTCTTTTAAATAAGGAAAATCAGAGAACACTAGAACTTGGAGAGAAAGGAGTCCAGCTTAGATAAGCACACAGCACCAACCCAACAAGCTGTGGCAGGACAGCTGACATCAAAAGGAAATGCTTTGCTTCATTTTGATGTCATCAGCTCCCCAAGCTGTCCTGGAGTTTGTGAAAAGCAACTTTATAATCAGTGAATTTATACTGGTTAGGAATGGATTCAAGTGTACAGAAATGTGCAGGCTACCAGCTGTACCCATCAAAAATTAATGATAAGATGTACAGAAGTGCACAAAATTATTTGACTGATGACTTGTTGGAGAAGGGAATCATTATGATGTTTGAAATGCTTGTGTACTTTCTTTTGACTGCTTTCCAAAGTATGCAAAACATCTTCAGGACATTTTCCAGCAGAAAAGTATTGTGCTATTTTTGACTGGCACATCTAAACTATACGTTTGTCTCCTAAATCACAGAAGTTTAGAAGGTTAAGGTACAATACAGAATGGAGACCATCATCAATAGGAAGATGACAACCCATACTTTCAGTGAAGCTAGATCAAAACAGAATAATACAATAATACAGTCATATTCAGAAGTCATTGGGTTCTGCCCTACCTCTTGAGGCAAAGTATTCTTCCATGTGATTACATTTTTGTAGACAAGATCTTCCTAAGATAACTCTGTATTCAATGGCAGGAGAAAGACAGTGAGAGTGCAAAAGAGAGAGATAATCCTCCCTTTCAGTCAAAATAGGGCTTGCTTTTATTTATTCCCACCTGTCTCTAGAAGGTCTATTGTGAATTAGAGTTTAGTCCCTTAATGACTAAAGTTAATCTTTGTGCATGTTCCTCATGTTCCTAACATGTAGAGTATTTCAGACAAAGGTAGTTTTCAAGCTATTCATTGTTCCCATCTCTTAACAAAAGTAACAAACAAAAAATTCACAAAAACCCTTATTTTGAAATAGAACTTTTATTTTCTTTTAAATAAACTAATTTCATTACTAATTTCATGTCCCCAAGATCCAAATTGGAGAATATTCTAATATTCAAGTAAAGGCAATTAAAATAAATTTATGGCCTCCTTAATTTTTTGTAAGACTGCACTGTACAGTGGTTTCATGTACCAGGAATTCCAGAGAAGATATGTCAAGTGGGAAAACAAACTAGTATGGATATTATAGGCTAAGATGCTGATGACAGGTCCAGTTAAAGCGTTTCCAGTGGGATTTATGGTAGCAGTAGAAAGAAGCTGTGAAAATTCTTATGGGATATTAATGGAAATCACACAGCTGGTTCCTTCCAAACAGAGAAACTCAGAAAACATAACCCTAAGAGCGGATTCAATTACTACTTTTAAGATATCTCTTGTTGCTACGCATTTTTTCACATCTCTGGGCAACAATATTAATGTTGTTCCCCCTGAGCCACACTTAGTGGAGCACCATTAACCTTCCTGAATGCTGGGAACCTGATCCCTTCTTGCTGGCAGAGCAGAGCACACATACCTGCACGTGTGCACAGAGACACTGTTCACAGGCACACACACACTCTTATAAGACTGTTCAAACACTGTGGGCAAAGTTTAAATTTTTTAGCAGAGGCAGACATTGGGATCAGATGGAAGCCAATAGATCAAATGCTGCCATCAAGTACACAAAGGAGATTTAATAAATCTTCAGTTTTCAAATTAATTTCAGGCTGCGCTACACACTCTTGTATCCACCACTCTATTATATACCTGGGTTTTAATTGTTTCTTTCTTTGACATAATGAATGCCAGAAAGTAACCCTGAAGCACTCATTTTGCATCATAAATCACAGTATCTTTTTAAAAGGGAAAGATAATTACAACAAAATAGCAGTTCAAAACTGCTTGGAATTTACTTCTTACTTTTGACAAATAGCAGAGAAAATAATTGCCTGAAGACAATATCTAACATTGATTTAAATGGCTTGTTATGCACACATAGTGTATTCTGTGAAAACAGCCTTCTTTCCAAAAGAAAAAACCAAAAGCAACGAAAAAACCCCCACCAAACATGAGAACTCTTCAAGCTCCTGACAAATTAATTTGTTGAGGGCAAAACACTGCACATTTGTTATTCCTTGTCTATTTCTTAAAAGCCCATGTGTCACATCTCTTCTACCCTTTGTATACATATCTATGCTGCAGTTTATTTTAAAGAATGCTTCATTTTTTTCAGCCTGCTTTTGTATTGCTACTCTTATTTTTCATGAGGGTTGTCTTTCTTCGGCTTTTTTCCTCTGTGGCTCTTTTAGTTTGGATGAAGATGCTACATGGTTATATGAGTCACTGTGTTCTGGTACTGGTTTATTTGTTTACTCTCTTTCTGGAGTGGAATCTGTATTTACAGATTCTGCTCCTTTTGCTGAAAGCTGTTTGAGGTCATACAAAGTTAAACTCGAATATATACAATGATCTCTTACAATTGCTCTCCCATACAATGCAATTATTTGAATCATATAATAGCCATCAGATGGTACAAGACTTCCCACTATGAATAGCTAAGAAGTGCTGTCTTGTTCTTATTTTAAAGGAATGTGAGGGAAACAGAGGCAAAGTTATCACTTCCAAGATTTCTAGCTTGAAGATTTTGCAGGTTTGTCTCTATAAGTTGCTGTTACTTTTGTAATTACTTCTGCTGTTACTTTTAGACAACTACAAAGACATACCCTGCATTATATAAATTGCCTTTTTTTCTGTTGTACTTCTACCAGTCCTTTCTCTGCACCTTTCAGATCCCATGTACAGTGCCTGAAGCCTGTTTCTCTAGGCTGGCAGCTCCATTAAAATCACCGAGGTTTGCACCTCCAAGGAGTCTGGGCAAACACTCTGCTTTACAGGGCCAAGGTTTACAAGGAAAAAGTTCTTCAGTGGCTCATCCGAAGCCAGCAGAGTGTGACTGCAACTTAATCTGAAGGTCTCCAGATACTATTGAAGCAGAAACGACTTAAAGGATGGAAAGGGCTGACAAAATAGGTGAGAAGGTCCACCTGCTACTTCCCTGGAGAGGGATATGGTCTGAGGGATCTGAACATGATAACTCTGCTCTCTTCCAAATGTCCTCATTGTTTTCTTCCCCACTATAAACCTCTCCTTGAGAGGATTTGATCCTTAGCTGCAAACAACTCCATTCATGTACACACCAAGCCACCCACACCTTCTTCCTTTTCTACCCTTCAGTACAGTGAATTTCCCATGGCACATCTACCATACTCAGGAAACAGTACTCAATCTGCTGAATAAAGAACATCCAGTTTTCTTTAACATGTCAGGGTTTCACAAAATACTCTCAGCAGAGATTTAATTGTAGTATTTTTTTCATAGAGGAAAACTATTTGTACCAATAAATAAGACAAGAGGCAATGGGTAGAAATGGTTACACAGGAAATTCTACCTGCACATGAGGAAAAACTTCACTGTGCAGTGACCAAACACTGGAACAGGAAAACAGAAATATCAGTTTCTGCTAAACATTTTGGTTTTATAAGAAAAACATCAAAATAGGCTTCATTTCCTGGACTGAAAATCACAGAGGCTGGAATGTACTACCATAGGCATCAGTTAGAGAAAGAACTAATTTTTTTTATTTGGGACTCATTAGACAAAAGGAAAAGAAAAAAAATAATAATAAAGAGTACCTTTATGCAAATTGACAAAATTGGGTAATTTACTACTGGAGATGAGAATTGCTTTGAAGCCAAATGTTCACTGGAAGAGAATGCAGAGGGCAGGAAGAGAAGCTGATTTGCCACCTAGGGAGAGTATTAAACAAAATAAATATTGCAAAGAAAATGATTGAACCCAGGAAGGGTAGAAGAACCAGACTTCAAAATCCAACTGGCAATCTTTTTTTTCTGTTTAGTTTCATTCAATTCTTTTGAATCTGTCCTGCCCTAGTAATGCTCTCAACATCCCACTGCTCTGACAATGCACAGAAATCAAGCTTCTGTTATTAAAAATTGAAAACCAAAAATGGTTCATTGTCAGTACGCTCACAAAAGAAGAATATTTCACTTACAGCAAAACACAGCTGAAATAAAGCCCATTTTAAACACTTTTTTTTTTTTAATAATAAAACAGCAACAATCAAACAGAAGTGACAACAGTCAGAATACTAAAGTGACAATGGAAATGAGAGCTTCCAAATCATCTGCAAATGTTGAAAGCAAAATTTATGTCCTTGGACATGGTGCTACAAAATTCATCATTGCTGAGGCATCATTTTAGCGACATTTTGTGGCACAGCTTTTCATTAACAAAATGTTTCTTTTCCTTTGTTATTTATTAGTTGTGTGGTTTGGCAACAACTATGGTAAAAAAGTTCTTCAGAACAAAGTATCAGATAGTCTCTGTTTTTTTTTAGTATTAGAGGCAAGCATAAATCAGGGTCTTTCTCCTTAACTGTTCAACTAATACTCAGAATAAGAAATTAACTGGCATATCAGTGGCCCCTCTTGAACTGGGTCCCAGGGAACCCCTCTCTCACATTGGACACTTTCTGAGACTTAAAGCTCAGCAGCAGAATGACTTGCTTTAGACAAAGCTTCCACCAGTCTGTATTCTGTCTTTTATGTCTGGAAACACAGGGTTCTGCATAAAGGTTTAATTTCCCCTCAAAAAAACCCTCTAAAAAACCAAAAAGAACAAAAAACAAAAAAACCAAAACAAAACAAAAAGAAAACCCAAAACAAAACAAAAAAACCCAGCAAACAAAAACCCTAAACAAAACCCAAAACCCCAAAGAAAACCAAAATAAACAAGCAAAAATCGAACCCAAAAACCAAACCAATCTAACAAAAACAAAACCCACAAAACAAATACACAATGTCACAGGATGCCTTTGTGATCACTCTCAAAAACACCATAAAATATCTAATTTTGTCTCACAAAGCTCTCTGGCCTTATTGTCATCACGACAACACATTTTGACAGATACTTTGATCAGTGTAAACATGTTACTCATCTAATAATTACATTTGTAGAAATAATTTCTTGAAATCAAGTTAGGTGACAAATTAGAATAGTAAGTCAGTGTGGTGAGAAGTGGATAGTAACCAAATAAAAAAACAAAGGATCCAAATATGCCGGAACTGCACAAGGAGTTTAATTTCTGCACTTGAGTCCAAATACTAACTCCCCTTTTATAAAGGACTGAAGAAGCATTCAAAGTGAGTATTCTCAGAACTTTCAAATTTGAAATTCATGCATATGGGATTTAAACTGTGGTTCCTACAAGGTTAAGTGAAAACACTTCAAGTGACTTGCAGGCAGGCATTACTTTATGGAACATTGCTGCAGTGATTTCAGCAACAATAACAAAGAGAACATTCATGCTTGGCTGAAAACATTTTAAGACTTACATGAATGATGTGCAAAAATGGTTGAATAAAGAAACACTCGAACCAAATATATCTATATCCTGATCTCCTGAGAATAGACAGACACCTTTGCCTTATGCCTGAATGATATTGAAAGGAATATTATAAAACTGTAGAAGGTCCCCTCCTTCTCATACTGCAGAATGTTCTCTGGCATTCCAAAGTGTTACTGTTAACTTCTCAGTCTCGAGTAGGTTAGGCATGTGTTTTTAACATATTGCTTGCATTTGATGTATTTTAACACATATACAAGTGTAGAATTATGTCAGTAGCCATATTACATAAAATACAGGCCACACCTTTGTACAGGTTTGACTAAGTAGTTCTGACAGTGAACAAAAGAGCAGGAAAACCATCAGGAGTGGCAGAAAAAGTACAGTATTCTAGAAGAACAAATAGCAATATGAACTATTCTGCAGCCAGGAAAAAATCAGATTTGTTTGCCTTATTTATCTTCACCTGAAAACCCCCTGAAATACATGGCTTCTGAGTTTATGCTGATTGTTTCTACCTGGCAAATCATTCCCATGCAAAACAAATTTTGTTTCATCATAACTTTATGTGCCATAACCAACAAATTGTTGCCCGGTCAATGTCACTTATTTCCTCCTAATCATGAAATGCAAAATAAAGCTGTCATTCTCCTCCAAACTCTGCTAGCCCAAACCCCAAATATACTATTCAAAGGATCTTTAACAAAACCACTTTGTCTTAATCAGATGATTTTAAAAAAATTCTCTATCCCATTCCAGACAACCCACTCTGACCTCAAATAAAATATTCTGTTCTGTCCCCAGCATGCAGTAATTCTCAGACAGGTCAGCCTGTCAGTTTTTCCAGCTCCCCATCCCTCCTCACACAATTATATCCAAGGCCACCTGTTCCCAAAAGAGTCAGCATCCAAAACTCCCACCTATGAAAAACTTACTCATATAAGTATTTCTATTCAGTGAGATAAAACTAGAATACCAGGCAACAAGAAGCAAGTGAAACTGCAACTAACTCTAAAAATACATATACTCTCAAAATACATGATTTAAACAGCATTTAGCTTCTTTAAAGCATGGCAAAATTAATCAAGTAGAAGAAATAGATCTCTATTAAGTACCAGACAGTGTGAAAGAAACTTTTCAGACCTAGACATAAATGATAGAAAGGCTGCTATCTTGGAGGAAATAAAACCACAGACTTCCTACTGTTTAAGAACAAAGTATGACAATCATGAGCAGTAGAGAAAATGTCATTGAAGTTCTATGTGGGAAAAGCCCTAAGTGTGTATCAATCAAGACAGGATCAGTGGGAAAATGGCTTCAAACCACTGGTGGCTAAAGCTGACAAGGTATACTTAGAAACAAATGCTCACCTTGAAAATGGAATGCAGAAAGGAAAAGGTTTAAATAATCATTTTGCATGCTTAGTGATTCCCAGAAAGCTTTTCAGCCCATCCTGTGTGAAAGTGTATGCTGGGACATAGCTGTGGCTCTTGCTGTCAGGGTGCATTCTCATGGAAATTTCTCACTGAATCACTCAGTGGGCACATTTACATGGCAAAAAGCTGTAGAAAAATCTCCCAAAGCCAGAGGAAAGTTATACTGCCAAAACTGTTAAGCCCTAAGTGGTTTTCCGAATAAAATTCAGTTGCTCTATTGGGTGCCACTTGAATGAGTCAACAATAAACTAAGACGCTAGTTAAAAAAAGGCTTTTTAATATGGGAAAGTATCTTTCAGTTTCTGAAACAGCAATCCCTTGGGAATAAACTGAAAGGTGAGACTTTTGAAAGGCTTTGTCCAGTTTCAGCCCAGTGCCTTTCATATATTTAGAGATGCATTCTACTGTTGCCGCATATCAAGTTTGCGGCTTTCGTGTCTTTTTCATCAGTTGCAAAGAGCCAAAGAAACATTTCTTTGGACTTCAGACAGCTTTTTAACATTTTCTGTATTGTGAGTAACCTTCTTCTAACACACAGGCCCATTCATGGGCCACTTTCACTCCCTCTCTTGTTAACCTCATCTCACGCCTTTTCCCTCGAAGTTCATGTGTTTGAGTACATGAAAAGTTTGCAGAAGATAAGTTTAAAACGAACTTCCTTCAGCAAAGAGTTGTTGTGGAGTTTGCAATCAATCTCTTGCACGTCTTTGGAGGCTCATTGTTATTTCATAATGATCTTTATCATTGTTTTTGATCTGTAATACTCTATGTAAGTAGGATTAAAAAGATAATTTCTTTTCCTAAGACCGGAACATCTGGGATCTCTGGTGGATATATTATCATCGGTGACTGTATAAAACCAAATAAACAAACAAACAAAAAAAAAACAACTGTTGGGTTTTTTGGGTTTTTTTTTTTAATTTTATATTTACATATATTTATGTACACAGGCAATAGGATGTGGATGCTGGTGCAGCTGACTCAAAGCTTTATTTTATCACAATCATTAGCCTCATTTTACAGAGCCAAGCAAGGGAGATGCAGCAGCTTCAGCTGCTAACAACAGCAGATGAAGTTCTCTTTGTTACAAAGTCTTTTAACACCTTTCTAGCCAATAGTATAATATTAAACGCTGACATGCATTTGCTTAGGCCAATTAATAAAGCTACATGTACATCTTGCTTTGAACAATGCTTGCTTTTAATAGCTTAAAACAATGGATAAAGCTTTATTATTGAGCTTACATATTCCTATTATCTTGCTTAACATATTTTCCTGAGGCCTATCTCTACACAGCTCACAGCCCTATTGTTTCTTGTCTTTGCATCTTTAGCATTTTGCATTTTTCCTTCTTGAGATTTGCTTTCACACAGCTTTCTGAGAGTTCTATATCTTTTTCATTTCCCACAACCAACCATGTATGCACAACCTTGTTTGCAATGAATGCTAGAAGACACTGGAGTTGAAAATACTGGGCTAAATTCTTCTCTAAAAACACCAGTAAAATACCAGATATGAATCGTGAATCTTAAGGAATGCACTTATGTGAGCTCATCAAAATATCCCAGAATATGATTTCAACATTATTAAAGAGTTCTTAAAGAATTGGCCTTCCTACCCTTTAACAAATATGTTATCATAACAGAATGTTATCAAACAGAATGTTTTCTCTTTGGTAACTTGAATAGTAAGAGTATTCAATATCTTTAGAAGAACTCCCAGCAGCTACAACCTAACTTGAGCAGCTCCCTTGTTCTGCTGAAATTTGCCCTTAAAAAACCACAAACAAAGACTTCCACGGAGAATTTGCCCATGTGACTCTGTGCTTCTCTCTGTGATAATTCATGTGCATTGTGACATTATTTCAAATGTGTTAACCAGGCTGCCTACTTGTCATGTTTTATTAAGTTAGCAAGGCTGTAATTGGAGGGATGACTCCTAAGAGATGCAAGATGTGGCCACATTTGAGGCCTAGTCTGGCGTTTGAGAAGGGGGCAATATTTGTGATGAATGCATGTTTCAACCTCTCACGTAAGTGTCAAAATCTCAAATTGCCTATTAAATGAAAAGGTTCATATGCAGTATTACCCTATTTTATACTTATATATACACATATATGTGTGTGTGTGTATATATATATCTATAAATGTTTATTTATGACCTTTTCTTTCCATATAGGAAAGAATTATTTTTATCAGTTACAGTTGTGCAACTGGCCCTACCCTCTGACTAATATTCCATTTGACCACAACTTGGTTCTTTATAATCCTTTGTTGACTGTTTAAATGTTTTGTTTCTGTTTAAATATTCCAATTACCAAACATAAAGTCTGCCTAACAGCAGCAAGAATTGACGTATATAAAATATATTAATAGAGCTGTATGCATTGTCTTTTCAAGCACAAAAAAAAATCCACTGCCAAATCTTCTTGATACTCACAGCAATAGTTGAAAAAACCCACCTATCCACCATGAAAGGAATTTCTCATGTTGATTATTTCCCGGTCAAACAGGATAGATGGATAATAGCACTGAAAACAGGGAGTGAAAAAGGGACTAAGTTTTAAATAGCATAAATGATAGCAGCAGAGAGACAAGGTAGCTTTAATCAGTCAGCCAGCACCAGGCAATTTTAAAACCTGGCAGCTTGCAGTGGTTTTCTTAGCTTGTGGTATTTGAAGGACATTGATATACACATCAAACAGAATTTAGGACATGCATTGTGGAGGTGCCACTTGAAGCTTTATGTGCAAGCTAAAGTTGGAATTCAATCCTTTTATCGTACACAAGACTTACAAACTCTCTCTTATCAACTTTCCACTCATTTTGAATGAAGAATAATTTTTGTTGGACGACTGCAGGTAAAAGAGTTCATTAAAATTTATTCTCTGAACCAAAAATTGTCACATACTCTACACCAAAGATTTAGCATGGCTCAAATTACAGAGCAAGCTTGCAGTGCTTGTGTTGTTTCATTATTCATAAAATGTAACATTAAAAATAAAAAATGCTAAAGTGGCCCTATTAAAAAACACCAAAAAAACCCCAACCTCTTTTCCAGAGGTGGAGGGTATGAACAAATATAAATTCCCAAATCTTGTCTTTTTTTTTTTCTTCTTCTTCCTTGTCTGCTTTAACTTTCTCATTGTTTTCTCCATTTTCCTTCCACTCTGCAAGAATGTACATGTTTGAGCACACATATGCCCAAACCTTCTGCTTTCAGTAGTCACATTACCTCACTGGAAAATATTTCAATCCAAATCCTTCTATCTTCCTGCAGTGTGACCCTTATTGAAACAATAATATTTCACCATCATTTTTAATAGCTAAAAATAGCAGGAGTGGTTGCATAATCTCTTCTCCAGGAGATTATCAGAAAGGCTATCTCCCAGTCGTTTAAGGAAAATAGCAAAATTGCCTATCCTTGTAAAATACCCTCCTGAAAGCAAGTTGGTAACATCACTTGTATTGTTGAAAATGGAAGATGACAACCATTCTGAAAGATATTTCTTTGTGTGCAACCTGTAAAATAGCATCATTTTCCTGAAAACTACTGTTTAGGGGATGACAGGGAAAGACCTAATGCATATGTTCAGTGGCCTTGTTGTCCCATTTTTGCATGCTCATGAGAAAATAACATATTTCTCCTTGCATGGGAATTTCAGGATATCTTCCTGAAGTGATACATGCTAATGAGAAACAAATGGAACTCCCTGAAAAGGAAGAAAGGCTCTAGCCCAAGCAGCTATTTACCCAATCTACACTCTTAAATCATCATATGCATATGTTTTCTTTATAGAAAAGTTGTGGTATACCAAAAATTATAAGCTAAACTCAGTTGTTTCACATTTTTTATGTTTTATGTTTTAAATGTCAGGAAATATCTTTAATTTGCTTTTAATACTATCTTAGGGGAAAGATTGGGTAAAAAATTTAATGCAACACACTTTAGGAAGGAAGGTAAGAATGATTTAGAAACAGACTTATAATGAATGCTTGAAAGATGAAAGATAATTTCTTTTAGCTAAGTTCTGAATATTTCACCTTCCATGAAAGGGAACAATAAACCTCTGGCAAATATGCTTGATGTGACTAAATGAACCTCTACAAATAAATTTAGGATGTTGCAGTGCTTTGAAGATAAGAAATCCCATCATGGTTGCAGGTACAGTTGATCCCTGGGGGGGATTGGCAGCCCAGGATGTGGAGGGGGAATAGTGTCTCATGCCAAGGTGTGCAGAGAAGGTGGAGGCTGGTCCTGCTGGTACCAGGCTCTGGGATGGAATTCCCCTCTACAGGCAGAGGCCAGCAACCTCCTGCAAGGGCAACTGGCAGTCAACACCCACTTTTCCAGCATACTAAAACTTTTTTTTTTTTTTCAATATGTTTGATGAGTCCTCCATGATTCTACAATCAGCCACAGGATTACAGTCAGGACTGGAGGGCAGTGGTTCTATATCCCCAGGGGGGTAGCTGCTGCCTGTGTGGTCAATAGGAGCCACAGGTGCTTCAACAAAAAATGCAAAGCTGCAGTCTATTGAAAAGGAGATATAAATGTCTGAGTTTATTTCTGGCCTTTACCTTAGGCAACTGTTTCTGTATATGTTTGTACCATCACGCAGTATAAAACTGGTGAAAAAATAAGGAATCATTTGGGTGGAAGGCATGATACAATTGTAAGAATATATTTTCTTTGTTCCACAAATGTCACATAATCAATAAAGAAAAGTGTTTCTGTTTCTGAGAAATATTACTGCTTCTAAAAGATCAACTGATGAAAGAGAATAGCCAAACAACACCACAAGTATTCTAAATATTTTTAGCTTCTTGAGATCATGATTCTTGAACCTATACTATGAATATATTTTCTTATGTATATCAGCAGCACAGACTCAAATGGAAGAGAGAAGAGGAAGAGAAGAGAAGAGAAGAGAAGAGAAGAGAAGAGAAGAGAAGAGAAGAGAAGAGAAGAGAAGAGGGCTGTTCATTCCTTGTATCAAAACAAAACATTCTATACTGACTGCAGTACTTTGAAAACCAATGAGTGTTAAAATAAAAAATTAAATTTTCTGAGTAGTTCAAGATACTAGTTACTGTGCAGTATGCTAGACTAGGCATTTATGATGTGCTAGCTACTCCACTGAAATTTCTCAAGTTTTCAGTTTGCAAATGTTTACCCTACAGAAAAATCTGAGGGGCAAGTTACCTGACTTATTTGCTTTGGATAGTAGCATACACACAGTTATTTCAAAGTCACTGAATCTGTTACTTGTTTATCCTGTGGTGACTTGCTCAGAGTAGTTTAGAACAGTTTTGCTAGTTTGTCTGGTGGAGATCTTTCAAAAAGATTGATCTAAAGAAATTAAATACCTTTACTGTGGCTTTGATATATCTTGTTAAGTATTTAGTGCTAACTTAAAATATTAATTTTAACTGAGTTTCATTTAGTTTTGTTTGCTTCCAAGATAAAATCAGATTTAAAGTGATATAGAAATTGTTTCACTAACATAAACCGAGACAAAGATCAAATGAAGTAATATTTCTAAGACAGAACACTTTACAAGTATATAATTTTTGTCTCTTTAACTCTCAGAAATCTTTAGGATTTCTCCTGAAGTATCCTTATCTTTAGAGCACTAGGACATTTATTTGATTACTGTATAACTAAAAGCAGCAAATAGTGCTGGATAAAAGCTAACTGGACAATAACTGCTGTGCTTCTCCCATCCTTCAAAGGAATGACTTCTCTTTAGGAGAGTCAAACTTACATTCACCAGCAACACAATCAATATTTGAAACTTTGCCAGTTTCTTTAATATTAGATTTGCTTGGGACAAAGCAGAAACATCCAGAGTCTGCAGCAGAAATGTGTGTCTTGTCCTCTAGCTTTTAAGCAGGTTGTTGTGTTAACTACCTGAAGTCACCTGGTGATCAATCAACTCATTTTAGAAAAGTCTCACAAAAAAATCTTCACCATGACACATCTGAAATATTTGCTCCTAGAACCATTTTCTCTGTAAAATGTACCAGCTTAAATTTCACTGAAGCTCAGAAAAACTTAAAGATTGACTTTGGAAAACAGCAAGATCATATTGTGGCAGGTAGGTGGCAAGACATTAGCAGAGATTGTCAATGTGTGCTGCTGGTATCCAGCACAAGTAGCTGCAGGGACAGAGCCCAAGATGTGGAAAACACAGAGAGATACATGCACAAACCTGGGCAGACATGCAGAGTCATGGATGAAGGAACACACACATGCACAGATGTGAACGACCAAAAATGCACAGAGACTCATGCACACAGATGCACAAACACTTATCACATCCAGAAAGGCAGCAGATGTTCTGGATCTGCCACAGAAGAATTCTGAACAACATCTAGTTGGCCTAAAATCTCAGAAGAGTAGAAAACTATGGTTCCTTTGGTCCTAATGAATAAAACCAAAGTTATCAAATAAGTGAGGAAAGGCACTTGTTTTTTCCATTTTTATACTATTTCTAGTGGCTATCCCAAGTGAATTTTCTTTTTTAGTGATCTTTGTGTATGTATCAGCCTGTGCAATTATTTCCTTTTAAAATGAGTTTTCATTTTAAATGAACTCTTCATTTTAGTATGAAAAAGAATTACTTGCTTTGCCTTTGGCTGTGGTTTCTGTTCTCAGAGGAAAACTAAATGTGATGCCAAATCTAGTGCCCAACACACAGATCAGTAAAGGCGATCTGGCCAGTGACACCACCTTTGCAGGTGTTGGCAGGGTTTCAGGAGCCCTTCTGCTATGCTCCAGGAGCCCAGCCAGAGCTGAAGCAGAAATGGCAGAAATGGGGAAACCGTGGCAGGACTGGGGAAACTCACAGAAATGGGAAAATGTAGCAGGACTCAGTGGGCAGCACACGGTGGATTTCAGTGCTTGGACAGTTCTCACTGCCCTTTCAATCAGTCCTGATCTTTCCTAGGGAAAATGCAGAGCACCAGAGGGAAGCAGCTCCTGGGATTGATCCATGGCATTACCTTGACCTAGACTATCCAGCTTTCACAAAAACAGCAGACAAGATTAAACACTAGAGAAAATTAATAAAATCCCCAGTTTAATTGGCAGCTACTACTGTTATTAGATAGATCCTCTTAAAGAATAGTGTTTCTGAATCAGTAAGATTGAAATGTAATTGAGAATGTGCTTATGAGAAACAATTTTTGCAAAGCCTATGAAACGGTGAGGATTAGGCTGAAGTATCCCATGTGATCAATATCTTGCAATCCCATTAAAGCCTCAGGCAACAGGGGCCTCCATTCCTTTCCTTTTCCCATTTTCTGTTTTCTGTTCCTAGGCACATGTCTAAGCAACCAGACATGAAGAGAAAATGAATCTGCTACAAGCTGGTAGCCTTGTAAGTGGCTTTGATATAAGTGGAACAAGGGTCGGTAACTTCCAAGCCCCAGTAGCCTGATAAGAATATTAAGTCTACCATTTATCCCCAATGAGTGCTTGATTAGCCATACAGTGCTCTGCTGACAGAGCTCGCTAAAAATACATTATGCTAATAACACCTGAGTGCAAGCAAAACTGGGGAAACCCAAGACTTAACACAAAGAATGAGTCATTATGGAATTTACCTGGCAGACACAGTTAGAGGCAAAAATATGGGCAAAAGAATGGCATCGCCATCTGTTTGCAAAGGAATGGAAATAGAGGTGACTTCCCAAAGAGTATTAGCATTAGAATAAATAGAAAGAGAAAGCCCATATTTTATCTCTTAATAAAAATGTTTAGTTTTTCAGAGCAGTCAGCTGCTAGTGAAGACAAGTCACTTCTATGTATTTATCTTTGTCTAAATTCTGTCCTACTGGAGTGTCTTTCTGCCTGGGTTAACATCGAGCATGTTTCCTCCTTGCTGTGTGCCTGGACCCTGTGTTTCTGGGATTCCCACTGCACTGCACTCCCACAGATTCCTCCTGCTCCCCACCCCACAGCACACCATTTGCTCTCTTCCAAGTTAAGGATTTGTAGGCTTTCCTTCCAACCACCTGCAAACTACAGGCATCACGCATGCCAGCAACAATCCAAACTGTACTGCAAGCACAGGAGACGAGGGGATGGCTCATTGCTACTTCTAATTAACTCACCAAATCTGCTTTTTGCAAGCACTGAACACCCCCATCCTCATCCCAGTTCTCCTGGCCTCTGCCAGGCTGCAATTAGCACCCTGCCTAGCAGGGCTCTGGGCTCCTGCACACAGACATTCTGCATTCTGGCTGCCAGCCCCTGCACAGGCAAATTGGTGCACAGCGCTTGGCCACGACTCACAGCAAGGGCAAGCAATCATTCCATAGACATACAACTGAGAGCTTTGCAAAAAAGGGATCAAGCTTGGGGTGGAAAAAAAAAGGCGTAATTAATCTGGCCATTAGAGCTGGTCATCTTTTTTTTTCCTCCACAGATCTTTTACTAGCCAAAAATACTTTTTAAGTCCAGCCAAAATTAATTTGCCATACCGTTTCAAAGAACAAAGAAGACATTACAAAAGACAGTAGAATATCTCCTCAATTTTAAAAAGGTTCGATTTTAAAAATATTTTAGAAGTGCCATAATAATGTTTTTAAGAGTTGATAAAAGTTAAAACCAACAAGTTTTCTTCAGACTGTGTAAAATGCTTTGGTGTACCTGAAACATACCTTTATTGTTAGTGCTTCATTTTGCCCAGAGAATGGAAGAACAAAAAGTAGCTTGGGACTAAACCAACTTTGAGAAATGCTGACAGGGAGCCAAACCCCTCAGCTACTCACAGTCCACTATTACAAGCCACCAAACAGTTTAAATGCAAAGGTACTGAAGAGCTAAGTAATCTGATCTATTGTAGCTGCTTGTGCATGAAGCAGTAATGTGAGAAAGGTGCAGGCAATGGAGAAAAGCAGGCACTTCCATTCCACAATTTGTCTCCTGCTGATGTAAATGCCTAAAATAGGTCAGGTGAATCATGCCTTAAAAATGCACATTTCTCTTCACTAGCAAGGAAACAGGTGACTAGTGCTGGTGTAGCCCTCTACCTTATCAATGTCAACAGTGGGGTGAGATGAATTTCTGTATTTTAATCATTCACAAAAAATTAAAATGTAGATATGAAAGCCCTAAAGCATGGGTCCAGAAGCTGGAAATATGGACCAATGGAGAAGATATGAATTCTTTTTGCTTCTCTGGCATTCAACATTTTATTATCTGCTTCTTTTCCCATGTTTGTCCTCAGGTTTTATCTTTTCTTTCATTTAACACCCTTATCTTTCTGTTTTCTCCATCCATCTTCTCTCTCTCTCTCTTTCTTCAAACCACACAGCTTTAGTATCTACTGTTGACAGTGTCCACCTGCTTCTGTCATCTGCTGGCTGTCTTTCATCACCATTGGAAAAGGAAAGGGAATACTTTAAAGACCATGAGCACTTATGCATAGTAGGATACGGGAATTCTCCCAAACTGGCAAACTGTACCCTCAGTAGGGAATTACATTAGATGTGGCTCCAAGCAAGGATTGCTGTTTTTTCAGGCTTTAACTCTGAAATTCTACTTTCATTGCCCTCCATTTTTAAATTTATTTTCTGGACCCAGACCTCCCTTTGAAGTATTGAAATCAAGTATTCCAGGAACCCTAACCTCATTTTATTTGTGTCTTGCCCTTCAAGGGCCTCCTGTGAGTTCCATATGCAATACTTTAAGTTTTAAATTCATCTAACTTCCTTGCAAGCAGGATAACAAACTCCTTAATGGGGACTTCGAAGA
Source organism: Toxostoma redivivum (assembly GCA_013397375.1). NCBI lineage: Eukaryota > Metazoa > Chordata > Aves > Passeriformes > Mimidae > Toxostoma > Toxostoma redivivum. The sequence continues at coordinate 1,295,234 of VXBI01013785.1, forward strand.
ATTTTTAGCTGTGTTTAAATCTGACCAATGGATTCACTGTTGGCATGGATATGTTAACAGGACAGTGAGAAAATTAGAAAAATATAACTGCTGTACCTAAGCAGAAAAGAACAGGGTTTAGAGTTACTTACAACACTATAGTGTTCATTCATATATATGCATATATATGTATGCATTTAAATATGCAAACATTGCATCTATATCTTAAATTTCATTTCACTTTTAGCTAGAGGTTTCTGATTATGCCAACTCTACCCTACAAAAATGAAGAATTATAGCAAAAGCTAAAGGTAATCTGTGTTATTTCTAGTTGTAAATAATCATGTATTTGACTACAGCTCTAAGGAAAGAGAGAAAAGCCTGTATCACCCCACTCCATAAAAGCAGTTTACAGGCACCAGACAACTAAAAAGAAAACATAATTCTGAAGGAACTCACTGTATTCCTGGATGATTGAACAGTTGATCACTTTGTCTGGCTGTATGGAAAGTTAAAGCAAGCTGAAAGTTTTCAATTTATAGTGAACACTGCACTTAAGCAGAAGAAAATTATATACTTACAGTTCCACTCCAGCTGTGTGTGGTATATGAAATACAGTGAGCTCCAGTAAAAAAAGAAATGAAACCAGGTGGTAAATAATCAAGCTATAATCTTCATTAACCTTGGTATTTATTCTGCCCTTTTGAAAGCAATAAGAAGCCACATGTTAGTGCCTTTTATTTTCTACTGTCCTTTCCTTTTTGCCATTTGTATTACTAATATTTCCCTTTATATTTTCCATACTGTTCCTTTTTTCTCTCCCTTCTGGGATTCTGACATTATTATTCACCAAATTTACTTTGCTTTGGTTTACAAAGTTAATTATCCATCACTACAAACACATCAATGTGAGTTCTATAGTGACTCATACTAAAATCTATCCTGTTAACCAGATAGATATTTCCAGGACTGAGCAGGAATTTTTGCTGAGAACTTCTGAACCTGATTTTTGGCAGTGGAAGGACGCTTTTGGCTACATGCAAACTATATACGAGGCACAATAGTTGTGATCAGGTAAAATCCTGGCACAGATACCTCAGAATTTCATCAGGGTGAGTCTAGAGAGACTTCAGTAAATCCTGAACATGAAGCAAATTAAAGACATCACAGAATGAGGTTTCATGGTAGCAAACCATCATTCTTCTTTCAGCTAAACATGCAAAATTACTTTCATGAAAAATTGTGACTTTGGCTCCTTTTTTGATTATTTAATTATTTAAAATCTCTTATCATTGGTCTTTTTCATAATTCTGTGCTGTGCTCTTGGCAAAAGCAGTGAGCATGTTACACTCAGAAACCATAATTAGTATCTGTTCATACAAATGTTCCAGCCTGTTTTTTCTCATTACTCAAACTCCATACACAAGACATGTTTAGAAGCATAAATTGTTTCCCTACTGGGCTTCTAATTAACACTTCCATTAAGACCTAGGCAGAGAGCATGGAACATACTGAAGGAAGCTGCTGTTTACAGAAACGGTGATAAAATGTATACAAATATGTCCTGCAAAGAGCAACCGAGCCAGCTTGTGTGACATGTGGATGTGTTTCTCTATATGTAGGCACAAACAGATGTGCTGCACTCACATGCAAGACTAATTTGTTCATTAACATTAAAAAAAACCCCTAGATGAATAACAGTCCATTAATTTTTATAATTACTTCTTGCATGCCCATACCATTGCTCAATTTAGTTTCTGAAGCCCTTGGTAGCTTCAGATTGGCTTCTTGGCATGACCACACTGGATACTTCTCTTCCACTGGTTAGTAGATTAGATTTACTTGGATTTTTATGTACTTACACTTGATAATCGTCCACCCCTCCTTTTGTATGGGGAATTTGAATAACCTTAAATTAAGATAAAAAGTAATAATTTAGGTTTTTCCTTTTTTTATATCTTGAAAGGCAGAATGAATCAATCAAATGGCTTGCTAAGCATCATAAATAGTTCTGGATTTCTAGAAGGTTTTCCTTAAGCCTTTGAACAAAACCATACATAATCTTTTCAATTTTGCATATGTTCAGTACGAGACCAAGAGAAAAAAACCTCCTGGCAGCTGTAACTGAGTTTCACCTGCAGAAATCCCATTGTGAGACTCTGGAGAGTCAATCCACAAGGAAAGGGATTAAACAAATAGTCTTGTGACCTAAAGTGTAATAAGCTTTGCACTGTGAGAGTAAGTTGGAAAGCCTGACAATTAACTGCAACTCAGGGTTGGTGATAGGGAGATGTTGCTTTTGTTTTTAATTACATTTTATTGAACAACCAAGTGATAAGCATCAAAAGACAAGATTGTGTTGGATCATCAAAGTTGGGGTGAGGGAGGTTGTTTGTTCTGTGAATTCAGGCAAGCTAAAAGAGCATTTTCTATGTTTACCTGAGTAATTAATGAAAGACCAAATTGCTTTTGAGCCAGCAGGCTGCAGTTAATTGCAGTTATGTGCATTCAGTGAACTTAGTGATTTGGCTTAAAAGGGATTTACAGTGTGGGTGACAACCCTTTTCAGGGAAATATAGAAGCAAAGGCTGAATATTAGAAGACAGCTTCCAGATGATGTAATTTATGTGGAGAGCTTTCTCTTTCAGTTTAAGTTTGAAAGTGGAAAAATTACTGGCTTATAGGAGCAAAATACTTGGAAAATGTTTAATCAATAATAAATTTAAAAGCTGGGACACAGACATCCAGACTGTTACTATAATTTTTTAACTGACAAGATCAGTGAATCCAGAGACGTTTGCCAGTCTGCCTAAAGGAAAATTATGTTTGTAGGAGCAGACATGTTCTAATTTCTGAAGTTCTTACCATGGCTCTTTTTCTAATATATCTCACTAAGGACTGGAGACATACGTTGATGCTTTTCATCAGATGAAGTAGCACCTAAAAATCTACCACTATTATCAAATGTTAAGAAGACACTTTACTTTTAAGTGTACCACTCAAAGTATGAAGTATTATCAGCCTTTGTAATTCTGTCAGTCGTTTATTTTCTTTTCCAGACTTGATGGAATGGATTCCTTGAAGTGTTCTTAGATGTACCTATGGGCAGGTGGTCATATACTGCCCAATGGATAATCCTACTGGGCTAAAGGACAAAGAGAAGGGATGATCCCTTTCATCCTCATGAATGCTGTTAAGAGAAAGTTCCTCTTGCTCTTTGCTTGCTCTAGTAAACCGAGAGTTGTTTTCTTTCTCTTAATCTAAGAATTTTTCACTCATGCAAGAAAAAATTTAAAATGAAAAGGAGGAAGTGTTCTGCCACTCTTCCTGAAGGAATGAAACTTAAGGTATATACAAACTTTCTTGGATCCAGTTCTCATCAAATAACCATGAGCTGTTCAGACCTCAGTCTCAGTACACCTCATGAATTTGTGCACTAAATATTTATATTATTCATTTGGATATCAAATTCAAGTTTTTCTCCTTCACTCCTTTTTTTTATGTCAAGGTTCAAAACGACCTGAGCTCTTTTGCCAAATAATTCCATTATATATTGTTGGAGGAGAAGTGAATTCCCAGTTCTCACTGGTCTGTGTCTAAAAACCTTACCCAGATTTCTTGGAGTTCAGGGTACTGCTGAGTGGTGTTTCTTTCCATATAATTTTAATAATAAAAATGTGAAATGTCATAGTTGGTTCAATTTCACATGACTTTAAATGGACTTTTCTGCTTTATATTTTATCCTTCTGAAATAAGAGAAGATAAAATATAGTCATTGTTCTCTGCTTTTAAAATTCATAATTTTACTGAGTCTTCCAGCAATGATTTTTTTACAGGCAGTTTCAGAATTCTTTGTGCAAAGACAATAATTGTAGTTCTCCCTCCCTATCTTAGTTCATTTTCTGTCTTCCTTGTTCTTTCCCAGTAGAAATGCTGATGAGCTGTACTGGTATTTCCATATACTTTCAAGCACAAAGTGTAATCAAAGTAACATGTGGAATCTCGTTGTCATCACTGGGTTAAGGATCAGGCCTGAATGCCTTTACTCTGAGCCCTGCTACTAAAATATCCGCAGCTCTTTGTGGGAGGCACTAAGATATTTCGACAGTTTTATTTTTAGATTCTCTGTTGGGACTAAAATTGTGCAGTGCATTAGAAATCTTCCCTCAGCCTCAAGTGCTGTGGCTGTGTGCAGAGCCTGCAATAAAATGTGTCTTTAAGTTGGGCTAGATTTTCAGTTGTTTCCTTTCTAATTTAGTAAACCTAAGAAGTCTGTTACATTTTAATACACATTTTGTGATTTAATAGAAAAACATGGCATTTTCATAGAATTTTAACTGTATCACTACTCTTATATACTCTTATAATTATACTACCAGTATAATTATATCAGTTATAATGTGTACAATATTATTATTACAAAGAAGGTTCACAAATGACATTTGTTAAATCAAGGAATTCAGAAGAAGTAGTAGATACAGGTGAATGCTGAATATTTAAGCACACTGAAAAGCCAGATTTACTCTGAATAGCCAAACAGTTTTTGCAAGTCAGTGTTGTCATAAACTACATGCAGAGAAAAGAGATTTCATTGAATAATTTATTGCAAGGTTTTTTTACACAGAACTAATATTTGATCCTGTGAATATATTATTTTCCAACATAATGCTTCTGCAGAATCTATTGAATTTGTGTTTCTGAGCTCATGCAAAAAATACATGCATAAAGGAATTTTGCACTTTTCATGATCCAAAATCAGTATAAAAAGCAGTGCTTTTGATTCCCAGTCATCCACGAACAACAGAATTCAGATACTTCATCTCCTGAATCTATCATGATACGTAGAATTAGCTGACTAAGTAAATTACAACTTATGGAAATGGTTCTTTTGTAATTATTTGCAATCATTATATTCTTCCCTCTGGTTCTACATAGAATTGTATTTCCCATGCCACATGTTGAAGGTATCTAGACAGGCAAGCAAGGATGAATCCAAAGAAGTGGAAACAGTTCAATTCAAAATGTGAACTGAGGGACTAAAATCCTAATTCTGACATCCTAGGACAATAAACCCATAGACCAAATGACCTGATATTCAACTGGGCTCAGCACAAACATGTCCCAAAGGGGAAAGTAAGACTGCTAGCCTTTACCAGATAGATCCAGAAATTCAGCCTGAAAATGGAACCTCAGTGATTTGCAAGCCCATTCCTTGCCCATTGAGCTGCATACTGGGCTCTGAAGAGATGTCTTGGTGTTACAAGCTTCCATGCACAGAGGAGGATGGATGGATGGATGGATGGATGGATGGATGGATGGATGGATGGATGGATGGATGGATGGATGGATGGACTGAGTAATGCTTACATGTAAGTGCCCCCAGGTCTTCTTCCCTTCAATCACCTACAAACATCTGTATACAAGGAGAGGAGAGGAGAGGAGAGGAGAGGAATCAATACATGGACAATTAAATTCAGGCACAAAATCCAGCTAGAAGGCTCATTTTCTTGCATGGTTTTATAGGCCTATGTAGATGATTCAGATATCTTCCTGCCAAGTCACATCATAAATAAAGCCCCAATTATACTCATCACCTCATATTTTGGTCAATGCAATATTTGGTCTCATTCCAACCTGTGGGATAATTTACATGTAAAACAAGCCAGAAAGCTTTGCAAAGGAGAAGTTGTTCTGAGGATCAAAGATATGCAGAGTCCCAGAATTTCTTTAAAGGCCTATCAATATGAGAAGTTACTCAAAGTGATTTGGGGATAAATATATTTGGGGCTGCCTGATTTGCAGCATAGAAAGGAACAGGAGACATAGGGGGTTTCTCCCATACACACCTACAGATCACAGAATGTAATTTTGCTCCATGCCTTTCTAGGAAGCAAATGATACTTCCTCAAGTATCTTTAGAAAGGGAAAACACATGAAAAAGAACTTTTAAGTTCACTAAACAGTACAAGTGTGGAGAATCCTGTAAATTTTCTGTACATTTAAAAAGGAAACAGGAAATACAATCCTTTTGAAGTTGTTCTGTCCTCCAAGTCACGAAATATTGAGAGACAAAGGAGACAATGCAAGAATGAAAACTAATATATTAATAGTATTGTTGTCATGGTTCAATTCAAATTTCTGTCCCATCAAAGAGAGTTAAGTTTTTTATAAAATGTTCAAAGGATTCAGCAAGACAGATTGCAAGAGCCTTGAATCAGAATATATTGCAATATGGTGATCAGAAAACACCATCCAGTGTAGAAAAAATGAGCTCAAGTAACTGCAATATAATTTTACAGGTAAGCTCTATAATCAGTGAACTGATGGCTAAAAAGATGACACTATGCTCACCTCAGCTTTGCTTTCTGCAGATTTGGAATTGTTTGAACACTGCTTACTGGATCAATTCCTCAAGTGGCCCACACAAAGAAGCATCTACATTTTCAACTTTTCAACTCTTGAGCTAGAAAAGGATCAATCTTACCCTCTGTTTCTTTTTATCTTTGCAAGAATGTGTCTCTAATGTCTCAATGACAAAAGCTGTTTCTACCCCTTCACATTAAGACCATCCAATTTTTATTCTAATTTTTTGCCCATATAAATGAGTTTCCTGAAATCTAATAGAATGTAAATGAAGAAGCTGCTCCTTCTCTGAAGCACATTCTCAAATAATTTTCAATGTGTTATTATAGCACTCTATATGCAAACTTGTAACAAACCAAATATTTAAAACCATTAAAATTTCTCATATTACAGAAGTTTTAAAATGAAATCAATGCATGCAACGGAAGCTGTCAGGAGAGGAAAGCAGCCTGAAGCCTAAAGCTAGGAATCTACTAATTAAGATATGCAATAAAAATGTTAATCAAGTAAACTTAGGGAGGATGGGGGAAAGCGATTACATAATCCTCTTGGCACCGTGTAATGTCTCACTGCTCTCACACAGGAAAATGATGAGTAGGTAAACAAGAGAGGAAAAAAATCAGGTCCTTTGATTGTGGGCCAAGGAAAAAACTGTTCCAAATGGCCTCCTAACCAACATTAGCTGTTCAAGTAGAAAACATTCAGATCTAAGAGCTCTCTCTAGTGTGCCAGACTGGGGACAACTGAGAGAAACTAACAAAGGAGCCTGAGAAACTGGAGTGTTTTAGATAATTCTTGGTAAATGTGGCCAGAGCAATGTCTTTTGTTGTCCTACTTCTTTATAACTGTATTCCACGCTTCAGAGCTGTAAGTAAACAAGATACTTGACTCTGTGCTCTGTATTATAGATGTTTCCCTGCTAACCAACAAGTAGGCACTTCATTCAGACTTGTATGGATCCTTGAAGTGAGGACTTTGGGGTTAGGGCAGTCTGTACCCTTGCTGTCCTGTACAGTGCTTTTTGTAATAGGTTTTGTGCTAGGACAATAACACAACTCAGCACCCATCAGGCTCTGTCTGGACTTCTTTTGGCCTAGCTGGAGCCATGTTTAGTCTTGTCTATCAGGAACAATAAAGATGTGATAATATTATCAGTGTTACCTACTTTAGCTTGTGAGCAGCTGTATGGGGTAATAGCGAGCAGGTACTCGGTGCAGAACGAGCTGTTTATGACTTTAGAATAAAACAAACAAAGAATACTGACAGGGAATGATTGCAGGGGTGTTGAAACCACGGGCACAGGATGACACCAGGGGCCACAGAGCTATAAACATGTCACCAATGGTCAGTTAACCCTAATTAAAGGAATGCCACCATGGGAGCAGGGTAAAGATAGCTTTAAGGATAACAAAGAGGATAATGACCACGTCTCCAACATAAAAGTTAAATGTACTGCACACAGTAATGTGGAAATGTGAACCAGTGAAAATTTAGCAGGGCAAAGATCATATAAAACACATAAAATTTCTCCAGCCAGACACAAATGTGAGGAGGAAGGAAACCTACATTGACATTCCTCCCAAAAACAGGATTGTGATGCTGATTCTTCTCTCTGTAATCCTTCTCTCTTGCCCTGAACCAATCCCTGAACCTTAGGACCCAGAAACACAATGAAAGGATGACAGTAATTCCAGAGAAACATGGATGCTAGACTGTTTTTGTATACCAGCCTTAAATGCAATTTGATCCATGGGTGTCAATCAATTGTAGGTGGACTAATGACAGGTATTTCAAAAAGGTGAAAAGACACATCTCCAACAAGTTGTTAAGCCATTATAGAAGATTCAAATAATTTTAATTCCATACATAGAGAGGAGACATCTTCCTAAATTACCCAGGAATCCTCCTTGGTTTGGAAGTACAATAATAATAAAAACCAAAATTGAAGGTTGTCCAAATTTCATAATAGATGTACAACTGCTGCCATTGGCATCTGCAGCTCAAAGCATGATTCTGGGCTGAGAAGTGTTTAGAACCATCCATCTGTCTGTCACAAATTCATATATTCATGAAATGCTCACCAAATTGTACAAGCAGATATTCCAGAGCACTTATCATTTTTTAATATAATTTTCTTTAGCATTAGAAAGAGAAACAGTTAATCACAGCAACAGGCTAATTTCTGGCAGAAAATAAACTCATTGGTACTAATTTTGATAAATCTATCTTGTTATATTACTAACACTAGAGCTTTAAACTTCCTGACCTGATTTTTTTTTCATTATACTTACACTGAATTATTTTTTCCAGTAGAAAGAATATTATGAATTAGAGTCAAATATATTATTCAGATTGGGTGTAAACCTCTCTGTAAAGCTCACACAATGTATTTATTCATTACCTGGCTAAAGGTGCATGCTGTTTAGGGATTTTGTGTGTTGATTTCAGAGTTTGCCTTTTTGAATCATCCTAACAATCCTTCCAATTCTATTGCTGACTTATCAAAATGGTAATAATGACTTGCAATGTGCAATTTTGATTGCCTTGGTGAAACTAGTGTAGCCAGTAAATATAATTATTAGATTGTGACCTCTTGCCTGGAAAACCCTAAAAATTAGGTGTAGTTTGACTTAATGAAACAAATTTGTGTGGGATCTGAATTTTTAAAAATTATTTAAATATTCATATTTATATTAAAAAATTCCTTTTGGTAAGGTGTGGCAATGCAGTATCAGAAGAATGAACAAAGAATTGTATGAATTAAACATGACTGTCTAATACCTATGTGGAGATCATTCCTCATTACTTTTTTTAATCAACATATTTTCACAAAAAATATTGAAAAAGGGAAAGGACAAATTAAATCTACACATTGTATATATTTTTAAAAGAGCAGGAAAACTATTATTTCTGTTTCCAGGATAGCAAAATATGTATCTCCTCTGCTAACATTTAAAGGGATATGTCATAAAAATCTACAGAAGCAGGGAAATGAAATAAATTAAAACATTTCTCAATTTTTTCTCTAGGTATTAAAGTTACCTACAGTTGTTGCTGTTTTATAAAGAAGGTACCCTAGGAACAGAAGAAGCATCTGGATTACTTGTTTACAGGCTTTTAATGCCCATTCATCCTGGTGCACAAAAGCAGTTCAGAAAATCCATCTGAGGCATTGCACAATCTTAGTTTTTATTTCAATATTTTGGCTTTGCTTTGTTTGGCAAAATGTAAAGTTTTCTGTACACAGGGGTGTTTTTCATGTAGTCTTCAAGCAGATATGGATTTCAGCCCAATGCAGGTATTTCCACAGGTGAAATATAGCCCCAATAGCATGAGGTTGGAAACAAATCATGTATATCAAGAAGAAGTCTGGAGAATTAGGCTATAAATACACAGAAACAATGACAAACCTCTAACCCTTAACTGTGTAGCACTATAGTCCAATACAATAATTTATGATGTCAATAAAACTGGATGGAACATCAGCTAAAAATGCCTGTAAGAAGAAAAAATTCTCTTCCCAAAAATATCAGTGACAAAGAAAAGGTTAAACTGCAATGAACATGCCTTTTTTCCCTTTCAATCTGGAGTTTTGAAGAAAAAAAAAAAGAAATTTACTCCACTAGCTAGTCAGTGATGTATATAATTAAATAGAAAGGTTTTGGAGGATGTGATTTTATGGTTACCGTAGCAACTAGCACCTAGATGGTCCATATTCCTGTGCTCTTCTACCATGAAAAAAAAAAATCTATCTATGACCTACTTGAAAACAAATAGGTTTGTACTGCTCAAAGCCCCATTGTTCTTTGCAGGCATCTATTTTCACAGAATCAGGGGTAATCCTACTCTGGAAATATTCCAGTGGTTATATCAAACAGTAATATGCATGTGGCTGGACCTATAGCCTAGCACTGGAAATCCTGTGCACGGTCAATGCAGCTCAGTTGGCCATGCATCTAATTCTGTATGGGGGAGAAGAAAGGAAGGATTTAAATGGATGGTGAACTTCATAGCTTAAACTGCTTCCATTTAGAAAAGTTTTTGATTTTGTTACCAGTGCACTCAACCACTTGATCCCATCCCTTTAAGAGCAACAAACCTTTGAAACCTTATTTATTGTGAGCAGAGGCAGAAAGTTTTCTCCCAAGCTCACCTTGGTGTTGTTCTAGTGTGAATTGAAGATGAACTAAAGCAGGAGTGCTGGTATTGCCAGAGAGAATTTCCCAGTGTTCCTGTTGCTGAGAAAATCTCCTCCCTTCTCTCATGTTGCACCTGAGAACTTAAGAGAAGAGGGTTAGCAGAAGTGTGACAGTTATTATCTGTTGTGGACACTATTTAATTTATTTGTGCAGGGCTTAAAAGTTCTCTAATTTCAGATCTTTCTCATGTGAGTTTTGCAAAGGATTCAATAGCATTCATGCATGAAAACAGAAGTTCAGCCCAACAAATTACTGTTCTATTATGCTATTTCTTCTTCCAAAGGCCTTACAAGAGCTACTGTTAATTTTAAAATTTAATCTTTGATTCACCAGTTCACTTCTACTGTATGCACATATGAAAGACATATTACCATTGTCAAAAAGGGAGAAAGAGAAAGATGTTGTTTTCTGTTTTCTATTCAAATGTCTGAATATAATTACAAACAAATTTGACAGCAATTTCTTAAAAAATCTCTCTCTCCTTCTTTTAAATAAGCCTTTATCCCTGCAATATTGAAGATGGGAAAGAAAATCAAACCAACATAGAACACCTCTTTTATCACGTGTTGGTTATAGGTCATCTAATAATAGAACACATACAAATGTAATAGATTTTATTATTTATTTATTTATTTATTTATTTATTAGCTATGTATTTCTTGTTAGAATGACAGCCTCTCTTTTCACATTCCTTCACTGTTTTCCCTGTGGGCCTTCCAATTCTCACTTCTAGACATCTTAACTTTAAATCATAATAATTTCCACTCTGTGATCAGCATATAAATTCTCTGCTCTGCCAAATAGGCATACAAGAAACTACCTTGTCCTCCTCAATCAGTTCATTCTTCATCCTTTTAGAACAGCAGTGGGAAAAGGTCCAGTTTTAGAAATAGGACTGGGGAGAGGTTTTATACAGTGAATATTCTGCAAACTTCTCCATAAACCCTCATGTACTCCAAGTCTTGGTTGTACCTGCCAATCCATATGCAGGAGACAGGTGTTTGTCTTTCTACTTTGTTAATTACCTTGTCACAATACATCATCATTTATGTATTATTTTGTGGAGATTTGGTTTGCACAATTTAGTCTGCATTTCCACCTGTACTTGGGCAGGATTGGAGAAGTGCCTGTTAAGCTACTGTATTACCTTATGTTTACATAGCTGGTTTTAATCATTACAGTTAATACTCGTATTATGTATCAAATATTTCAAGCCTATTCTGTGCTCACTGCAGGTAGCAAGTTTGCAGTTCTAAAACAGGGATCACCTGGCTGTTTGCAGGGTTTAGGCACTATTTTCACTTGGATAGACAACTGGGATGGGTTACCTGTAAGCATGGCAAGGCAACCAAGCTACTGTCAGCTTTTTGGCCTCACTCAGGTGTGCTCACCTGTGAATTTAAAGGTGACAGCTGAGTCCCCTTAATGCCTGAGTACAGGCATTGGAAGAGCCATCACATATTAAAAACTTACACCAGGATCACGTGTAGAAATTGATCCAGAGTGTTGCAGAGACAAGAACAAGACATGTATAAAATATCATTGAATCATGGAATATTTTAGGTTGGAGGGGACCTTAAAGACATCTCATTCCAACCCACCTGCCATGGACAGGGACACCTTCCACTAGCCCAGGTTTTGGAAGACTCCAAATAACTAGTTGAGGTGACCTTGAGCACTCCTGTGACAGTGATCAGCACAACACACGAGAGCACAACCCATGCACTGGCATCAGTCATCAACTGACCAGTTTCAGAACAAAAATTTAATGTTGTTCCCGTGCTTTACAGGACTCCTAAGGAGAGGTAGAAAGCTTTGGTCTCACTACAATACAAACGTTATCACTTTCCACTGTACCAAATAAAAATGCAAAATAAACATTTCACATGGCTAATAAACAAAGGCAGATTTTCTATTACAGCCTGTTACTTGTCTTAGGTAAACTGTTTCTTATATTTGGCATATGTCCAGCACTACAGAAATGTGAAACATGCTGTGCCTCCTGACTTGTACTGCTATGACTGAAAGTGGAATTGGAATTATGTGAGGGGAGTTTAAGATGCTTCACCTCCATTAAAACATACCCTGCCCTTTTTCTTCTCAACATCAAATAGAACTGCAAATATGAGCCTATTCAGCCTATGGAGTCATAAAACACAGGCATAAATCACAGATAGATGAAGAAATGACAGAATTCCTGAAGCATATCAACACTCCCTAAAGTATTCCTAACATGACCCTGTGTACTGTCAGATTCCAACCAAAATAAGAAAGGGGAAGTTGGGAGGGCTGGTGTTCACACACCATCAGTCCAAAGTTATTTAACACAATTGTTTCTGTAATTGCAGCTCCCTGAAATGTTCAGTGTTCAATGGTCCTCAAAAAATCAGACTTCCAATTGGCTGATGATGGGTTTTCTTAGATGCACATGCTGAGTTGGGAATTCAGCTGCACACATCAAGACCAGAGATTTTTCAACAGTGTCACAGGTTTTGGGGTGAAGAGGGTCTTAACAGAATCTAGGGTACACACAAAGATCTGTCTCTTCCACTGAATTTTTAACACGTATGTAAGAATCTAAGTTACAGAAACTCAATAACTGTTTTACACTGGGGTGAGAGAAAAATCAAAATGGCAGTAGGAAATGCTTTTTCCAAGAACAGTCTTAAGGAACTTAAAATTAGCCCTTTTTATACTATTAGCTTCGATGTGATAGTTCAGACTAAGTGGATACCACAGACATTACAAAACTGAGGTTTTAGGAAAAACTTTGCAGATACCTTCTTTTTATTTTTAATTAGCAACATTTAAAAATCAACCCCTTTAATTCTTAATCAAGTTAAGTGAGTTGACTTCAGGCTTTATCAACAGGAGTGGTGACATCCTCACAGCTGAGATAGCAGAGAAACTTTAGGGCATTTTCTGCTACAGGGATAACAGATGGCAAGAGTCCTGCTTTTGGGGAGGGGAGACAGTGTCTTGGGACTGTAGAGATGGAGTAGCACATATCCTTTTCCAGGACCACATATTGTCTCCACATCTGATGAATGGAAAAATCTCAGCAGGAACAAAGGAAAAAGTAGTGGACTGGTTGCAAAGCTCTTCAAGATTCTCCTGTATCCTGTAGCCCCTTCTAAATGCATACCTGAAGATACAAAAAAGACAAAGCAGGGTGACAATTAAAGGTTATTTTACAGAGGCTTCCTTTCTGCAGCAACATAAAGTATTGCAGTCAATAACTTTGTTGCCTCAGGAAATATTGTGCTGGGTAAAATCATATCCTCAGGAGAACAGAACTCTGTGTTCAAACACTAGATCTTATTTTATAAACGAGGCAGTTCTGTGGCAGCAAAGAAAATTACAGTCCCTGTGTAGGAGCTCTTTGAAAGAGCATGTTATGAATCTCAGGCTGGGGCTGAGGAGCTCTGCTGACCCTGGCAAGCAGCCTGTTAGAGGTAACTGAGATCTCTGTGGGTTCAGAGCTTCTGCTTTTGACTTGGTGATAATTTTCTGGAATATCAGCTCTGCAGGGTGAGGATGCTGATTCAACCTCCTTGTCAGGGGGAACAATGGCAGCTGTGGGGGCCAAAGCATCTGCTCAGGGAATGAGATGCCCAGGGGTGCCAGAGCTGTGATCTGTGAGCACACACAGCCTGGGAGAGGCCACGCCAACACGTGCACTCTCCAAGAGAGCTCCAAATAGGCCATGGTGTGCACTTTGTTGGGTTAGTGCTTTAATGACCATTATTCTTCCCAAAACAGATCACACCTATGTGTTACAGAGATGTACCAGAGCAATAAACTATCAAAAGGGGTCAAGTTCATAAGCACTCCAAAAACAATCTCTCCTGTTTCCTCCAGAGTGAGACTGGCAGATGATCACAACAGCCAGGATATGCTTTCCCTTGCCCCATCAGTTAAAATCTTCAGCTGCAGTAGAAGCCATGGTAAAGACACCAGCAAATCAAATCCATTACTGATTAGTATATGAAGTTTAACCAAGACAACTTTGCAAAGAAATGAACTGTGCAAACAAAGCTTTGTCTATCACCATCCCTTGCACACTGCCTGGGTAATCTGCATATTTAACAAAGCTTCCCAGTATTCATGCCTGAAAGTACATACTGAGGGAAACTGGAGCCAGATGGTTAGATGTCACAGTGACTAAAAAACTGCTTTTAAAAAGGTAGGTTTCCAATAATTAAGAGTCCGGATCTTCAGATAATGTAAGTCACTGAAGTGAATTGCACGTTCTGATTTACACTTCCACATAATCTATTTGTGTGTGTTCAACCTTTATTCTCAAAAACACTTGGCACAGATTACTTGGATAACTCATTTTTTTAGGTGGGGAGAGGGGAACCAAACATCCCTTTGCTAAAAGCCTTTAAGGATATGACATATTCAGAAGCACTCTAAAGCACAACTATGTGCTAATTAAAACTTCATATTTTTAAATAGTATAGCAGGGAAGAGTTGTAACTCCAGCTGGAATGAGCATCCCACTCCACAGTGCAGACAGGGCAGAGTTTCCAAAGGCACAAATGGCAGTAAGGCATCTTACACCCATTGAGTACTGGTGACAACAGGTCAGGTCAGGCATTCTGCACTCCATCAGTATCCTAATGGAAAGATGTCAGAAAGCTTCTGGAGACAAAATGACTGTCATAATTCTTTGATGATCAAAGAGAAATTTACAGTTTAAGTTTCAGCTCAATTCTTAGCACTCGTGGAGTAGTTAAAAGATATTTTACTTCTTCCCACCTGCTGGGCTCTTGTGTTACACCATGCATGGCAGTAATGAAGACAGATTAATGCTATTTATTCGCTGACACTGACAAGAGTAGCCTGTCTTTTTCTCCTGTATTTTATCATTAAAGTCTTGTTTTTCATCCTCAAATAGCCCCAAGACAATGCACTGTACTAATTAAGTAGGAACAACATAAAAAACCAACCCAACCAAGAAAAGCCCACCAACAATATTAAGAGGCCGGATGAAATCAACAAAAGGCAGCAACTTCTATTCATTGTTGACAATGCAGCCTTAACATACTTCTGAGGTAGAGAACAATAGAAGATGGGTCTTGGTTTTTTATAAAGGTTTCCTTCCTTTGAATTAATTTTCAGGGATCCCTGGAGAGCAAGCACTATAGGCAAATAATAATTTTTTTAAAAGTCAAACTCAAACCAAAGCAATAACAGCAAAGCTGTGAGGGTCGTGCAGCATGGAAACACATTGCACAGGGAGGCTGTCAAATCTGCAAATTAGTTTTTCACAGCCCTTGAACTAAGGACTGGACTAAGACAGAGCTGACCTGATCCCACAGTGGCCACAATCTTGTTTTGTGCTGGGATTTTGACTAAAAGGCCTTCAATGCTCCCTTTCCAGTGGTATTTTGGTGATTTGATGATTCTATGAAAAAAAAACAGCTGCCAGATGCTGTCCTGACACAGGATGTGCTTGGGCAGCCCAAACCTTGATAAGAGAACAAAGCCACTGTGCCTTTATAGTCTATGTGCAGCCTGAGACTTTCCCTGTCTGTCAGTGGTGGTAATAATTCTTACTGAAACAGGCAGGCAAAATATCCCACAATGAAAATAGTCACACTTTTAAGTACAGTTTTAATCACAATGACAAAGATCATTGATTTTCACACATGGAAATAAATTTACTCTGATGCTTGTGTTTACAAGACCCAGACCCTAAGTATGAAATTCTTGGCTTGCTTCTAAGTTCTTGAACTGGCTGCTTTCATCTGTTTTATTTTTCTTTTATTAAGAATTAATTAAAGCTATCAAGCTCATCTTTCTGGCTAAAGTCAACCTCCACTGCTTAAGTAAGGTAACTTACAGCTGCAAGCAATATAAAGTGTATTTTTAAACTATTTTTGATTTTAAAGGGTCACTGCCAAGGTGATTAGCATGAAATCTAAATGAGCTTTCAACATCCCTGAGACTGATTTAACTAGTAAAATCTGGCCAGCAATACCAGTTTTAAAACCCAGCCTTCAAAACCACGACATGGCAAAAGGCTTTTTGAAGTCCAAGGAGATTATGTCTGTTGTGGCACTCCTGTCAGCTGTCATTGTCCCTTCTTAGAAGGTAATCAAATTTGCTCAGCCTGACCTCTGCTTCAGCCAGCCTGGACCTGTCTAAGGCTACACCTGCCTGGTGCTCCCTGTCAGGCTCCTGCTCACTGCTGCAGCCAGGCTTGGCTCCTTCCCAAACAGAGGTGCCAGGTCAGCTCCCCTCCCTGCCCAGCCTCTCATCTGCCTCCTCCAGCTGGCAGGGAGTCCATCCTTTCTGCCTCTTCTCTCCCTCTCCTTCCTCATCTAACTTAGAGATAATGGGAATGTCTGGTTAATTTTTCCCTCTGTGTAACAAGGTGGGTGTATATCTATATCTATATCAGATCTATAGCTATATCATCTATATCTATCTATCTATACCTATCTATATGTATATATATCTTTCCCAAAGTCAGTAGTTTCTTGATTATCCACCATCACTAGCCCAAACGGGCCTGTAGGGACTATGGGGAGGGATGAAGACCTCCCCCAGCATTAGGTTGTAAAATCTTCCTTTTATTTCTAATGTTTATTCACCATTAACTTCATTTTCTTTCACTCAGATCAAGTGCGTTTATTATGTGGAGAGCTGGTAGTGATGTTTTTAATTAAGGTTGTCTAATAATTTCCTTCATAGCATTTGGTTTTCAGTATAGTTTATAACCCCAGGAATGTTAATCATTCTGGGCTAAATTTTGCATGCTTTGTTTTTGCCTAAAGTGGAATTGAATCATCAGCTACCCTGCTCCTGCATCCTATTTTTCTCCCCCAAAATATTCTCTTGTTTTAATAAAGTGCAGTAGTCTGGGAGCCAGATGATCATAAATTGCACTTTCATAATTTCTACTCCATAATGCTAATAATTCTGTGCAATTGTATCTCTAATCAAGCAAGGTGTTATGCATTTTTTGCATAGAAAGCAGAAAACCATCAGTCCATCAGCTTAATCAGTGAGGCAGTGGAGGTTTTCAAAGATTGTGCAAGGTCACCAGTGCAAACTGGGATTAAAACTTCAAGGAAGAAATGTGATGTTGTCTGCCATACACAGTTGCCTCTAGACTGCTTGCTTTTGCAAAATATTGAGCAGAAGAAGCCAAGACAGGAAAAGATCTTGTGTAGCAATGACAGAGGATATCATGCATCCATATAACTCAGACTCCTAGCTAAGATGGGCTACAACTCCTGTCCTAGCACTCGGGATAGCTGGCTGAAAGCCTAAGAGCAAGTTTGCCAGATCAGCATGGGGAGTAACAAACAAGGTTTAAAGGTTTAAATAGAAAAGTTATTGTGATCATTTAAAAAAAAAATATTTAATTTCTAAATTTTCATTCTACTGGACATTTCAGTAGCAATGCGGAGCTGGAACCTTGCTAACCTCTCCCCTTTCCCTTTCCATTCCCCACCTCCCTTTGTCTCTTTCTTTATAAGGTTAAGATTACATGCAAAATGGAAATTCAGGATTTCAGATAAATTCTCACACTTTTTTCTTCTTCACTGTGTCCCCTTTGGGGAGAAGACTGCCCTCAAAAACTCTCCAGAACCCATAAGATTCACTGCACTCCAGGGCACACAGATCATCTGGGCTGATCAGCACCAGTAATTTTGGTGTGAGCTCCAGCAAGAGCTGTTCAGCTCTCAAAACTCCAACAGTGAGCCTGCTCTCTTTTATTCTATTTACTTCTAATTTCTTCAGTGATTTGGCAGAAAGGCTTTCAAGCCTAGCCTATACTCTCCCAGCATCCACCAGCTCAAAGCAGCTATCTCACCCCTGTTTCTCCTTCAGGATTTGGGTGCTCAGAGGTCTAAAGCAGTTCAGGTGATGCTGAGCACTCCTGCCCTCCGTGGTGAAGCAGAAGTGTGTGCAGCTGTGGCACAACCCTGTTTGCCTCAGCCATGAAGCAGTTTGATTGAAGTTACCCTTAAAGCACACAGCTTTGCCCACTGTGAGGAAAGCTGCCTTCACCTTTGGCACTGAATTCGAGATCACTCACTCTCCTGCTCCTCCTATAATACTTAGGTCCAATGGATGAGGAAGATAGCCTGACTTTAAAGTTCTCCTATTCTGTGAGGTTAACCTTCACTTTAATCCTCATACTTTCCATTCATTTCTGTGAGTGTGATTTCTTGAATATATCAGGTCACAATCTTCAGCAGCAGAAAGAGAAGGGATGAAAACCATTGTTGGGCAAGAATGCTAATTCTGAGAGTGAGCACCGAAAGGTTGAGTCAGCCTGTGCCACATTGTGGGCGTTCAGCAATGCTCCATTCATTTGTGTGACAAGCCTCATTATGAGCAAGCTTTTTAAAAGCAATTCATTCTGAGGAAGCTTTGGATACAGTTCCAAAAGCAGAAAATAAAACCTAGGAGAACAAGGGGGAAGCAAAAAGAGCAGGCAGAAGAAACTAGCAGGAAGGCATACAAAAATCAGCTCTTTTGCAAGTTCATTTTTTCATTATGTTTGACATTCTTTGGGAGACAGAACTGCTCTGCACACTTGTGGCCTCAGGCAGTGAAGCTGGAAGAAGATATTTCAAGAGCTGCAGAACACACACATAGCTGCATAGCACAGAAAAGATATAAAAATGGAATTGACAAGATTGTGATGCTAACTTGCCCCTGAATTACATCAGCCAAGGTAGTCTATTTTGAAGGAGAAAATTGAACATAGTTCTGACTATTTTGCCACTTATTTGGACCTTTGGGTAGCGATGAAAAGAAGTGGCATCTAAAGTTCAGCTGAAAAATAAAAGTCAAACTCAATATAAAGAGATTAGACAGATTTCCTGATGAAAACAAGCAGTACTTGCAAGTTGTGTGTGATTTTCTGGGCGATGAGAGATACCATCAGAAACAGTTCTGATCAGACAATTACAAAAATATATAACTTGATGAAGACCTGTGGGTTCTAGCAACCTTTGTGACTGCCATTTTTAAGTTAATCTCACCATCACCAAGAAATTAAAAGAAAACAAAGTGTTTTGTGCTCCCTCTGCTGTTTTGGAGCAGCAGGTAGCTGCTACAGCCAGAGCTCTGATATTTGTCAAAATTCAGAAATAACTAATTCCAACATTCAGCTTTTTTTTTAATGTAGCTAGTTTTGTTGTAATTAAACAAGTGAACTAGAAAGGCAATATGTATTTTAGTTCCCTTTCAGAAGAAAAGTCCATTTCTCTTTTTGAGATTGATAGAAAAATAATTTCCAATGTTTGTTGAACTACAGGGAACCTTGGAAAAAATTGCCTCCTGGCCAATGCTTGGGGCAAGGCTGTGCGACTGAGTGACAAATTAAATTGGCAATTCTCTCCAAATACTTGTTGCTATTAAAATTTTCAGTCACAGTCACAAGCTAACGATTGATTCAGCCTCACCTAGACTTATTAGCCAAGTAGAATTGAGGATTTAACTCAGATGATCAGAGAATGTAAATAGAAAAGACTTCCTATTAAAAAGAATTTGAAAGATAAACAAAATAGTGTTTTCATTAAAAAGGAAATTTGTACAAGTTGGGTTTACAGGAAAAAACAAATGATTCTGCAATAGGTTTGAGACCAAGATGTTCAAGATGGGGGCCTGAACAGCCTGGTTTAGTCCATGGCAATGGAGTTGGAACTAAATGGTCTTCAAGGTCCCTTCCAACCCAAGCCATTCTATGGTTCTGTGGTGTTCTGCCTTTGGTGCAAAGAAAGATTTTTCTGTCCCTCACAGCATCCACAGGTACTGTATTGAGGGATAATTCCTCTCACACAACAATGGTATTTCAGCTGTAGTTCCTGCAGGAAGAGGAGAGAGTGATGTCAGAGTAGAGGGTGACCTCATTAGACTTTTTGCTAAAAAATAGAAAGAGATCAGAAGTCCAATGGGACTACTGAGATGACATAGATTTGATTTATACAGAATGAAACACCTCTTAACTTTCAGAAGAACAGAAGCTAACATTTCTCACATAAAAATTGTATTGGTGGGTTTTTTATATCTGATTAAAGATGGATTTTGGTTCCAGCAATAACTCAAGGGAAAATATGCATTGTAAATACAAAGTGGAATAAGGAAAGTACATGCATGAACATCAGTGACATATATAACCCCAACTTCTTCACTGGGAACTTGCAATGTTCTAAAACACCAAAGTAACAACCAGCTTGATGTTTGAATACATTCTTATGGTCCTAATGCTATAAAAATAATATTCCTCTACTAGAACATGCATAATTGTACTACTTTGTCCTTTTTTTCTACTGTGTTGCTACTTCTGCTCTGGAGCTGCATCCATGCAATCCTTCTACACGGGCCACAGTTGCAGAGACCAGCTGGGGAGTTCTCCTTTGGGGGCACAATGAAAACCAGCCTTGTCCCAGGGGGACATCAAGCCCCCAAGGACAACAGGATCACATTAGCACAGCACCTGTGTAAACAACTGGGGAGCCAGGCCACCTTCTTGCTGCATCCCACAGCTCTGACCTTATCATGCTCTTCATCACTTACAGAATTGCTCTTTAAAGCAATTTCAGAGGGATATAAAAGATCTTCCTTCAGCATAGAAACTTGCATAAAAAGACGTGAGAAAATTCCACTGGCCTTTTGATTAACTCTAAGGAACAGAACTTGCTAACATAATGAAGCATGACACATCATCAGGATGCTGCATTTATCTGGAGAAGTGTCAAACAGCACAGTTTCATGAAGCATTAATAGTGTGCATTACAGAAAGAGAAAAATATTTAAGTTTTATTTCAACCTCTGCTACTAGCCCACCACCCCTAGGGTAGAGATACTTCCATTTCCAAGATTGCATAGTTTAGAAAGCCACATAAAATATGATGGCATGAATAACAATGAAATCATCAAACCCAGACTTCTTGTTGTTGGAAAGAGCAGGCAAATTCCATCCTATCTATGATAATAATTTTCTTTCTTTAAAGGTACCCTAAGAAAAATTAATTCTTCCTTTAAAATAAAATGAACAAGTAATAATATAAAAATTGAACTACTTACATTATTAATTTGATTCAATTTTATAAGAGAAAAATAGGTTCAGGGAATATTTTCCTTATGATTTGCTGAAAAATGTGTTTTTAATGGCATGTATATGCTTAAGTGTTCTGAGAGTTCAGGGTGATGATGTACAGCTGTGTCCTATTTCCCTCTGTGAAAATTACAACATCTATGAATTATGTTTATAACATCCCAAAGCCAGAGAGAGAGATCAGATCTGGCAGCATTAGGGTCTAATTTTAGAATGCACCCTGTTGCCTGATAATCATTTACACCAGAGATGCTACTATGCCTTCTTATGAACTGCAGCTTATTATTGGTAATATATTACAGAAAATAAACACTGTCCTCACTTCTGCAGTGACTTCTGAATGGCTAGAGCCATGAAAAAGGAGCCTCAGCTTCTGGAGAAAGAGCTTTAATTCCAGGACTAAGATTCAGGTCAGGTTTTAACCCAAGTTATGGAAGTCATCTCACAGGGTCTGGGCCAGCTCCTGGCCTATTATCCCTAAGGAACTGCAAGGCTAGGAGCTTCACAGTCACTTTTGGGCCATCCTTCCCTTCTTTCAGAACCTCTTTGTCTGGTTTGGAAACCTGCTCATGGCTCTTTTTCCCTTCCAATGTCATATTTTAAAATTATCTGTTTCCACATTTGGTTTTTTCTAGTCCCTTTTGACGCCTCAGACATCCCTATTTCTGATGAAAATGTCCTTTGCTGTCTTGAAGACTCTATATTTGGTCTTAGCAGCACCCCAAAATGATGCAATGAACCATTTTAATGAGAAAGGTCTCTATCAAATAGGCAACAGACCTGCTAATATCTCGTTCTTAGCATTGTCACAATGTTCATCAGGGCTATGTAAAGATTTGGAATTAATGATTTCAAAGAGGTTTCTCTTCTGGAATTTTCAAGTGTCTTCATCAAGGTTGGAGTAAAATATTCTTATATCATTACCTAATTTCATCTTCTTAGAAACAAAAATTACACAACTGGAATAATAATAAGCAAAATTAAAAGGAGAAAAAACCCCAAGCAACAAAAATAACAACCGAACCATAACTGTATATAGAGCAGGCACTAAGACTCTTTTCCACCTGAAATAATCAGACCAATTTCATTCGTTTTGTACCTAATCTAAAACAAGTGGAAAGAAAACATAAACACCGTCCTGAAATGCTGTAGAAGAATTGTGATGGTAGTGATACTTGATCACAGTGCCCAGTTATTTTCTACATATCAACTCCTGCACAGCATGGTCTGCTTGAGAGGTGTGAAAGATCAACAGCTGTAAAAACAGAGTAATAGCTGCACTGAAGTTTCACACCTGCATGCAGAGACTCCTTCATCAACTGCATGAACTTTGTCCTTTCACTATAAGGCAAAGGGGCTTTTTAAGTGTCATGCTGCTGTTTCCTCAGTAAACAATAGGCATAATTAAAGCTATTAAGTATCCTTCAGGAAAAAGGGTACCAGTATTAAGGTGGAAAAAATATGGCTTTAAAAAAAAAAAAGAAAAAAGTGATAGTAAATTTTTGTTATTGCATGGAAAATGGCTTACAATACTCAGCTGTAAATGCAGTTCATAGTGAAGTGTTATGAATAAATTGGCTTTTGACAAGACAAGTTTAGTTTTGTACAGCATAATGTTTCACTGGACTGCACTGCACTTAGTAAACAGAGCTACCTACTGACCTGAAATAACATAGCAGGAGAAAAAGATGTGAGTTAGCAGAAACTCTTTGAAATTGTGACTTTAAAACTAGAACTCCGTGATATAGTAATCACTTGCTGCTCTCAAAGGAAACCAAGAAGTACAAGAAAAAGAGGTGCAATTTATCATTCTCTGAGCATTCTTTTTTAGTAGAAAAATTATGCTGACTGGAAGAATTTAGTTTGGATTTTTCTTTTTTTTTCCAAAGCCATCAGCTATGTAAATGATACAGACCATATTGATAAATGGTTGAAATGGAATGGAACAAACCCCAAAATAGGAATCTGTGGCAACAGCTGTCCAAAACAGAATGTCTTCATCTTTCATTTAGAAACCTCCAGCAGGTTGAGTGAGTTATTCCATGCTGCAGAAATGCCTTTGGGATGTGCTCCTACTGGCATCCTTGTACCACCTGCTTGGGAAGCACTGTGCCATGGGCCTTAGCATTTGCACAGACTTGTGTGAGAAGGAAATGTCAGCTTCCATCTGATGTCTCAGTTTGCAGCTATGCAAGCCCTGCCTGCACCAGCCGTGGTTTATGGAGAAAAGACACAGAGAGGGCTCTGTGACTCTCATTTCAGGGAGGCTGGAATCTGCATCCTGACTTTTCCATCTAGCAAAGCCATTATGTGGTGAATGAACAGTGGATTTCATGCATGTGAAATGAGACATTCTATACTAGCTACTAAAAGGGGCTGCAGGAGCATTGCCCTCTCAACTTCAGGCTTTAAAAGCTTCCTATTAGAAAGACCTTTTTTCCCCCAAATCTATTCAGTTATTGGTATGTCTTCCTTTTAAAAATATTTCCCATGTCATGGCTGAAATTATTTATACAATGATAGACCTAATGTTCTCCCCCTGCTCTTTTTATAAACAAGTTTTTTGCATCTCGGGGGAAATGGTCTGGAAAAAAGTTTTATGTACAATGGTTAGGCTGGGGAATGACTAGAGATAAGGTATCTGGAGAATAAAACTAACTGCACCCTACAGGCTATAGAATAACAATAATATATAAAAAAAAGTAAGCATTGAAAATTGGAGAGGCCAACAGAACTGAAATTAGAACTTAACATTTTAGGTAGAAAAAAATGTATAAAACAATCCTGTATTGTGAGGGAACTACACGAAACTGTTATGGTGAATACATTTCTTGGAAGCAGGTGGCTGGTGAAGTAAATAGTTTTAAATTTTGTTTTTTACATTCCCTTTGATTAAAAAATTACTTGTTTAATACAGAATATCTTAAAAGGAAGGCCACCAAAGCTGGTATATACCAGTGTTTTACTGACATGGGACTGTTTTTTTCACCATAGGAAATATTTTACCTATTTAACAGTATCATTTGGTCTGCTTACTCTTTGATGCATCTGCACCACATCTCATTCAGGGCAGTTACTGGTGTGTACCCCATGATATTGGGTGCTGTAGCCAATTGCATTTCTACCATTAAAAAAAAGTTATTTCCTTCTCAGAGCAGGAGGCAATAACAACTGAGTTTAAGAATCAGTATTTTAACTGAATCAGTATTTCAGAAGTCTTACAGTCCCCTTTGAGTACCCCTGACAGGATACAATGTTCAATACTCAGGGAATCAATCAGGCACTCCTCTGAAAAATGAATGTTTGTTAAGTATGGAATCATAGAACCATTTAGGTTGGAAAAGACCTGTAAGATCATTGAGTCCAGCATAAGTGTAACAGTGCCAAGTCCAGCACTAAACCATATCCCCATGCCACATCTACTTCTTTTGGATACCTCCAAGGATGGTGACTCCACCACTTCCCTGGGCAGACTCTTCCAGTGCTTGACAACCCTTTCTATGAAGCAATTTTTCCATAAAATCTGACCTGAATCTCCCCTGGCACAACCTGAGGCTGATTAATTCTTGTCCTATCACTGGGAGAAAAGACGAATCCCCACCTGGTTCCATCCTCCTTTCAGGGGGTTGTAGAGAGCAATAAGGTTCCCTTTGAGCCTCCTTTTCTCCAGGCTCAAGCTGCCCCTCACAGGATTTGTGCTCCAGACCCTTCTCCTGCTCCATTTCCCTCCTCTGGATCTCCATGTCGTCCCTCACTTCAATGTTTTTTCCTGAGGAGCCCAGAATAAAACAAGGGATTCAAGGTGCTGCCTCACCAGTGCCCAGTACAGGGGAGCAAATGAGCAAAGAATAAACAAAAAGGGAGGCTTGAATACCTCCAATACTCCAAACATTAAAAAATCCCAAACAACGAAATACAACAAGTCCTCTTAGGAATACATAAGCTATTACAGTAAAAGATGGTTTCTAAGCTTGATACTTTATTGCAGAGAGAGCATGGGAGGATATCCATCCTAGTAAGTAGTTACTTAATTTTTATGTTTTCTTGCTGTTCATTCCAATGCATTTACAGCAACTCACTTAAACTACATTCACTCTGGAAAATTAAGCCCTGGTGCTGAATTTCAATCTTAAGAATTTATTTCGTTGCCAGATGTTAGAAGGACACAAGGACACAGGAAATAAACACTTGAAAGTAGACAGAGGATGCTTGTGCCTGGCTTACTTTACATCTCTAAGATTTTCTTTTTGCACATACCATAAACCTGAAAATTCCATATTCCAAGATACCTAGAAATAATTTCCAAGTACCTGAGTATTTTTGTAAGATTCTGGTTACTTTTATGGAGCCGGAAGCTCTGGTTTACTGCATTTAAGAAATAAACAAAGCAGTTTTAAACAACATCATTTTAAAGACAAATCACCTTTCTGAATCTCCAAAGAAGCAATCTCACTCAGACACAGGAAGATCTATTGTCCTCTCATCCCTAGGCACAACTTCCATTAAAGCAGATCAAGGAGGGAATACATTTTCTCGTATTTGGGTTTTTAAAACTGTCTCAAATAAGACCTATGAAGAATATTAAAGCTGTTCTAATGGACAAGCCATTAAAAGAGAGAGCAAAGCACATACATTTTATTGAGCAGGAACAGCAATATGTGACACACGGGTTGCTACACTGGCACAACTTCATTTTACTGGCTTCAGCATATCACCCTTGGCCAACAACACTGAGGTGAAAAACAAAAATCAAGAAAAAGAAAAACAAACAGGGTGTAAGACTCGGGCCCACAGCAGAAGACCAGCAGTAGGACTCACTGTGGGATCTCTGCAGTCAACTAGAAAAATCACTAAAAGGCACAGAGGTGTCAGGAAAAAAGTCTCATTCTCTTTGTAGAAAATTTTCATTTAAAGCCCACTAACCTGTTTCAGCCTCAGAATCCGTAACACAGAAATTTTAACTTTAGTGATATAGCAAACGTGAATATTGGGCTAATACAGAAATTTTTCTCCTTCCACCATGGAAGCCACAGATGTTATTTCGTGTTTTTGTACGCACAGCTTCACAATCAGCTTCAGACAGAATTGGAACAGGTGGGAACTTCAAAAAAGTATGACCACCAATTTGTACCCCAGGAAATGCTGACTTAATTTAGAAACATTCAGTGGAAAATAAGATAATGTCACCTTCTGCTTTTCTCGCTTTTTAATGTGCTCCTGGAACAACCAGCACTGAATAGACACACATATAACACACAAATATACCCACATACCCTATGTAATCTCTCTGCACTATTTCTTCTAAGAGGTGAACAAAGACCATTCAGTACTCTGAGCCTGACAGATATTCTCAGCACCCCAGAGTAACTGCCCTCCATGTGCTCCATTTGTTTTGGAGTGCAGCCAGATAAAGCACTCAAAATTTAAGTTCATTTTTCCCCCCAAATGCTTCTGTATTCTTTCACACTGTTATAAAGAAGAAAACACATTGTGTAGTGTCCTATTAATACTATGGGTTCATTGTTCACAGACAGATTGAAAGCTGTCTGGGAGTAAATCAAAATAAAGATTTTTTACCAAGCCACTGAAATCTAAACATTTTTTGTTACAACTTCATACTTGACATATAGAGCATTTATTTTATATAATATCAGTGTTAAAGCTCTTTTATCCCTTCCTTCTGTTACCATGTTTGAGAAGGGGCAAAAAAGCCCAATGTGTTCGAACTTATGACCAGCTTTCTTTGTGTTTATAATATTTCTTTCCATACCTTTTGGGTCTGAATATGCAATTCAGAAGGAAAATTATGTCCCATCCTACTGATGCTTCTGTCCTTTGGCTTAACCAAATATTAAATTAAATATTATGTTCTGTGGTGGATACACTCAACTCCTTAACCAAGCTAGGAGCAGTTTGGTACAAGCTCCAAAGGAGGCAAAGGGCTGAGCTGTAAGCAGGCCAAGAACTTCTCCAGTTCCAATCTGTTGTCTGAAAACCTCCCAGGAGCAGAGGGACACAGGGAGCAACAGTGCAGATGAGCTTGGAACAGGATCACGCAATTAGCACACAAATGGCTCTTCCCAGGCTTGTTGATCAAGGAACAAAGAAACTTGTGGATACAAGGGGTCTCACTCATACCTTTTCCACCCCATGTAATCTGACTGCTAGCCAAGCACTTTATTCCATAATTATGTCAGTCTAAGCAAGCCTGCTTTGAGTTCTCCCTGCTAAGTGGCCTGGCTGCACCGGTGATCTCCCCTTGAGCTTGGACACCTCTCAAGGCTCTCCTTGAGGCAGAGAGACCTTTAACCAACAGCAAAACTTTGGTAAGTGACCAGTATAATTAGTAACCTTGTATTGTATGATTTTGTCTTTGTCTAATTTTGGTTTTTGTCTTGTTCAAGCAATTGTGCAATACAGTAATGGTAATATCACCACTGAACTTTGTTAAGCCATGCTTTGAAAACATATTTCAATTTAAAAAAAGGTTTGTGAAGCTGCAGCTTAACTGCTGAGAAGAATTACATATAATGACAGCTAGTTATTTCTTAGGTGAAAAGTATTTCATTTAGCCATTATAAAAAGAAAATTCACAAAAATAATTATTTCCCCAGAACTAGATGGCAAGAAGGAAAACAATCAGTTTCCTTCCTAACCATTTCTAAGGCTGTTTCTTAACAGCTTTTGTGTTAGAGAACAGCTCTCTTTCTCCAACTACAGTTATAACAACCATCTCTTTTACATGAGAATTTTCTTCTCTATGACCCACGAACAGGACAGATTTATCTCCCTGTCTTCTGACTCTCTAGTTCTGTATTGTAATGTACTAAGTACAACAAAATATTACTTATGTTGATCAAAGCCATTCCTGTTTTACTCCCAACTCAGCACAGTAGTGGGATTAGCAGCTATTCCCATGTTACCACTCAACAAATATCCAGAAAAAAAAAAGATTTTCAATTTCTAATGCCAATAGTGATTTTTTTGTTCAGTCTCTAGCCCAGTCAGTGGTTGGTTGGTATGTAGAAGTGTGTGTACTTGCCATAGATTCTGAAGTGAAAAGGACTTGTGATAACTTATTTGCTGGGCCTCACTGTGCTAGTCTGATTTTGTAGTAACACTGTGGACTAAGACGTTTTGGTAGAACTCTCCCCAAGGATATTAAAATATGAGCAACTGTACCATTTGGTACAATTCTTTATCTGAATCAGTCCTATTAGCACATCATAAAATATTCCCCTACTTTATCACATGTTTTATTTTCTTCACTGCACCATTCAAGGAAAGAGTAACTACATATGAACACTAAAATTAGAACCTTAAAAAAAAACTCAGGCCCCTTTCTGGTAACTTCTGTGCTCTTTGTCTTTTTCTGTGCTTTTTGTCTTTTCCTCCTAAGGTATGGATCAGAAAAGACAGGAAAGAGATTGAAATGAGAATGGATTGCAAGAAGTAAAATATTATCCTCACGTATAATTGGAGAGTATTGGCTTTTCTACAGTGCTGGTGCCTTTTTCAGATAAAAACAGAAGAGTTTTAATACCAAATTATATAGCTGAAAAGGTATTATTTATAAATATGCCTAAACTGCTTTCGAATTTACATATATACTTTTGACTCTAAAGTGATTTAAGTGTTTTGAAAAACTCTTAATAGATACTTGGTGTAAGGACAAATGCTTGTTAGGTGAAGTCTCCTCATTGCTTCAAGTCAAGCATGATTTACTGTTTACAGATACCCAAAAAGAATCTTATGCTGCTCTCACAACTCTTGTTGACAGCAACCAACTTCTCTTAATATTGCTTACACGTTTCTCAAAGAATGCCACAGTGGCTTCAACATGCAGGCTTTCACTGTTAGAGAAGTATTGTGAAGAAATACAAATTTTAGTGATCAAACCACAAACCTTCCTGTGTTAGAGCAATCCATAAGAAAACATTTTCATTATCCTTGGTCTTACAGAAGAATACAAGAAATCTGGTGACACAGGACTTGGTGCTATTGCCTACTGCCATCAAAACAGTGGCTATTTTGCTAATATGTTAAAGATTTTGCCTTTGTGTTCCATGAGTTGCCTTTAACAGTAGGATTTACAAAGTCAATCCCATACTAAAGAACTGGCCTTTTTCCCTGGGTGGGGAAGGTCTCAGCTTGAGCAGTGATGCTGTTCCCAGTACAGGGGGCAGAGCCACTCTGCCTTCACCAGAAGAAAGAAATTATACACCACCCTGCCTAGTACTGCTACCTAACACAAATATCCAGAAACTCATTATTTAAATCATATTAACCATATATATTTTCCTCTCTTTTGCATTATATGCACTGTGCTAAACAGAATCAATTTCTTCTTATAGTGTGTAGTCCCATTTTCTGACTTGAGTTCTCTGACCATTTTTTTCTTTGTTGCAATATGATCCCTCTCAGTAAAGAGAGCTTCAGCCTTTTTTAAAGAGGCTGAAATGCTAGGATACTTTCATAAATAGAAATACTTCAATTATTCTTTGATTCTTTTGCACCTTTATAACATGCTGGAATTCCATTTAGAAGACCATCTCCATATAAAAACATAACATTTGGCAACCTTGATGCAGACTTTTCTTCTGTTTATGTGAAATATGCAGCTATTTCACCCATGTATTTTAACCTAGACTCTACATTCTTTACCATCATTCTTTGGTTCACAAGCTTAAAAAAAACCCTCTTTAGATCTATTTCCCTGCTGTCATATTTTCCTTTATATATATTCTGAAGAAAGCTTCTTTTTGTGAATTGAAAAATGTCATTGCATGCTTTGTACTGTCTAATTTTTTATCTTATTAATACCAATAGTATAATGCATTTGAACACCACAATATTTTCATAAGATTCATTGGGGGTCTACCTTTTTCCAGCACTACTCTAATGTTCAGATAATGAAGTGTGGGGGCTGAAATAGATAGCCTGCTGACCACCTGAACCCAGAAAGATTAAAATGTATGATTCAAAGCTGTTTGAGGGCTATACCTTCTGGAAGAAAGATTCCTGTAGTGCTCTATCATTAACATCTAGACACTTCGTACTGGAAAACTCTGATGAAAGCAGGAATTCAATTGCTGCACATAGCCAAAAATACACATTCAGGCAAAATGCTAGGGACAGGAATAAGGGTTATTGAGATACACTTATACTATCAATTAAGCTGTTTGAAGACATTTCTTTTTCTTCTATAAAGATTAAACATTTAGGTCGCTCAAAAAATGAACAAGTAACTGAAGCAAAATACCACCTCCGGTATTCTTGTGAAAGAGGCAGAAAATGGCACCAACAAATATCAAACAAGAGAACAAATGCAATATGCTGATAATAACACTCCCTATGAAATTTTAACCTTCAAAAATTGGGTGTCAAGAAAAAGGAATAATTAATGAATTGGAATACAGGCAGTAGTAAGATCAACTACAGTAAATACATTGTTATCAGAAATTATTTTTTGCAAACATACTGGTGATAGACAGGAAACTGCAGGGGATTTTCAAAATTTCAAATTGCGGGTTTTATGAGAGCTATGAAGTAGGTGGAAAGCACAAAAGATTCAACAACAGTAATTTTCATCAAAATTGGCTTTAATAATGAAAGTTGTCAAAAACCTTAAAAGAGAATTTTGTGAATGTCTAATTACTTTTAAAAAGCTGCAGTCAATGAATTTGGAAGCAACACCTTGTCTTTAGTTTTTGAAGACCCCTAGGAGTTAAAGACTGTGTCCTGTATCATAGCTTAGATATTTTCTGCAGATTTTCAGAAGAGATCCCCTCTCTCTTTTAACAGTCAAAGACAAAAAAACTCTTGGCTCTTTGTCAGGTGGCTTATTGAGTTCACTGAGCTTGAGGTTTTACTGAACTTTCAAAAGAAAATTTACAGATAGCTGAACAAGACAATAACCTGTACTACTTTAAAGGACATATTTGATTATCAAAACACAACAACATTAATAAAGGCTATTTTATCCTGAATGTAACTGCCCTTTGTTATCTTAAATATGCTTTGAATCTCCTTGTCTTCTTGCATCAAACACATATTGTGATTGCAAAGTGCAGTCTTTCCGGGCTTACTTCCTCAATGTTCCTCCAGATGTATTGCACAAACTCTCTGATGAGGACAACTTATTATACCTGGGAGTCCTGAGAATTTGCCTCTGTATGGAATATTGCTGCCAAGTCAGAGTCATCTGCACTTCAGAGGAATAGAAAGTGGTAGAAATCAAATTCTGTTTGACACCTTGATCATGCCTCGAGGCTACAAATCTGATGGTTTTTGATTAGTGGGAAACATTGTGGTTGTGAGAACAGGTGGAATATGACAATTCAAGATGTTCCTAAACTGTAGTAAAAGATAAATAGACCTCAGTGTCTCTGACAGGTACTTCTAAGAGATAACTACAACCACTTCAGTCTCGAAGGCTTTTTGGCCATGAGTGAAACTTTCGGTAATCCACAGGCATTGTGACAAATCGTCAGCTCTCCTGCCTTATATTTAGGCACACTGGAGTTCAACCTACCCTCTCTGCTCTCCAGGCTATTGGGAGACTTCTTTGGCAGTTGCAAAGTTGGATGGGTTGCTATTTATCTTGCTGTGAAGTGGAGTTTTCTCACATAGCAAATCATCTTACAAGGTGTTAACATTTCCCATTCCCACTCATCAAAACACTTACCACGAAACAGATGCACCAAAGACGAATCAAGTTCGAACTCATGGTTTAGTTACCAAGCTTTACTTTCAACAGATCTATGTAGATTTGTATAGACACAATTCAGATAAGAAGGTAATGCTGAGCAGACCAAGGAACAGGAATCTGCTGTCCTTTAAGTGCAGCTGAAGTAAAGTTTACTTCCTCTCCTGTATACTGAAACTATATGGTATTTTGCCAATCAAAAGGAGAGGATATCAAGATCTGCTCTATTTTTACTAGCTGTTCACAGCCCCATGAGTTATTCCCTCCTACAGCATCACTGCAGAATTTAAATGTCCTGTATGTAGGAGAGTTTTCACTGCTTCTGTGCCCTACATCAGAGCAGGAATTCTCTATTATGTGAAGAGCCACCAAAGAAAGACTGTGCTAAAAGATGGGGAGGAAATGCAAGCAGTACAAGAGCACACAGTTGCATAGGTTTTCAAGGCAAAAAATGTACTTATGGGTAAAAAAAATCAAAAGTAGCATCCAAGTTTGGTACCACTGCCTAATATTCTCCTGTTTGTGATAATTCATCTTAAAAGTGGCAAAAGAATTTGATTTGCCGTAGCTGAACAATGCTGGCTTCTTTGGAAGTGTTTGTCCTGTTAATCCTCATAAACTCTTAACAGTCCAAAATAACCACTGTTGCCAGGTACATTAGTATGTTATTACCAGGATGAATTCTTTCCATTGTGAGTCCTCCAGGAATTTTAGCAAAAAATGTTTGCTGAGGAAAGATCACAGATTGAAGCACCTGCTTTACACTAATAAATTCACTAGGAATGTCTTTCTTCAAAGCATAATGAGTAGTCGTGAGCTTTTATCACTATGAGACTAAAGAGAACTAATTTGACAGTTCTGCCTTCAGTCCTCTTCACACTTATTTCATATCAAAATAACTCCTCTGACTTCGCTGAGATTGCTTCTGCTTTGTACCAGGTTTTGAAAACAATCACATCCAAATTCTTTTGTTTCAACAACGTCCTCACTTTTCTTACACTTTTTGGGAAATCCTGAAGGAGCTGTGACTGGGACCACCCTTGGTTTGTGTGTGCTCTTTTGAACAGAAAAGCTAAGTTATTCACTGCGCAATCTCCCTCAATGGCTTGAAGGGTTAAAATTTAGGGCTACTTTTCGGAAGATGTCTCTCCAGCTTGTTTAAGACATTTCATTAGTGCTAGGCAATCCTTTAAGCATTGCCTTCTGTCCTCTCATGCCAGTAAAAAACTCACCCAAGGAGCTGGTTGAGGACAGAGACAGTCAAATTTTCCAGCTCTGCAGTTACATGCTGCACAATTCCTCTTCTTTGCTGTTTTGTACACATACGCTTGAAGAGAAAAAAATGTCCCTACAGGAGGTACTGCAGCCAATGCCTTATCCAAAATATATCCAGGCACCTCAAGTACAAGGAGAAAGGGAACTTTTCAGACTATATTCAGGGCTGCATACAAGAGCTTGCTAACTGCATTCGTGCTTGATTGGTGCATGTACAGGGCACTACTGATATTAATCAAACTGTAAGAGGGCTGGATATTAATGCCAAAGCATTTAATTTAAACATAAGGGGAAAAGCCTTACCTGGATCAATTTGTGCAAAAATATCATGTTGAGAAATTGACTGCAGTCCCCAAATTTGAGAGAGCACATGGATGCATCTGTGCCTGTCCGTGACATGGGGGCTCCCAAAGGAGTTTTGCTGGGATCTCCTTGTGGATTCATGCAGGTGCTGTTGCAAATTTCCTTCACTCAAAGAAAAGATGGGCTTTTTTTTTTTTTTGCTGGCAAATCCTCGCTCAGTCTCTTCATATCAAATTATACCAAGCATTTAGACCTAACACATAATATGGATGAAATTAGGAGAAAACCCCATAATTTGCCTAGCTTTTGTGGGGGCTGCTTACAATAATTTCAAGCCTAATATAATTTGATAACTATTTTCTTTCCACTGCTTTATGAAAAGACCCTCAAACAAAGCAGAACTGGTGAAATTTCTTGTCTACAATCATTTCAGATAAATCAAATAAATTACATGGCCAAAAGGTTACACAAATTATTTAAACATGTGAGTTAAATCTTATGGGACCCATAAACATTTCTCAATGATGAAACATAACAATAAGAGTTTTCTTTGTGGAGGTTATGCTGAGGTTCTCTTGGATTCTTTATATATAAAACCATAAAAAGTGATTCCTGGGATATATATATTAAATGAGGTTCCCTCCACTCCTTACTTGTAGCTAATATTTCACTAAAATCTAATAGCATTATAGCTCTAAACAATAAAATATTCTCCTCACAGGGATATGTTGAATGCTTACTAAAACACTGAAAGAATAGTACCTGGTTATTTGACACACACTCACACATACTCACACACACTCAAAAAGAGGAATATGAGCTACACATTATTAAAATTTCTTCTGTGTCTGAGTAGTGCATTACAGAAAAGGATTGTTAAACAGTAAAATACAATGGGAAATTCAAAAATTGTAATTTAATCTGTTGCAGAATAGTTATTTAAGTTTCTATTCCTGGTTTACAAAGATCCAAGTCCCCTGTTCTTATTGCTATTTCCAAGTTCCCAACCATGGCATCACTTCCCTTTGTAGATTTCCTCAGTAAGTACAAGCTAACATCCATCAAACATCATACGATGAGCAAACCGATTTAAACCACCTTTCCCTTCCTTCCAGGCTAAATATTTCTGTGGCTTATAAAATTATATTATCAACACTAATACATTAAAAATGTTCTGCAACATCTAAACATTGGATTTAGATGAACAATAGGTATATGCAGAAATAGTAGTGAATGTTCAAATTATTACTTCCCAGAACCTGATCTTGCATTTTTGAAGAAAATAATAATCGAATCACCAGAATTCTTGAAGAAAATGCCTGTCTTGTAAGGTCTGTATACAGGGTTAGTTGTTTTATAGTCTTTGTAAGGGATGATGAGACTTGTATCCATAGCCACTGTCAACATACATATCCAGACTTTTTTATTCCTAAGCATAAACTTGATCACTTGCTCAGGAAAAAATTACTACAGACTTCAATATGTAAATATTACAGTATCAATTATTTATGGAAGGAAATATTGAGAATGAATAGCAAAACACAAACAACCATGGAAAGATGTATAGAACCAACTACATCACTAGACATTTTCTTGCTGTCTTTGACAAAAATTGCAAATAGAAAATAGTCACAAAATTATAGATTTAAAACCATTAAAATTCCAAGCCCTAGTAAATGAAACTATTTTTTCTTGTCATCCCTCAGGAGCACAATGTTATTACATAAGGGAAACAGAGGAATAAGACATATTGTTTCTACAACTAATTCTCAGAAACTATTTATGTATTTTATAAAAATCAGATCACCTAGGGGTTATTTCTCTCTGGATGGCATTGTGAAATTTATTCACTCTAAATATATGTTTCCAATATTCCTGCTTTGAAGAGAATGCAACATCTCAGAAAAAAATGTTTGAATGTCATTTATTTTGTATCATCCTGTGGATAATTTGCCACTTTTACTATTGCACTTTCACACACATGAACAAATGAATTATTTCAATTGTTTATTTCTTGTCAAATGCTAAATAATCTTTTGTGAAGGAAAGAAAACTTTTTCAGAAGGGTAAAACATAGGAGGAGTGGTATTATCATGAAATCATTTGGAAGTATTATATGCAAAGGTCATTTATCAGCAGAACATGTGCAGTAAAACTGTATGGTAGCTTGAGTTGGTTTGTTTGTTTGTTTTTTACTATTTCATTGCCAATAAGATTCTAAAAAGGAACTATTAGATTCATCTAGCTCATGTCCTATTTAATGTCCTGTACTTGATGCACATTCTTTTTCGGGTGGCCATGCCAGACTTTTATATGTTCTGTTCATCAACACATGAAAATCCACACACCTTGGATTCTCTTTCAGACAAGCAATTTGCTGAGCAGATACTACCATTAAATTTATTTGAAAGCGCATTAAATAGAGAAAGCCTAAAAAACCCCCACTTAGTATTTAAAATATACACAGCTTTTTGGTTCAAATCTAGAGCTAAATCCTATTCCTCAAATCGTGTTGCCAAGATCTGGATCAGAAGCATGAAAATATTTCTTTTGGATTAGAGATATTTTGTGTCTGGCTCCTTAATGTGGTCACAACCCTACAGATCCTATTAGCAAAGTGTGCCTGATTTTTAGATCAAGATGAGCTCATTTCTACTCTCCCTGTAGTTTTAAAACATGAGTTTACATTGGTTGCTGCTCTCTGACTCCATGAAGCACTTCATCTCACAAACTTACAATTGTCATCCTTCACATAGTAATTCTCATTTTTAGAACTGGCAATCTGTCAGTCAACAAGTCCCCACCCTGGGATCAGGGTAGGGGTTCAGGGAGAGAAGAGCTTTTTCCATTCGTGCAGATGACAGTGATCCTGGTTTGATTTTACCCTGCATCTTAAATTCTGACCATACAGGTATAACAATGTATGAGAAAACCCAGATACACCCACAGGTAGCTCTAACTGGTTTTTCTAGGGGGGTAGTTGCAGCAGTTTGTTTGTTTGTAATTTTTTTTTGTTTGTTTCTTTTTTTTTTGCCACTGTTTTGTTTGGTTTGTCAAGCCTTAGTTCTAGCCAAGTGTTTTACATTAAGACAGGGACCTCACTCGTTTGATGGCAAGAACAGCTATTGTAAATATAACCAATCTTAACCCAAACATACCTGTAAAATTTCCTTATTAACATTATCAGATTTGTGTAAAGGATGTAACTGTAAACATATTCAGCTCAGCTTATCATCTACAGCAAACGATGTCTCTAGTCAGTAGAGATGTAGGATTTCTAAGCAGATTTTCTCTTTGCTTATTGCTTGGGAGGGACTCAATCACCCTTTGTCCATTCTGCCTTTGGCTTTCCAGCTGTGGCTGTAATTTTTCTGTCACTCCTACCCCTTGCAAACAATGCTGGGATGAACTGTTCCACTCATATTTGAACAATGAGCATGAAAAAGATTTTTTGTTTTCACCAAGCTGGCTATTTTATAACAGTAGGTGAAACCGCCAAAAAGCTTAGATCCAGTCTCACCAACTCTCTCATCCTTAGGTCCATTCATTAATGGAAAAGCAGCATGTGAGTGCTGATGTTTTTCTATAACTAACATCTCCAAATACAATGAAAGCTAATGAATTTACTATGTTGTCAAGCTAATTTATTTAATGAGTTGAATACAAATGTTTTACTTAAACCAGCTATTTACTAGTTATGGCAATAAGGTTTTAGTGAATATTGAAAATGTGTACAGTAAAAGGCAAGAACAAAGAAACAAATCGTGCAGGAGTTTTACCAAACAGGTCTCCTGAGACAGCACAAAGGAGCCACAATTATCCTCAGGAGCTCACCTTTTTTGGATACTTTCTCTATGGGTCATTCATACCTTCCATGCGAAACAAAAAAGCCCAGAAAAATTAATCTGGAGACCACCAATACAGTCAAAGACATTTTGGAACAATGTTTGCTTCTTATTGTCAAAGTGTTTATGATCATGCGTTTCCTAAGCTAAAAATATTCCTGTTGCTTGAGTAATGCTCTTGGGGGAAAGGCAGGATGAAAGCCAAGCAGCTGCTTCCTTGAAGAATTTGACCCAACCAAAGGATTTCCAGTTTCTTCAAAATGATTATTTTGGCTTGCCAGATTTAACACAGGGTCCAACCTGCTGACTGCAAGTGATCCTACCCTGGGTCAGTACTTGGTATTCGGTATCTTGGTGTGCAGTACCACAGAAAACTGTACCACACTCTGCCAAATAAGGGCAGCTTATAGCCCCAGCAAGAAGAAATTATTCCAGTGCCTCATTGCCATGAGGCAATGATAATGGTTTTCCCATGGAATCAAGAACTCTCTGACAGCAGCATAAAATGAAACTGGCTCAAAACACAAATTGTCCTGTGGTTCACTTGGTTTCCTGATGACAAAGGCAGCCCTGTGCCACAAAAAAAAATAAAAAAATTCTGTCTGCACATACACTGCAAACCCTTCTATTTATTTAGCTATGGACAAATTATTTTTCTGTGGGCAGATTTTGATTATAAATTAAGGTCTAGATCTGGCATTCTTTGACGAGAGTAATCAGCACTGAGGCCAATTGCAGTTTCCTAGTGAGAGCAGTACACAACCAACATCCTCAGCCTCTGAAAGCTTTACCTTTACAAAGTAGAAATGGATAATGACAAGCTGTCACAGCTTGAGGAGCATCACAAGGGAAAATGGGAGGTGAATGTCTCTGCACTTCTCCTGAAGCCAGAGAGCCAGTATCACTCTGCATCCAATGCTTACATTGCTCTCAAATCTATACTGTGCCTAACCCAACACTAGTCCTGCCATCAATAGAAAAAACATCCCAGAGTGGATAGAAGAGCAGTTTAATTGTCCTATTATACACCTTTATACATGGGTGGGGAGAGATTGGCACAGAATTGAAGAATTGAAGTCGGGACTGGAAGGGACCTCTTGAAATCAGCTAGCTCAAACCCCTGCTAAGGCAAGGTCAACTTGGGATTTTTCATTGTCTTAGGGATTTTTTTGTGGTTTTTTTTTTGTTTGTTTTTCGGGGTTTTTTTGTTTGTTTGTTTTTGGTTGTTTTTTTTTTAACAAGTAGTACAGGATACTTTCGTGAGAAAAAGATTAAATACCTGAGTTTAGAGTCTGCAAGGGTGGTATCGGAAGCTTGAGGAGAGAGGGTAAAACCTGACAGCCTCATCTGTATTATCCAGAAAAGAAATGCCCATGAAGAGTGATTCAACATGTCACCAGAACAAACCCGGATTCCTTCAAGAGCAGTTCTGGAATGAACTGGTGTCTGTGGAGCAGAAAACACGGGCTTCGAAAAAACTGGGGAAATGACAGAACTCCATGATTTTACCCCACAGAGTCGTGGAGGTGCATGACAGGGTCCTAATGCACCAGCACCCACCTTCCTCTGCAAAAAGGGCTTTTCTCACTCTGACTGAGTTCTGTGGGAGCTGGATGCTTCCTGAGCATTTGTTCCCCTCCGTGTGTGCTCACACAAGATGCCAGGGGCCTCAGTGCCAGAATAAGTGTCTTGCTTGCTCTTCTGTCACCACAGCTTTGCCTTCACACTCCTGACTGAAATAGCTGTGCTGGCAGAATCCAGGGTAGATCTGTGCTTAGTTCCTGGAAACAAAGGAAAAGCACTTAAGGGAAAAGAATGTTTGAATAAATTTGAAATGTGCTGAAGACTGAAATACAGGATAAAATTTAGATCTCTATTGTTGTTGCATAGCTTGACATCTGAATTCTCGCTATTCTATTCAGGTTCAAAATCCCCCACCTCATTGTGATCACTGAGTGCTTCTTGGCACGGGTTGAGATTTTCAAAGGACTGTAAGGGAGGATGAATTTCAGTGAGATTTCAGCAGCTCAATCTCCCATGATACCTTGATAATTCCAGTACACAAAATAAGTTTTTATTATGTTCTAATTAGCTCCTATTTTATTCTGAGGATCTTTTAAAGTAGTTAGGGCTCAAACACCAGAAATCAATCCATGGAGCTGAGAAATTATTGTTGATGTTAGATCCCTTTCTAAGGTTAACAATTGCATCACCAAACACACAAGCACACACAGGACATACTGCTCATGTGAAAATCACAGTCCATCTGAGGGATAAGGAGAGATAGTATTAAATAAACAGAGAAGGCCACTTTGAACAATTTGTCCCCAGACTGAAATACAGGACTAACTTTGAAAAAAAAATCACAGATGGCAAGGCTCCGGCTAAAGAAAATCTAGTTATAGCAGAGGAGGAAAACATATGTTCCAGATACATCCTATAAATAGACTAGGTACCCTTATGGGATATATCAGTATTCAAAACAGCAGCAATAGAAAAGGCCAGAATAAATGTGCAGGTTTTGGGGGGGGTTTCTTGAGTCCCATCAGTCTCCTGCATGCATCTAGTGGCATTACAGAAGATGTTTTTCTCTTATATCATTGTATGTTTTAAAATCTAGTGTTTGATTCAAAATAAAGCTAATTTGCATTGGCATAGTAACTTAACTCACTGGTGTATTATTACTGTGTAAGCAGGTGTACCAGCAACTGCAAATAAACGCTTGCTGATGGAATCCCAGCAGGGTTGCTGATGAGTTTTCATTTTGTTGAACCTCACCCAGGAAATTATTGTGTAAAAAGCTTTGGTCTTAGTTCTTTGCCTGAAACATTATTTAGCTACACCTGACCAAATTCATGGCAGTTATACTAAATGCCCATAGAGGACACAGGAAAAAGCTCAAGTATGAGCAGTGAAAATATCCCCCTCAGATTAATATGCACAATGAGACTTCTGATCCAAGTGCTGTTCACTCTATAACCTACATAGAGAAAGATAAAATGAAAGCTTTAAGGTGGAATCTAGGATACCCAGCACTGGAATATTCTAGGTGAAATATGTAATTCAAAGTAAAAGTATTTTTTATTGTAATGGTTTTGGCAAGACATTTGATCATGTTGCTAGAGCTCATTTTCATTTTGTTATTTGGGCTGAGAGCATCTCTGATTATTCTGGTCTTTGAGGCTTATTTGATTCAATTCAAAATACCTAAGAAATGCTGCAATGGGCACTGCATGTCCCACATTCTCCAGTCTCCCATGAAGGAGTTATTTAGGTCAATCTTTCATACCTACAGCAAAAAGGAGGAAAAAAGTTTTCAGTAAAAGGCTGGAGAATAGCTATTGGTGCTTTCATATAGATCCTCAAGATTAACCACCAAAAGAACGTACAAAATCCACTGCTAATATTATATAAAGATTTGTGAGTCACCTTCAAATATCACCAGGGTGATTATTTGAAAGCCAACAAACAAGATTAAAATAAATATTTCCCTCTTTTGCACTTGCAAGTGACCATTTACCAAAGAGAGGGAATAAAAATGAGTTTTCCTGTCGATTGCCATGAATGTTTATGAATTCTTCTAAGTGATAATGATGAAAGTTTTCATCCAATGTAAAAAAATTGATAAAGTTCTTTAAAAAGGACTGCTGTGAAAGGTTCTACAGAGGAACTGCACCAATATTTGTGAAGCATACTGACCTACTTATTTTTAAATCCCACTCTAAAAAATCTATACACTCAAGGCAATATGAAGTTTTTTCCAGCTTAAAGCTAAATTTACCTCCCTGCCTAATTCCAAAATGACATTCTGTTGCACAAAATGACTTACCAGTGATGTTCACATCACTGGGCAGAGTTCCTGCAGCATCAGGAATGGACCAACCTAACCACTGCACCAGCATTAGGTGTCACCTGCCAGCAGCTGGGGGAACTGGTCCCTTGATATGATTTATAATGGCACCGTTCCAAACTCCATTCAATTCAGCATATCAGATTAAGCAAAAAAATATAAAACATCCATCCTGTGAATAGTCTCTGCTTCACAGCTCAGCTTTTAGTACTCACAGCTTTCAATACCATGGCAAGATTTGCAGATGCACCTTGCCCTGCTGAGAAACCCTGATTTGGAAGGACAATCTAACTGAACCAGAGACCATCACAGATGTCAAGCTTCTGGATATCACTTCAAGATGCTTTTCAACTGTGGAAATACTTATGCACGGCCAAAGGAAGAGAGAGAGAGTAGCACAGCCACTTTAATACCCACATGCAGACCTAACTCCTTTTAAAATCTGTCTGGAATTCTTTGAGGAGGTGCCTACACAATAAAAAAGTCACCATTTACTTTGGAAATGTAAATCTCTCACTTAACTTCTTTTACATGGTTTATCATTAACTTGCCTTTCATTTTAAACAAGCAGCAGGGTGTGAAGCAGAGTATATAGCACAAGGTATTTTTAGGAAGCTATTATGTGGGTACTACCTTTTCTAGGATGTGGAGTTTTTTTACTTCACAGTGCCACTACTCATTTGGGGAATAGTGCTGTAGGTTCCATCATACAGGTGCTTCGGAAGGGGCTCTCCTAGGAGTCAGCTGTGATTGCAGCCTCTCATCTCTCTAAAAAGTCCCTGCTTCTGTTTTTTATCTCCTGCAGACCTCAGCACTCAGCTAAACGTCCTGTTCCCTGCATGGGTAAGAATCCTATTTTCCCCAGAAAAGCGGGCTCCTGGTACATTCTGGCTGCTGACTTGGCTCTGCAGGAAGTTTTCTCCCAGCTCTGTGATCCCACTTGCCTGCAAGCAGAGCAGGGGCAGGAGCTGCTACCTCTCCTGCAAGAAAAATTTCCATCTATTTACAGAGCTGTGATTCACAAATCGTGAAAATTCTAGATCTAGCAGAGCAAATCATAGAAAATCAGAAGTCCTGGTCCTTCTTCCCACTTGGCCTCAGGTTCCAAGAAACGCTTGAGCCTCAGCAAAAGCAAAAACCCACCAACTCACCAGAAGCCATGTGCAGACTGGGGAGACCGAGCATCAGAAGAAAATTTGATTTTTTGAGAAAGGGGTTGTGTGTGGTTTTGATTTTTTTTTTTTTAGTAGTTTCTTTTTGTTTTGGTTTGGGATTTTTTGCTTTGTTGTTTTTTTTGGGTTTTTTAAATTGAAGTAGTAAAGTAATGAGAAAGCAAGCATGTGAAACATACAGTTCATTTAAGAAGAAACATGTAAACAGAATTCTTATCAGGCCATCCCGGAGATGTGATTGTTACCTGGACAAAAATGCTTTATCTCCCTTACTGAGTTCTGCACGATAGACTGACTGGCAGAGCTATTAATTGATTCTTTGTATTTCTGATCTCACTAGGGCCAGCAAGCATTCCTAATGGTTTCTAATTCCTCATCATGACATCCATTATGTTCACCTCTGAGATGTCTAAATGAATTCCATGTATAATGGCAATGTTATGTAAAATGCAACATGACAGGAATACTTAGAATTGTTCAAAGCTCTGCTGTGGAAACCAACCTTATTTGTGCTAGCCTTCCAATATGGGATTTGCATGTTTTGGTTTTCTACAGGCACATTGAGAAACTCGACTATGTAAGGGTTTAGACGTTGCAGGTGGGGCAGCGTTATATCCCTTGTGGCTCCACAGAAAACCAAACACAAACTAAAATAATCTATACAGGAAGAACAGGCATGCTGACAGAGATTGTTTGACATTAGAAAGGCACAGCTACAGCTGCCTACTCTTTGTTAAAATGTCTACAGTAAATCTGGGCTAATGCTCACACGCGAAACA
The DNA here is from genome assembly GCA_013397375.1 of Toxostoma redivivum. Taxonomy (NCBI): domain Eukaryota; kingdom Metazoa; phylum Chordata; class Aves; order Passeriformes; family Mimidae; genus Toxostoma; species Toxostoma redivivum. The sequence goes on from VXBI01013785.1 coordinate 1,338,799, forward strand.
AAGAACTACCACAGGACACTCAAACAGGAGAAATAGATTCTGAAAGGTGTCAATTTGAGTAATTTAGTTGCAGCAAAGGAAAAATAAAACAGTTCTGTAAAATCTGAGCCTTTCAATTACAGAAAGCAGCTGTGAGAAAATCTAGCCTTTCTTTGAAGCACAAAACCAAGACAATTGTATGATATAGGCAAGAAACTGTATTCTTAAAATACATTCTTTGCTTATATATTAAAGTGTCAATAAAAACATCAAATCTATTCTTCCTTAACTTGAACTCTCAAGAGAGCAGGCTGGACTAGATAATCTTTAAAAGTCTTTTCCAACCTAAGTCATGATTCTGTGAATCTGCGTTGTAGTTCCCAGCATGGCAAAATGACCTCTGTTCATGGAAATGTGTGCAACTCATTGGTTCATTGGTGTTATTTTGCTCTGGTTCCAAACAGGAGCTCCCTCATGGGGCTCAGCCTAGGAAGGTAGGATAAGAACCACCCACCATGTGAGCAAATTGTAAAATCCAGAGAGCCTCTGCAGGTTATGTGGGAAAATTGGCAAGACACTGTTTCAGGACTTGTAGGATGTGTAACTCAAAAGGTGTGCCAAAGCATGCTGAAAATAAACTTAATGTATTCTCCACTGAGAGAGGGGAATCCAAGCTTCCCTTGGGTTTACCAAAGGTCTGAGAACAACTGCCTGGGCTGAAAAACACAATGTGAAGAACAATATGAACACAAAATGAGTATTTGTGATGCAACTTTCTCCAACGTATCTGAGAAAGAGACCACAGCATTGTTGATATTTCATTCACAAATAGATTAACTACTAGAATATGAATACAGAGAAGCATTCATTTTTTTTGTTTTGCACCAATGTGTATGATCTCACAAAAATCTGAAAGCCTTATCTTTTTTTTTTGTCAAACTCCTAGTAAAAGACTTCAAATAATGAAAAAGATATTATATTAATTATCTCTTATAAAGATATTATATTAATTATCTCTTATAATGAGAAAGATATTAAACTGATGCTACTTTAACAGCACTTAGATCATCAGTTCCTTCATATCATCAGAAAAACAATAGATCCTTGCCAAAGACATATCAAAGCAGAAGTCTGTGGAGAATGTCTGGGGGCCAGAACTGGCAAAATATAAGGTAGGAGCAGAAAGATTAAACTTTTTCCTCAATTTTGTTTTTTATTATAAATTTTGGAATTTGGATCTCACTCTAGTCTTTCTCAGCAAAAGCTCTGAATCCAATCAAAGTGCAGACAGAATACGTTGTGGGCTGAATACACCAAATGAACAGCAGCAATTGTCAGGTTCTTAGGTGGAATTTTAAGAATAAAATACCCTTGCTACTAATAGTATTGTATAATTTCTTTCCATCCCCATTAGGTTACTTGGATGTGGCCAAATATGAAAAGGATTTGAGAATCTGACATCTATGAAACTTCAAGTTTATAAATCCATCAGGAAAAGGAGTAGAAGCATTATCAAGGAACAGATGGACTGCTGCACAAACAGGAAAGAAAAATCAACACACCCTCTAAAGGGGAAGTCCAGACTCACAGATTGTTGGATTTTTTGAAGGAGTGAAAAGCATATGGATAAAAGAGGTCTTGTTAATGCTAATCTTCATTGCTCCCAGAAAAGCTCTCACCATTGGCTCTAAAGGAAAAGATACAATAATGAAATAAGAGAAAAGGCTCTTCCATAAATAAATAATTGTTCAAAAGAAAGGAAAAAGGTAAGAAAATGGGACGTTTTCATAGCATAGGAAAAGTCCACAGGGTTCTATTCTTTTGCTTTCCAGCATATTCATCGGTGATCTGGGAAAACGTCATGAGAAAAATTTGCTGATGATACCAAACTATTAAGGATGGTCATACAGATTTAGACTGAGTGAACCAAATGAGCAAGTAGCCAATGATAATGGCAGCTGATATTCCAGACAGGTAAATGCAAAGCCTTGCACAAAAATAATTCTAGTTTGATATATGAAATGTTCAGTTCTAAGATGCCTATTGCTATTTGGGAATGAGAACTTGAAGGGATAGCAGTTCTTAACTGAATGCTTGCCATTGTGTGATGAAAAAACCCCAAGCAAATAGAAAAGAGAGCACAACTGTGTAAACGTGTAATACACACACCATTAGAAATTATGTAAAGGTCTGGTCATCTGTAGCCTGGAAAGTGTAACGTGATAAAGATTCAGGCAGGAGTGAAAAAGGGGTGTGAAAGGAATTTAATTTGAAAAATTAAAAACAATAGAAGATGCAAGCAATAAAATCATGTGCGGCATTAATAGAATTCTGAAAAAAGCATTATATTTTCCTACATAAGAACTAGGAAAGTAGGTATTATGTACAAAAAATGCAAAACAAAGAATCCTCTCCCCATTAAAACATGGGACTTACAGGATGATGTGAATATTGAAAATTCAGATGCCTCCTACAGGTTAAATTCTTGAGAGAAAGAAATTCTCTCACCTTATATGAAAAGAAATAGCCTCTGACACAGGTAGTACTTCAGCCACAAACTTTCAGAGTTTGAGAAGAAATTCTGTATATAATGTAATTACTACACCCTTCAATACACATGTAATGTCCAGTGTCAAATGTTACCTCATTGTACTGAAGTATTACACAGTATGACTATTCTTATGTCCTTTTCCTAAGCATTTCTCAGGCAAATGAGGAAAATGAATCCAAGAAAAGCCAGCAAATTAACCAGACACTACAGAGCTGAAGTGAAACTTGAAACATAAATGTAAGAATATTTTCATGTACAAGACATACTTCCCAATTAATTTGTATTGGATGTTTAATGACATTTATTTACTTCTTTCTTCAATAGTTCTTAGCTGTCTGCAGGAAGAAGTTGAATCTGAGGGTGAAGATACTAAGGAAGGTCAGGTAAAGATCACAAAGAAAAACAGCAAAGGAGATTTCCAGAACAAAGAACAGCTATTCTGAGTTTAAAAGACCATGTGAAATGTAAAGAGAAAAACATAGCAGAATTATACGAATGCACAGCTGAGATTGATAAAAAAGGGTTTTTAACAATTCCTTCACCCTTTCTGTTTATAATTCTTCAGAATTGTGAATCTGACACTACTTACACAAGAAAGGACAGACTAAATCTCTTCTTGCTTTTACCCTTCTCTTAAAAGCTTCAAAAAGATGCCTACAAAATTATTTAAGTAAATTAGTTCAATAGCTTTCAGAGAAATCAAATTAAATCTTCAACTCTTAATGTTATCCACACTTCCAACATTTGAGAACAAGAAACAAGTAAATCTGGATTAGCGAAGCCAGGCTTTATTCCTCCTTCCTTACAATGTTCTTTTTGTGAAACATTTTTTAAAAATAGATTTCTGGAAGATTCCCTGCATAATCACATCCCTGAAAATCCTACTGGGTAGCTGTCACTTAAACTATCCAGCACAGGCACTGTGGGGTTCATATATGTGGCATTTTCTACAGCAAATTCTTATTAAAAATAATTTTTATAGTCATTAGAGGTTTAATTGATGACAACAAAAACATTTAGTTTCTCTCAAGTGAAGAACTATTGCATATGTCATCGTAAAGACTAAAATCCTGTGTATTGCATTAAAGCTGAAATGGCAGAATCAGAATAAACACACTGGAAATGTAAGGCTTTGAATATAACATTTTTATGTTCTTTTTCAAAGTACAAAGTCCTTGAAGTACAGAAAAAAAAAATAGGAGGAACTTCTTAATTGTTACCTTGGCAAACTCCCTGTACAAAATCAAAAAGAGATAAACCTACAAGGAAGGAAGAAAATGGAATACAATTGTCATAGCAACCAGTTAAGGACATATTTAACACAGGAAACAATCTGATTAATCTCCTTTTTTAAGGACCACAGGACATACAGAACTACCCAATTAAGTAGCATGACATTTTTTAAAAAGATAGCATACTAATCTCACATTAAAATTTATAGTTTAGTTGCAGAGCTTTTGATTTATTCACTGCATATAAAACTTATAGGGCCATAAACAAAAATAAAAATAGCCAAGTTTTCTGTTTGTTTAAATTCCCTAGATCATAATTAAGCCCAAATATTTTTGTCAGGTGACCAAGAAAAGGTGATAATATTTTTTAAAATCAGGATTAGATACTTTTGTACCGAAAATAAGGGTATTAGAAGATTAAACTAGTCCAGGTGCAGAGACTAGAAATATAACCCCAATTATCCTTTCTCATTTTGTTGCAAGCCAACTTACTCTGCTACAAAACTCTTGGTAGCTTGGAGTAATACCTTCAATCCATAAAACCACGCTTTTGTTTCAATATTGACAGCAGCCATTCCCTTAGTTCCAGTCTCAGTTTTACCATGTGCATTAATCAAACACTGCTATGTTTTGAGGCTGAAGATAAAACACAGACCCTTATTTACTTTTCCTTTGGGTATAGTCTTGCTCCAAGTGACACTTTATGGGCTGTGCTTCTGAAGGAGGGACTTTCAGTCACTACACATTGAAAGACTCATTAGCAGCTCTGGATGGAGAACATTGTTGCTCATTAGTGAAGCTTTATTGCAAACAGAAGAGCAGGAGACAGCAAACATATAATAAACTTTTTAACCCTTCTTAAAGACAGCCAAAGTATTTAGTATGGAAGCCTGATCTTCAAACAGAAAGCTAAAAATCTTGCAAAAAGAGAAGACTTTCTTCTGCTAGTAAATAGTTTTGATATTTTTCCTATGTTTTCAGCACAGGAGAATTTGCTCCAATAAAAGATTGTTTGCTATTCCTCAAGTTTTCAAAAACAAACTGCATTTCCCACAAATCCTTTCCACTGTGTAGCTATTAATACTGAAAAAGTCAAACAGAAGTACTGCATGAGCTAAATAAAAAGGGTGTTTGTTACATTATTGAAGACTGCAATTAGTTTCTAGTAAGTTAAATGCATCAATTTCAGATCCTTCAGGAAAAAGGCCTATTATTGCAACTATTAAACCCTGCATATTTCTGAAGCTTAAATTTTTACCCTTAGGACTTTCTTCTTCAGCTGCAAGAAATCAAAAATGCATAAACTTATTCCAGTAGAAAGGATGGGTTATAAATTTGATCTCACTCATTCATTTGCTTTAAAATGCTTTAACAGATGCTAAATTTTAAACCTCATTCTCAAATTCAACCCCAGGGTAGAGCCAGAGTGTTTACTGAAGCAGGTGGTTACATCCACTCATCTTCCCCCTCCTATACAAACCTCTGTTTTCCTCTTTCTCTCTCCCCACTCCTTCTATATTTGTATTCATCTTCCACATCTTTGTTCTTGGCTGGTCTTGGAAGGGAAATGAGTCACATTTTTGGAACTACCAAAGCTCAGTTTTGAACTGAGCCTTACAGCTAACACAAAAAAGTGCCAGCCAACTACTAGTGATGGCAGCAGCTGAAACATGCATTATAAAATAGAAAAAACTTTGCCTTCCACTCTTTCCTGGCGTGCTCCATCATGCTTTTCTGCAAGTGGGCAAGGTGCTGGCCTAAAAGCAGCAGGGCAGGTGTGGGAGGCTGGGAGAATCCATGGAAAAGCGCATGAGTGCACATGTTGGAAGTGGTAAAGAGAGTCCTTAAGAAGCCACTGTGAATTTCACCACAAATCCTAGTAACCTCACTCCCCAAAAACACACAGAGAAGAGGGAACAGACTCTGGGCCTAGAGTTTGTCTAGGGTGTGAATGAAAAAACTTATAAGGATTTATGGCTCGTACTCTGAAGTGTTGGATTCTTAAGACACCTTTTGGCATATTATATTCCTGACCAGCATAGTTTTTACTTAATGTGGTTAGCCTTTCATCTTGGAATAACTAATTCGAAAGTCAAATGCTCACTTACTGGATTTCAGTTCCATCATTTGTTGTTTCATGTCTTCTAAGGATTTTGCTAAGCTCTTGATAAAAAGTTCATGCTATTTTCCTTTTGATACTTGACTGCATTTAATGAAGTTGCAACAAAGAATGTGTTGAAAGAACATGCATCTTCAGCTATTGTTGCTTTGTGTTTTCCTTTCCTTTCATTTAGGATAAAATGCTATTATTTATTTTCTATATAAGCACATTGATTTATGTTGAGCTTATACAAAATCAGGAATAGCTGAAAATATGAGGGGAATAAAATTTTAAACACAGAAGAAAGGAATTAAATTGTGCAAGTGCTAGAATTTTAAATTGTTACTGGAAAAAAAAAAAGGTTTAAAAAACCCAGAAGTAATAATATTTTTCTGCTTATTTCCCATAGTGGGAACTGTGTATTATACATCAACACATACAGTTTAGATGAATCTCCAACCTGGAAACCCACAGGAAATTGAACTTATTTTACAAAACCCTCAAAAGTTTGTGGTTTTTAATTTTTTTTATTTTTTTAAACTACAATACAGTAATTATTCTCCTTATCTGTAGTTAGCCTCAGAATTATTGTAAACAAAAGCATCAGTAGAAATCTGTCATCGGCTCCAGAAGAATTCACATGAATTTATCTCCTGAAATTCTAAGCAGAGGTTAATGAACGAACAGTCCTTGAACCTACATTGTATCTTGAGCATACTTGGAAATGAGGGAGATCTGCAAAACAGCAGAACACCAAGAAACAGCTTCCAAAGAGACTCTGAGAATTCCTCGGCCAAAGCAACAATCCTCATGACCAAAAGTTACACCAAGTCCAGCTGTAAGGAAGGAGCATGGCCATCACTAATGACAAACTTCCACAGAGATTTCTGTGAAGCCTTGGAACACTTCAGGCCTGTGATTTCAGCAATAAGTAGGTTATGTACTTGTGCATTATCACAGCAATGTTCACTTGTAAGAACAAATCAGGGACCTAAGGCACTATTCACTGGCCAAACAATTTTTTGACAAAGCATGACTAGCGAGATGACAATGCAGAATTTTTCCTTTATAACTAAGCTCCATGTATATGTCCTTCCCTTCAGTGCCATTATCTCAAATTCCTACTTTATCTTTAAATGGTTAGCCATTTATACTTTCAGAAATAAAGAGATACAGTAAAGGAATCAATAAAAGGTGTATCATTAATCCCTCTGAGATTTCTATGTATTCTACTTAGAGCTTGTTAATATTTTTTCACTGATAACATTATAATCCATTAATTTAGCTTTCTATAGTAATTCTTTTTTCTAAAACAGATATTTTTTTTTCCTGTAAACTAACCTAACAATCACAAAAGCAGTGAAATTACAGTGTTCTACAACTGGGAGAAATAACATTTGAAACAAAACAGACAATGGAAACTTACTCTGTCACTATCTCTATGAGATAAGTAAGACTACATTATCGTTTCAAATAAGCAGTAAAAAAAATTCACATTACTTAAAAAACCAAAATAACCAAGAAACTTGATTAAATGCTTATAAAAGGATAGATGAAAACTTTCTGAAAAGTGAACCAAAATGCAGCATAAGGAGACGATTAGTATTTGCTTTAAAACAACACTGCTCTCACAACCCCCCCAAAAACCTAATGGGGAGACAATCTATTTAAACTCTTGTAGACACAGTCCTTTTTTATATATATATATGTGTATATATATGCAAGAATGCATCTAATAGCAACACATGATAAAATACTGGTTACCTTTAACATAGAAAAAAGTGAATTACCACTCAAAATAGAGCACCAAAAGAGTTTTGAAGCTAACCCATTTTTCTGTGTCTTATACCCTTGCTCAGAGCAGGGCTTACTAATGGAGGTGGAGAGAAAGAAAGAAAAATCAGTATATTAGCATGAACAGTGGTACATGTTACAAAATAGGATGAAATTATATTTGAAAAGTCTGTAGGAAGAGAGCATTACCACAGTGGTTCCATGGACTGGATTAATAAAGACTGATTTCTTACTGTCCTTTGTAGTACAAGGATGGGGAGACAACAAAGAAACTTGGAAGGTAACAGATTCTAAGCAGTGTAAAGGGAGATGGTGCTCATACAATGGGGGCAAGCATTGCAGCAGCTTTTTCCAGGGTGCTATGGGTGCTTAAGGTCCAGCTGAATTCAAAGGAAAAGTGAATAAATTATTATAAGACATAGTGGTTGAAGGGTATTAAATACAGAAAAAAAATTCACTGATTTTAGAAGTCCCAACCGCATACTGGAAGAATACCTTGCCAAAGTATTATTAAATGGAACCTCTGGAGATTTTCTACCTGGGGACCAAATCAACCTGTTTCAAGAGGTGTGTAGAAGACATAGCTCCAAATCAAACACAGCATGACTTAAAATATTCTTGTGTTTAGAACAATACTGTAAGCAAGTCTCATTTCATAAGCATATTTTGAAGTTTTAAAAGAGAGAAGTGCACTGTCCCTTGTTTCTTTCCAGTAGAGATGAACGTGAAGTCACATTTCTTGAGTTAAATCATAACCAAAAGAACAAAAGCAACCTTGTTTTGTTTGGAGGCTTTGGTTGCTTGGAAGCACTGGAGAGCTGAGATACTTGACTAAGTCAGCAAAACTCATGGTTCATTATATCTCCTCCATGCCACTGTGGCAGCTCAGTCATATGTCTTTAAATCTGCAAGCAGGATAAATAAGTAGTTTTGTGAGTAGCAAAATTTAAGAAGCTCACCTTCCTGTGTCTTCTTGTTTTATTTCTGAATCTTCCTAATCTGTCAGTTTTTTTTCTTTTCAGTGGGGCATTCACACTTCCAGTATAGAATCTGGTGTCTGATAAGGCAGTTGAGCTGGTGTGACAGACTTTATCAAAACATATGGGTTCACAAAACTGTTTTGGAAAGATTCTCTAGAATTTAAGGTGAAGGAAGCAAACAGGTTTATATAGGAAAAATTCTGAAATTCAGTCTGTATCTTTATGGTGTTTTTCTGGGATTTTGTTTGTTTGTTGGGTGGTTAGTTTGGGGCTTTTTATCCATGATAGCTGGTAAAATATCCTGGGCCTAATTTCCCAGGACTAGAAGCATGGTGTCATCTCCCAAAACAAAAAGCTATGATAAAGTTGTGCATAGGTCAGTGAACAGGGAAAATCTGGGGGAAATAATGTCAAAGGCTTTACTAAGGTCCAGATAGACAATATCCACAGCCTTCTCATTATCCACTATGTGGGTCACCCTGTTGTAGAAGGAAATCAGAGGAGAACAGATTTTTTACATAGTTATATTTTTTAACATATTCATGTTTACAGGCATTATGGAATGAAGTCACATGAGCCTTGTTTACCTACAGTAAGTATGCACACACATACATACCTTTAAATCAGGAGCTCCAGAACAAAGGTCTGTTTATGGATTAAGCCCATTTTTACTAGGCTGTATGTCCCATTACTGGTATGTAATCTCCTGTCCCAGGCTAATAAGATAATCAACAGAAGCAGAAAAGTAAAGAATAAAATCTGTGTGTGTGAAAGTGTTTGAAAACCATTCTGTATTTAGGCAAGTTGGGCACTGATTTTATTTCACAACACAAGACAAGCTGACAGCAGAGAACTCATTTATCCTTAACACTGAGCACAAAGTAAATATTCAGCCTTGTTGTTTGAATGTTCTGTCTGGACAAACTGTTCACATGCTATGTCTGACTACAATGCTTTGACCAAGCTCAGCTACAACTACCAACAAACTTTTGTGATTTTAATTCCTCTGTCATTTTTCTCATTATATCTTCCCCCAACCCCCCTGGCATGGTTATGGTGGGCTCTGCAGCCCCTGAACTGAGGGGGATGAGGCTGGGGATGGGATCAGCTCCTCTCCCAGTCCCAGTCTGTGTGATGGCAGTGCTGCAGAGCAGTTTATTCACTCCTAGATGGGGACATGCCACAATGCCACCATCAGCAGGTTTGGTTTACTGAAGATTTAACAAGTTTTGTGGAAGGGCCTGAACATCCTGGTGTGGTTTGAATGCAAGAGACTCCCTCATCCCTCTGGTCACCTCTGATAGTCCCATGTTGGCACAGCTCTGGGTGGGACCCCCTGTTGCAACCCCAGCTGGGACTGGGATCTGCTGCTCCAGCAGGACTGCAGGCTCCCTCCTCCCTCCCTTCCTCCCACAGACTGGTAATTAGTGCAAGTGTAGGATTGTATTAATTGCAGCAATTGTCATGTTTAGATTCATGGGTTAATTGGTAATGTCTGGTGTAATGTTTTCCCCTCTGGATATTTTTGATCACAGTAATTAACCTCCCCCATCCTGGGGAACATTGCTGCACTCTCCAGCAGCCCCCAGCAAGGTTCCTGGGGGTATCCCTCTCCAAGGGTGCCATGGTGGGCTCTGTGCTTCAGGGTGAGGATGCCCTGGGGCACGTCCCATCCATAGGTTCACCTGACATTTCCTCAGGAAGCTCAGGAAAGCAGCAGTCATGCTCTCTTGCCTTTGATCCAGCAGCTGTAAAGTCACTGCTAGTGATGAACACTTTTAGGAAGAGGCTGGATTGTTATGGACAGCTCTGCTTTTCTTTTATTTCTGTCATGACAAATGGAAGTGGAGATGGGACCAGGAGTGCTTTCCACTTCCCCTTCTGCAGTACTGGTGGTCAATGATGATGAATGTCCCTCTCTGGATGTAGCTGGGATTGGAAAGCAGGAGATGGGGGAAAAAAATCAGGTTTGAAAAGGTCAGCTCAGCATTCCAGCATGGCTTGCTGTCTACCCTGTGAAGGGATCTATAAAGACAGATTTGCTCTTCCCACATTTCCAAACCTACTCCCTCTTCCCAGTGTGGCGTACATCTCTGAGCAGCATATGCTCAGCAGGTCTTTTTGGGTGATCTTTCTATACTGCTAACAAGGATTTGGATTTTACTACATTTCCTCCCACTGGGCACAAGCCAGGACTTTAACTATGGCAGGAGAATGGATAAGGCAGGATGCTGTGGCTGACAGCTCTGGGAGTAAAACATCCTTTGGCATTCTTTGTGTTTCTAACCTCAGCCTGGGTGAAAGGCTGAGGTTTTTAAAGGTGGTGAACAGGGACCACAGGGCTTTATTGCTCTTCTGTTCCAATAGAATGGGGGAACATCTGCTGGAAATCCCAACAAAGCCTGAGAAAAGCACAATTTACTTCACTTTCTAATTGCAGCTCTACCCATTTTCTGTTGTAAATTGGAGGTAAGGTGAAAAATCAGAGCAGCAGCCACAATGGTATGGGCCAGGTACGCATCAGGGGGGGCTACAGTTCACAAAATTCCATCAAAACAGCCTAAAGTTCCATCAGAATGGTCCCAAAATCCCATCAAAATAGCCAAAAAGTCCTCAAAATCCCATAAATCAGCACAAATGCCACCAAATCCATGCAAATCCACACTAAAATATGCTTAAATATCCCCAAATTTTCCCAACATTCCATCAAACATAACAAAACTCCTCCAAAATACTCTAAATTCCCACGAAAATACACCCACATAGGCAAAAAATACATCCAAAATCTCCCAACATACATGTGAATTCACATAAACTCTCGCAAAAAATCCCAAGAATCCCATAAAATTCCCACCAAAATGCCTCTAAATCACCCTAAATGTAGACAAAGTACTTGAAGAATCACACATATTCCCTCAAATCTATCTTAAATATCCCCAAATTGACATAAAACCCCCATTTCACTCCAAAAATCCTACAAAATCTTGAATTCCATCAAAATCAACTCAAAATGCTAACAAATCCAACTAAAAATCAACAAAAATAATGCAANGGTAATATTCAGTTTGAACTGGTTGGAACTGGTTTGATTGGTTTAGTCTGGTTTGATTGGGACTGGATTCAGTTTTAACCAGTTTGGAACTGCTTGGATCAGGTTTGAACTGGTGGGATCTGGTTCTATCCTGTCTGATCCACTTTGATCCTGTTCAAACTGGTTTTATCTGGTTTGAGCCAGGGAGATCTCATTAGAACTGGACTGAACCGGTTGGAATCAGCTGGAACTGGAAATAAAAAGTGAACATGCCTGGAGCAAATAAAAAATACTCTTAATAAGATTGAGCTATAAATGCATTTAAGTGATTGATTTCCACTGTGTGTTTACCATCTAATCAAACAGGCTGCTCATTAAAAAATGTGAGTCCCAAGAGTCCAGCTCTCCATCTGAAATGCCAACAAACACACCTTGGCACAAATGCCGAGTGACAAATAAAAAAAGAAATTAGCCCTCTAAATAGCATTTAATGAGGTCTAAATGACAGAAAAGAAACAAAGTAGTAGTGAGAGAAGGTCAGGAAGAAAAGTCAGGTAAATCTCCATCTGGCTTTAGTACACAAAAGAAAAAATAAGAGGTAAACAAATATTCAGCAATGGAGATGGGAGTATCAGTGAGCTGGAGGACAGAAGTTGGTTGGACAGTGGGAAGCACCTGAGCTGTTTATGTATGGTGTAAATGAAACAGAGAAATGAAATATCATTTTAAGATGGAAAAGCAGATACTAAAGAAACAGAACTACAATCAAGCTCTCTAGGATTTGGTTTTAATTTATTAACATCAGCAAACATTGAGTTTTTGCTGGGCTTGATGATTTCTGAGGATACCTTTTCCATTATTATAGTTTCTGGACAACACAGCACCAAGTGTAGACTTCTAGAGAGAAAGTTTGGAGTCTCTAAAGCTATCTAAGGAAAGAAAGGCTAAAGCCACCCAGAAATTACATTCACCAATAAGCATCAGCCATCAAACCTTGGGTTTACACATAATTTTAAAGAAAAAAAACCACAAAATATAATCCTGAATAGCTTAATTATAAGGCAAATGTCAAAGTTTATATGCACTAGAAAGTAAGATGTGGAAGTAACAGAAATGGGGCAAGTAGTACAGACTGACTAATTAATGCTAAGTACAGTTATAAAGTGCAGGTATTTCAGGATGTAGAAGTAAACAGACCACCAAATAGCTCCTGAGTCAGCAAGAGATGATTCTGTGCTATTTTTAGATGAGGTTTTGGTAAGTGGCAAGGATAGAAAAGGAAAGCTGATTGCAGAAAATAACCTTGAATGCGGTGATCATGAGTCAATTCAATTTTAACAGAGATTAATAAACTATGGTTTTCTATTTCAAAAAGACAGACTTGGATAGCAGAGTCATCTGGGCTGCACTGATGACTGAGTGTAGGAAGTTCAGAACTCCTCTTAGCCAAAAAGTGAAAGAAAGAATGTGGGATTCATGCCTTAAGGACAAAGTAAAACTGCCAACACAAAGAGCCTTCTCCCATTTGCACTGATCTGAGTAGCTACATCAAATGCCACGAGCATCGAAGATGTAATATACCCACAATAGTTCTGTGTTTGTAGGGGTCCCTGTTCATTTGTGTTCATTCATCTTAGAATGGCAAGACTCACCCTCAGAAAGCCCAAGATCTCTGTACCCTATAACTAGACTGTTCTTTTCTTAATATTGAAAAGCCTGATCTTGACAGATGTGTTGATGAGGCAGAGTGCCAGTCTTTGAAAAACACTTGGTATTCATCATTACCCAGGTTATTGTGTCCTTGCATACCCACAAAGTACTGGATGTCGAAAATATTCTCATGACTGACCACGAAGAAAGATATTTTCCACTTCAATATAGGAGACAGAAACAAAATGTCTGGAAACTATCTCTAGGCTGCACAGATTTTCCCGTGTTCCAGCTGTTGCCATGAGACCTCTGGAATAACTGACCACATGCCAAAAATTCTCAAAACCCACTAATAGGCTAAAGATGAATGGAAGAAGTTGCTCTAAACAAATACATTATTAGCAGATGGAACATCACAAATCAGTAACAGAAGAGGATGATAACTTCTAAATGAACTCATTTATATTGTATCAGTTTGCTCTGGGCTGTCAGGAGAAATTCTGTCATCTACCTGCCTGCCCTGTGAAGACCTAAATGTCTAAGAAGTACCAGTTGTGCTTATCTGACACAAATGTATACACAGCCAGAAGTAACATTGCTGTAAAGTCCTTGATTACTTGGGTTTTTTTGTTTGTTTTTTTTTTTTTTTAATCTGAGACTATAAAGGTAAAAACCTGAATTACTGGACAATTAGTAGGCTGAATTAAAGAGCAGGAAGTAGAGGAACATATTTAGCCATTATCAGAGAAGTAAACATTAGTTTGAAGTAACGTTAGTTTGAAATCAGACACAAAATTATGTTATTGTATTTCCATAAGTTCTCATTCATTGTTGCTGTTGTTTTGAGTCACAAAATTTTTGTCATAATCAAAGAAAAGACAAGTGTGTTCACATGGAAGTGGACAAACTATGGGCCAAAAAGGGCATCCAAAACAAGGGTGTTTGTTTATCTTCACATAAAAAGAAGGACATTTCAGTACAGTCTTGTATTTCTCCCAAATGGTCACAATGTTAAAATCTGAATTAATTTATAAAAACATTTCAAAGCCCAGGTATCAGTTCAGGATCAAACAGCATGACTGTCCTCTGAAAATTGCAAAATTAAGACACAATTACTTTTTCTGTTATTAGATTATGCTGACATAATATCAATAAGAGTAAATGTGAACCTAAATATATTAATACAGCTGATACATCTTACTGTTACATCCATAAGTGACTGTGTCCCAGCTTCAATACATCAGATTGATAAAATATCAGTGACTAAACCAGCACTGTAACCATCCTCTCTCTTGTAACTATAAACCTGTATTTGAACTGAAACCTTCTCATAATTCACTGACTTCTCCCAGTTAGTGAATTTAAAATTAAAAAAAAAAAAGGAAAAGATAAATAAATAAATGCTACAGACTTGAATACCATCTATTTATTTCCATACTAAAGTTGCATGCCAAGCAGCCTTGATTTTTTTTTTGCTGTAGATGTATGTCATATAGTTTACCATAATTTTAATAAATTATGCTAAAATATCATGTTACTTGCTTTCAAAATTGTCAACTTTGATATTAGCAGTAGTAGCACAATTCCCACAGATTTAATAGATTGGCCACTGAGCTTTGGGTTATCTGTCATTAATTTTAACAGGTAGTATGCTTAACAGGTAGTATCTTTGGTGATATAAACACTATATACGAAAACATTTTATCTCATAACCTATAAATATAAAATAAGTAAATAGGATCCTGTCTTTTTTTACAATTTGACTTTGGTTTTGAAACAACAGTCTTGTGTTTTTCT
This sequence comes from Toxostoma redivivum, assembly GCA_013397375.1. Taxonomy (NCBI): domain Eukaryota; kingdom Metazoa; phylum Chordata; class Aves; order Passeriformes; family Mimidae; genus Toxostoma; species Toxostoma redivivum. The sequence goes on from VXBI01013785.1 coordinate 1,353,914, forward strand.
GTTTTATGATCATCTTTTCAAGCTAAGGCATTGGACAAAGGTACTACATGATCGTGTATACTAAAAACCTTTTCCCCCATGTGTAGTAGGCACATGTATCATATGTGTATTTTAGAAATAAATATGTAACAGTGTTCCAAAATTACATCAGTGTTACCTGTTTTTAATCTCTTTGCACTGCTTAATTCTTGGATAATCACAGGGATTAGCTGCTAATTTTGATGTAAATGGCTATTATTGTAATGCATTTAGGAGAGTTAGGGATGCAGGAGAGGAAGGCAAGCAGCTCTGAGAACATCAGGAAAGAAGGAGGGAGAGGGTACGAAGTAGCCCCCAGAAAGAAGTAAACTAGTTTGGGAACTAATAAGGAGAGACAAGATGATTTGTTTCCATGTGCTGGGGTGATATCTTCTCTCATTCACTACAAATCCATGAGAAGAGACTGCAGGCAGGACTTTACTTCCATTTGGCTGCCAGTCAGAGGAATAGGAGCTGGTCTGGAAGATGTTAAAAGTAGTTGCTCAGGGATAGTAGCCCACTGGCCCCATTAATGGAGGATTATTAATTCCTAATGAAAACCTGAATTTTTCATTTCTCAGTGTGATTTTACACCACCAGAAAGAGCCCTAACAGCAACTTGTCCTTATTCATCAGCTCTCCTTCACAGGGGAGACAGAGGCCAGGAGATCCTCAAGAATATGAAGTGGAAAAATAAATGCTGTGTTGGATAGGTGAATGCAGTGCTGCAAAGTTCGCCATGGGCTGTGAGCTGTAACCTCATCAGCACTCTGAGGAAGGGGGGAATTCCACCTGGGAAAAGCAGAGTGTGCCACAGAGGAGCTGTGCAGGGCTCCCCTGGGAACGCCTCTGCTGCCCCTGGCCAGTGGGAATTCTCCCAGGGAAAAAGGGGGAAGGAATTCCTGCTCCTTGCTGAGCACAGGGCTGGTAACTGCTCACACAGGTAGAAGAAAACCCTTCAGGCACTCTTTGCATTCTCTTTCCCTTCTGACATTTTGTGTCAATAAAAAGTCTACACAAAATGAGGCTCTTAAAAAAAGAGGCTGAGGGTTTGAAATGAAGCAGTTACTATTACAGTCACGTTCCTGCAGCTTCTGTCCTCACACAGTAGCAGTTCTTTGGAAAAGAACTTTGTGATACCTTGCTTGTAAATTGTGTGATATAAAATTAAGTTCTTTGCCCTTCCTTGGCAAAAGGAAATATAAAAATCACAACTATAAATACTGCATCCATGATTTAAAAAAATGTATAGCTTTTAAGACTGTGTCACACATGGTGAAAACAGATCAGGAAAACAGATTGAGGCTTTTTAAACCATTGGTTTTATCCTGCCAGCTGCACTTATTCCCACTGTCATTTACTATCAGCATTTTAGTGTTCAAAAAAAGTGTAAAGGCTCAAACATATTCTTGAAAAATAGTATAAGCTGCATACTAATGAAGCTACTCTTCCTGAGGGTCTGTCTCCTGCTATTTGTCAATAAAGACATTTAAGTTTCTATAGTAAATAACGTCTGCTCCTAAGAACATATTGCAAAGCAGCAATAAGAAATAGGAGGATAACAAGTACCAGGCATTGTTACTTTAAGAGAAACACTAGTGACTCCCTCCATCAATCACCACCTCTGCCCCTCCCAATCCCCTGAAATTAGCATCTAATCAATTGATGCATCGTTCAAAAATTTGGATTCCAGAATATGACAACACAAATATTATATAGAGGACAGATCATTAAAACAGCAGAAATATTTGTGAACTGTAAATACTAAAAGAGAGAATAGGATTCTGCCATCATTCTCAGCAGCACATGGAGCAATTTTAAGAAGCTGAAGCTGACATCTGACTGACTTCTTAGCAAATATTACCGCTGGCTGGACTGGCAGATTCCACTGGAATATCTGGGACTGAAACACTAACTGACTGCTGCCAAGCCAGGATGGAGCCTTGGCTTTTATATTGCTACTTACTGTGTTTTGTTCTGGTTTTGTTTGTTGCTTGGTTGTTTTTCTTCAAAAATTAATAATTTGAGAAAATATTTGCATTTCTGCTCTACATTATCTCAGCACATAGTAACTAAGGAAAAAATAAAGTATGCAAATGCTTTCCAGTGGCCCAAATAAGATTTGTATACTCTTATCTCTCATCATTGTTGCTCTGTGCAATAAAAGCCATGAGAAATATGGGAGGGTATGAAGGAAGGGATAGCCAAGAGGATATACAAGTAATTTAGTTTTTATCCCAAAAATAAACAGCATCATTGCAGTGTGCATAGATAAGCACTGCTCCAGTTCCATCAGGGGGTTATGCTGCTCTCTATATGGCATGATATTTATGATTCATTCAATGACCTTCAACCATTTACTTTGCTACACTACCTCCTAGAATAAAGGCCAAGTTTTAGAGAATTAGAAAATATTAGCTTTTCTCTACAGTAGCTTTACAGAGGTCTACAATTGCCCTGTAAAGCAGGGCAACACACTTTCACTGTGGTACATTCACACAGATCATCCTGTGACTGAATTTTTCTTTAGTAATTACAGGACTAAATACAATCTTTTAAGTACTGATTGGAAATCTGTGTTGCTCTGCGAATGAGGCACAGGACATTTGAGCAGTACAGGACTGGAAACAGCAAGTATTCAGTCTGGTTCAAATGAATATATGGACATAGCCAAGTGAATTTTAAACCCTTGGGCAGTGTTTTGGTCCTGAAGATCTCTGGAACTGCCCCAGAAGGACAAGTTGGCTTGCAGGAAGGTCCCACCTCTCCTTGAGTAGCAGTAGGACATTTCTGTAAGCTGAGGACATCACCTGGCTGAATCCAGGTCTGTGAGTCATTCCTACAGAAATGTCAGCTGCACTTCTGTAAGAAGGGAAAGATCAAGCCATACATGCTGGGATTTGAGCAGAGGGATGTGTCTACCTCAGGAGACTGCATGAAGGTGTTTTACTGAGATTAAAAGGAAGGGGAATATAAAAAATAGACACACCAAACCACTTGGAACATATGAGCAAGTGCAGCCTTTGCAGTCTCCCTAGGTAGGATAGCACTTGTAAGGGCTATTAGCCTCCGTATTACAGATCAGCAGAAGAGGTCAGGGACATATTTCAGCAAAGTAGTATATCTCAGCTCGGCAGAAGGAAGCATTTTAATTTTCTTTGGGCCCTTCACTGGGCTAAATCAAATGATATAAGTAATCATTACAGAGTTTAGGGAACAGGGCTGCACTTTCAGTCTCTGGATTTCTGCAGCTGTTGCCAGAAGTAAATCAAAATTAGGGGACATCCCCAGTGCTAGAGAGAGTTTCCTTGAGAAAGACTGAGGGATCATTTAGTCAATTGGAAGTCAGAGAGGAGTCAGTCTGATTCTGCAATAGTTGAACAGACCTACAATGGGGCTGAAAAGATGAAGCAATTAAAGAGGCTGCTTGCACACTTTAGAGATAGTGGTAAAATTATGAAAGAGCTTTCTGATCTTTTTTTTTAAATTAAATTTACAATCAAATATAAGACTCAGAAGAGTTAAAAACAGACAGTGAGGATATGTAAAGTATTTTGTATTCCTCTAGCATTTTCTAGGTTTTAAATAAAAAAAATTATTGGAAGGTTCAAAGTCGAATGACTGGTTTCAAGATAATCTAATTTTATGCAATTTAGATCATTGTATGGATGCAAATTACACTTTTCAAAATTGTGGGTGAGGGCAGGTAAGCAGAGGGAGGGAAGATTTTAGAGAGGGAGGACAATCTAGCTAAACTGTCCCACTGATTGGGTAGGAGTGAGGGGAGGGGAATATCCTCTCTGCAATGTTGCAATGTCAGGAAAAGGCAGCAATCAAAATTACAGTATTAAAAATAAATGTGACTCATACATTTTGAGAGAGATTATTTTGTCCTAGAGAAATGCAATAATATGAATTCCTGGTCAGTCTGGTATATTTATAAAGGTGTCTGTGTTTTTGTTTTCCTTTATGCATACTATTGCCTGTTAGGAACATTTATTCAGTTTCACAATAAACATTTCATGCCTCTATGTCCTGCAAGGTCAACTCAGCTTATGAAAACCAAGCTGCTGTCTGTCTCCCTTACCTCATCACTAAAATTCCCAGACAGAGCAGAAACTCCAAAACTCATCAAAACACTATCAGCTAGACTGGAGAGAATTAGAGCTGAATACTAATTTTAATACCCCTATTATGTATGCACAAGATAACTATACTTGAGGTAGAAATAAGCAATACATCTTGAAGGACTCTTGTTTATTCACTCTTCCCCAAAAGAAAAAAGTAACGATTCCGTCTAATGAAGTGAGAAGGTGAAGGTAGTTTTACTTTGCTAGAGAGATACTTAATGAGGCAATATCCTCTTGAATCTTTGAGATAAGCTCGAGGTCAAAAGTAGACAAATTAGCATAACATTCATATTAATATATTTCAGAATCAGATACAGAAACAACCTGCACTCTGAAACCTGCCTAATCACAGACAGCTAATTTTCAAAAGAGTTTTGGCACTCATTATGGTGATGGATGACAGAACTAAAAACATCAACATTTCCTTGAGATCTGCCATGCTTTGTAGGCACTTCTCTTATGTACTTCATGAATTGTATTTTATATTTTTCATAATTTATTTAGATACTCAGAGAACTAAAATGAGATTCCTTGAGGAAGATATTTTGGCATGCTGTAATACTGCCATTGCGTAGTTGCAACATAGATAACCCAGCATGGTACTGTATTCTAGTACCCAGAAGCTGGATTGCTTCTATTCTAAAGCTCTTATTATCACATTACAATGAGAAATACATACAGAAATGTCCACAAACACACTCATATGCAAAACATTCTGTACAAGAAAGAAGTTGCTATTATTTATGAGCTTTCTCATGCACACATATACAGATGCACACAGGCAAACACCCCTCTGCTCTCATAGCTGTGTACACACTAAATGGAAACTATTTAATTACCTTCCTTTCCTCTAAAATGAATTTAAATATTGGTATGCCCCAAAACATTGACAACTCCAGGTTAGCACTGTCCAGTAAGAAGCAAAGAGGAGGGAAAGATGTGTGAAAGACACTATTAAGAAAACCCCCAAATAATAAAATCCAGGAAAAAGAGCAAAAAGGCTCCTATAATTGTTTCCTGAAGTTTTCTTAAGGAATGAATTCTGTTGATAAGACTGCTTTAGGCTGCCTGCAGTTTTGTAGAGCTCATATTGACTAGGCAACATAGTGATCATGATTCTAGGACATAGTGCATTCCTTACAGCCTCAAAATTCACTGCTGCTGGAAGAAATTAATTTCAAAATATAGTATTAATACTCAATAAAAATGAAACACAGCCCTTTGCACTGCAAGCACTGGGTTTGGATAAACAGGTATTTGGGCTTCATTTTAGGAGTGTGTTAAACATCTTTGGAGTCAATGAACACACTCAGCTTACACTGCCTACAAGGGAAACTGATGTCTTTTGGCATCTTCTCTGCTCAGGCTCTTTTTGATTACAGTGAAAAGGAACACAAAAGGCTCGTGCCTCAGGCAGCACAGATTAGCCAAAAGCGCATATGCCTAAAAATAAGAAATGACTGGAGAGTGCAAGGCAACGGCAGGGATGATGGGAAGATTTATCCCGCAATTTACTGGAAGACAAGCTGGCCATGGGCCTACGAGCAGCAGAAGCCAAGGGAAGGGAGCACATCTTATCAGACATGAGAGCAGACAGCATGCTGGCAGCGCAGGACACAAATGTGACAGCTGGGAGCCAGGTCACAGCTTCCCCTCTGCTGCCCCAGGGCCTCCACTCTGCCTCTCCTTTGGGATGGGAGGGAAATCTGCAGCTTCCTGGGTGCACAGTGAAGGATGCTGCCACAGTGTTTGTTACAGCAGGCACTGCTGAAAATGGCTTTAGCACCTAAAATAGTATTTCTGCAGAGTTTCACAACATTGCTCCTCTTGCCTGACCTTAAGACTCCTTTTCTTGCTGGCTGTCTTCTGAACAAGTTCTAGCTGTAGTCACCTCTAGGCTGTTTAGGGCTAAGCAACAACACATTAGATGAGACATAGAGGAGACATCTCTGGGCCCCTTCAGGCACTGCCACACCAGTGAAACCACTGTACATTGCCAAGAGCACACCTCTGCTGGTACCTCCCCAATCTCCCATTGTTGCACTGTGTTTACACAACAAGGTTGTGACAGTGCAGCTGGCCCACACCGGGAAAAAAACCCAAACAACCCAACCCCAAAAAAAACACCCCAACAACAAAAAGGCATTACCAAACCAGAAAAAATAAATACAATAAATCTGATTCCTCCCTTCTACAATTTCTTTTCCGTGGCTAAGAAAATTGCTTATGAAAACCTTTTGTTCTCCTCAGAATGTAAATATTCACCCTTAGTATAGGTGAATAGAAGTTTTCTATCAGTTATCTAGAAAGCTTATAACACAACAAAAACTCAATTAATGGTTATGGGGTAGGTGGTATTTTTTTTTTCCACACTGTCTTTAGAGTGTGTTTCATCTTGTATCCTTAAGCATTATAGATTCAGAAGCATTATGCAAAACATTATGAGGATAATCGGCACAATGGGGGTTCACTATTTAATGAAAGTAACTCTCTTGTTTTTAATTATAGCATTTAAGATCATCTTATTGTCAAGTGAAATACAGCCTTGCCTTTTTGTGACTTGCCTAGGATTTAGGAAATATCCCACCACCTTCTTCTTTTACAATAAGGACCATCTCCCACATTTTCAGGTAGCTGTATACATGTTAAATAGTTTCTTTGGGAGCTTTCCAAGGCCAAGACTAAAAAGCAAACAAATCAAAGGCCTTGTACGAACTCCTTACTGGAAAATATTTTACTAATTTAAGACACTGTAAAAGCAGAGCAGAAGTTTAGTTTTAGGTATCTCTTTCCAAGACTTTTTTAATTTCTGGAATATATTGTTCCTCACTTTTTGCAGTTTCTTCCTCCTAAAAAGTAAGTCCCATGAATAAAACAGCTCCAGTGCTAGACTATTTGGAGCAGACCCTTCAGCAGCAGGTAATTAGATTTCACACATTTTATATTTTCAATTATTTCATTTACACTATAATCAATGTTTTTCACATGTAAGGAACAGTATATTAGACTAGTGATTTTTATCTTGAAAGAAAAAAAACAGAAAACGAAAGAACAAAAGCAATTATTAACAAAATGTTCCAAATCCTGTTTGCATAGAGATATGTACTATAACTCAGCACCAGAGGAAAGGAATTGTATCCAGACACGCACACATTTCAAGACCAAAAAGAAAACCATAATTGCTGTGTTTAATGTTTGTATCTTTTATGTATATTTTAACCCTATTCACAATTTGCAGAGCTATTTGCCTGATGGCATTATTATAAATCTATTAAATCCATGCTTTGGACAGATGGTGCTATAAAATACTATTGTATCTGGGAAGAGGTGTTTGAAGATGTAGTGTATGTGTAGGCATACATGTGATGACACCTAGAAGACCACAAAAGCTGTTTAGAACAGATAAGTACACCAACTGGGAGGCCCAGTTTCCCAGTATGGCTGATCAGTGTGTCTTTTTCATAATATCAAATGCCATCTTTGCAATGCCTGTAAAATAATACCCACTGGGTTTTGGAATAAAGATCTCCACTGGTACCTCAGCAGTATCTTTTTCCTGAAAGCTCTGTATTCCCAATGGATGATGTGTTTCAGCAACAAAGAGATAAACAATGTGTCATGTTATTTAGTTTCTCAGTATTTTCAGATGGATTTCCTTTAAAAAAAAAAAAAAAGAAAGAAAAATCTGTTATTGGTATAAAAACCCAACAAAAGTTTAAATGTTTCTTTTCATCATACCAGTAGCAGTGACAATATTTATTCATTGTCTTTGACACTATTTCTTTTTCATGCAAGTACGCAACAGAAATAATAAAAAGCCAATAGTATATTATTTGATTTGATGTATATAAGAAGCTGGCTCCAAGTGCTGAAATTTGTACAACATGTTGGCATAGTTCAAGGAGAGCAAATTTGCAATGAATGATGGTAATTTGCACTGAAAGAAATTAGTGCCTATTTTGATTAGGAATTAGCCTTCTGTTCAAATTTCAGCGGAGTAATGTATTCATTCTTGGTTAGACTATTAGCTGGGTTGAAAGGGTGAGAAAAAAGCTTGTGGACAAAGGGAAAATTTAGAAGTAAAAAGATCAAAGAGATATTTCAGTAGTGCAGTAATAAGGTAACTTATATGGTTCAAACTTATTACTACCAGTGTGTTACACTGAAATGCACATTTGCCACGACACCCAACATTTTCTGAGGTGGGAGCTCCTATACTTCAGTTTTTAGGATTACATTGTTCAGTTTTTGGGATTATATTGTTCATCATGCATTTTTGCACCTAATCACACCCAAATTGCTCAGTTTGAGAGGCAGGTAGAAAAGCTGCTGTAGGACAACATGCAGTAGTTGAGGATGTGTTGTATACTTCATAATTGCATACATACAAATACTGCACAGCTAAAATTTTTCTTCCTTCCCACTAGCCCTGGTACAGAAAAAACAATTCATCAATCATCTTAAAGCAATTCATGTTAAACATACAGAAACAGGCTTCAGAGCTACCAAAATCTTCAGCTGCCTTGCTACTATTCCTACCCAGGGAGCCACACTGGACAGAGTACAATTCTTTCCATTTCTATCCAGGAAAAACACATTTCCAGAAACAATTGGCTAGGAAATCAGCTTTATGCATTAGAAACGCAGCAGAGAAAAAATGAATCCTGAGTAGTCTCTCCTCAGCAAAAGTCAAAGTGTTGACTACGATGAAGTGGAATCTGGAAGGGTCTGCCACTCAAGTGTGCAAGTTCTTTGAGGAGTTAATCTATGAGAGAAGCTTAAAAAAACACCAGTATTTCTGTTGTGGTGCCAGCTGTCAGGGCTCTGACAGTTTACCTCGGCACTGAATCTTCAGAACAAAGGAACTAGGTCATGAAACAGAAAATTTAAGCATATTTCCCATGAAATTCACCTTAAAAGATGAGCATTCAGGTTACTAAGTCAAGGACTGAAAAGTCAGAAAATGACAAATTCAGGGCTGTATGTTCAACTTTCACTCTTCTTCTTTGTATATCTGCATTGTTGAACTACTAATTATATGACTGCAGAAATAATTGTATGTAAAGACCATAGTTCAGCTGATGATAAAAGGACTGCTGTTACTTAATTTTGAATGATTAATCAAAACAAGGGTTTAAAATATCTCATTGAATACAGTGCTTGTCCACCAGCATTTGTGTATCCTCCCCCACAGCCCTTGAAGCCTCTACCACCCCAAAGCTCCTTGCTGTAGTCACCTACCTGCCCTCTTTTACTGCCTCAGTTTCCCCACTGTCTCTGGTCACAGTTCAGTTCTCTGGACACCAAAAAGCTCTAACTGCAGTGCTCAGCAGCACCTCTAAACTTTTCTGTTACCTTTTATTCTCTGTCCTGCTCATTGTTCATCATTCCCACCAAACTAAAATGGGAAGGGGCAGCAGCAGAGGAAGGGGAGTGCTCCCTCTGGATGGAGTTGAGCTAATAGGTCTCCTTTCCATTGTCTCCTTTAGACAACACATTCACGAAAACCAGAGCAAGGATTTTTGACTATCAACAGGGAGACACATCCTGGAGCTGATGAACTCTTTTTTTCAGAAGATAAAATCATCAATTGCTCACAGCCAAAGGCTTTGACACAGGTCTCCTTCATTCACTGTGAGCCAGCTTCAACTTCCTTATGCAGACACTCTTCAGTGGACAGCTCCCAGTGCAATTAGGAAGTTTATAGTCAAGAAAATGCAAGTTTCTAAATACTGATGCTCTCCACAAGAGTAGCAGTGTTCCTGGTTCCTTTCTGTCGTGCTCCAGATGGCAAAGGCAAGACACAATCTGTGTTTCCCCTTGTATCCCAAAGTTAACACAATACATTTGCCTTGTCCCACTTTCTACCCGGCCACAAAATGTGTGTACTCGGCAAACATGCCTCAGTTTTGCAAAGTTCTTTCCTCTTTGGGAAAAAATAATGCAATGCTCACATAAATCAAATCACATCCTTTAATGAATGGGCTATTTCAAATGGACAGAAAAAAAATCTTTCATGGGGATAACAAATAAAGCTGGGGAGAAAAAAATCCAAAAACATGGAAGCTTTCAGGAGTACATTTTTCACACCATGGTTTCTTCAGGTCATGGATTTATGGGTCAAGTCTATTTAAAAACACCAGAAATGAGTGTATGGTACCAGGTACAGGGCACATAGGAATAAGGCAGATTGCATCTACTATGTATTTACAAAGCCATCGCTCATAAACTGTTCAGAGAATAAATGTTTCCTAAAGCCATTTTAAGCACACTGAAATATGGTCCCTGACAAACACATCCTTTACAACCTCTTCCAAGTCAGAAATGCTTTTCAATTTAAAAGTAGGAGGTACAGTTTTCTAAAGCAGTACAGAAGTGGCATATCCTTCTGCATAAAGTGCTCGCTTAGTGAAGATAATTGAGGATGGAAAGTACATTATTTTTCTGTTCTATCTACCATAGCAATTAAAAACAACAATTAATTGTGTCAAGGTGCAAAATGATGATTTTAATTACACTACCAGAGTAACATAAGAGGTTCACAAGCAGTGACTACACCCTTGATTGGTCGACTACAGAGGAAAAGATAGGATTGCTTCCCTAGGGCAATGTCTCTATCTCATTCGTGTTGATTTACTTCACAAATAACCTCAGTAACTTGTTTTATTGACCTCCCTAGTAGCAGGTTTTTCAAAGTAAAACCAAGATATTTTTTCTTTTTATGGAATTATTTTATTATTTTATTCTATTTTCAAACACTACTGAGAGAAGTACATGCCATATAAAGCATCATATTTTACAATCTGCCTTGTAATTTAAAATTACTTATAAATGTAGCAGAAATAATTATAAAATAATGAAAAGCTGGTTTTCAACAACATTCACAGTACCACTCAGGGCTCACAAAGTCCAGACATCTTGCTCCCACTGCTGTCACACTGGAGCACACTTGGAAAGCAGAACACCAAAAAGACCCTCCTTTCTTTAATTATGCCTTAACCTCTCCCATCATAGAAATAGCATGCCCTAAGGCAAAGTAGGAACAACAAACTCTTTCCTGAAAAGTTCATAAAGCAAACACGATCCATATATCTAAAACTCTATTCCTCTTGTACCTTCAGGGAGAGAGGAATATTATTGAAATTATTAAGTTCATTTTACTGTCTAGTGCCTTTGAATAGTATTGTTAAATTGGAAAAAGAATATCACTTCACTGTTGAAGCCAGGGTCTCTAATCCAGTGCTAGAGGCACAGGGAACTGTACGCACATGCTGCAGAAGACAGATATATTCAGATTTATATTAGACATTTCAAGCTGAAGAGGGCAGTTTCACGCTAATGCAATATCCTAGCTTAAATGGCTTTGTCAAAACAAGGTTTCTTCTGGTTTCTGACCTTTATTTGGTCGAAAAAAACCACAAATACAGAGATTGTCTTAATCTCTCTTGTTTTTTTTCGAACACCTGTACTAGGGCATATTAATAAAGCTATTTCATATCCCATCATGCATTTTCCAGATGGTTTTTATTACAGATCTTCAGGAAGATTTTCCTCTAACCCCCTTCCTTGCTTCCTCAGAACAGTTAATTAAAATACTTCCATGGAGATGCACAACATGGACCCACTAACTAGTGTCAGTCATTGTGCAAAAAATGAGCCTGTTTTCTGGGTAACTGGTTATTGCAACAATTTTTTTTTTGTCATGGCAGCCTGTGCTCTTATTGTGATTCAGTAGAACTGCTGAGACATCAATTAGTGTGGTCTCTAAAAGCTTTTATAACTCATGTTTAAAATGCCAGCCTCAGCCACAAAGCACAGTAGTCCCATAATCTACAAAATAAAATTTGGGTCTCAGTTTCCATTTACCTAAACTTCTGCAATAATAAAAACCCGTCTGCTGAAGACATCTGTTAGAACTCGGTAACATCTAATTTTTATGGCAAATAATAGAGTTCAGCTCCATAAGATTAGAGGTTATAGGTTAGGCCTTTTGGCTGGCTTGGCACTCCTGTTGAAGTGTTCTTCCAGCCAACTTAATATATGCCAAAAAAAAAAAATCCCAGTGACTTTCCTCCTCCTCCTAAGACTCAAAATAAAGCAATAGTTTAGTCTCTTAATGCTTTGCTCCATGGCATTGTTGAGCCTATGGTAGTGTCTGTTTGATGGGACTGACAATAATATTATTTCTTTTCACTAAAAATAAAGGCTTAATGAGGCAAAATCCAGAGTTAATTATATGTTGGAAACATACACTCTGCTGGAGAGGAGGTGGAGTTGCAAAAATCACTGTATTTCAGGCCAGCCCTGCTTGTATTCTGGATTTCAGATATTGAACTTTGTCAACCCAAAACTTGAGATTCAGTTTTTTTCCAGATCCAATTCAGTCTTCTAGCACATGTAAATTGCAAAAATAGCACACATCTATTGCAGAGGATGTTTTTGGAAAATAAATATAACAACATTAGCATTCATAACAATCAAACCATCTGTGACTTTTAACCGAAGTTTTGCATTCCCTTTTAATGCAAAACCCTGTGAGAGGTACTTATGATTCCCCTGGGCAATATATACTAGTGAAATAGCCAGATTTGAAATGTCTAAGTGAAAATAATGAGAAGAAAAATGACACTGTCACTTCATCTAGCTTCTAACAGAGAATCCAGTGAATCACAGTAGAACTGCTCCCTGGGACATGCTTGCACAAAGCTGCAGAGAGCCATTCACCAAAGACTCAAACACTACTAAATAGGTCTCTGAAACGGCAGAAGGATCTGGGAAGACTGTGCCAGCAATATTAACATAACCTATATGAAGGCTGAGTATCAAAAAGGAAGACTGGAAATAAAAATGGTCAGCCAGCCTACAGACTTACTGCTGGTATTGCAGAGATCTAAATGGCCTGCTGGGCTTTTTGAAGGAGAGGAGAGCATGGGGCAGGTCATGTTTTGGGTTTCACTAGCCCTCTGTGCCCAGCTTTCCCTCAGGGAATGAGCCCTTAGTCGAACTGTCCCTTTCCTAGCTCAGCAGCTTGCACTCCTTCTCCCTCCTTTCTAGGATGACTTACTACTCTGCTGTTTCTAAGAGACTATGCCTGTGCTAAGGGGTGGAAGAATTATCAAATCAGCCACTTGCATGATTCATAAGATAAAAAAATTGCAATCCAGGAACAGTAGAGTGCCTGGAATAACTTCATGGACCTACTCCCTGTCTATTGCCATCCTGTCCTCGCTATCACTCATTTTAATAGCTATGGTCCTGGTTCCTCATTTATCTCTTCTGGTACAGTCATATGCAGCTCTGCAAATCACTTGACAACCCAGGGGTAGGTATTTTTATTTAATTTTAGCATTGCTTTATGAACAAGCCTATAATACACTGTTGGGAAGTAAGCAACTGAGTTTTGACCAAAACAACCCAAACCACACTTTTTCCTAATTAAAGTTTAAATCTGTAAAATAAACACACACCTCTCCAGAGCCTTTTGCTTCTTTCTGTCTTGTTCTCTGTTTTAGGACAAGAGCTAGCCATGGGCACCCATGACATCATGCTGACACAGGTGATTGTGTGACCACAGGCACAAAAGAGGCAAGGGGACTGCAACCAAGGAGAAAAGAACCCACAGGAGCAGCAGTTTAGAGGCTCTGTAGGTTTAGTTTCAGACCTGCAACAGAACCAGCTGAATGCTCACCTCCATGGAGAGGACTTTTACCACCCACCCACACTGCACACCTCCCTTGTACTGGATCTGACATTCACCCAATTTGAGCTACAAGAGTTAGTGAGTATTTCCCTCTCCTTTAGGAAAGAGTTACTGCATGTTCACCTGAGTCCCAAACATGCTAAAGAGAAACAGCAGGAGCACGAGCCTGACAGGGAAGAGATGGACACAAGGAAGGGAAAAATTCCTTTCCAGACAGCACAGCCAATTACATCAGCTGAAGCCATGGCATGAAAACACATCTCCAGAGACAGGAGGATAATCCTGCAGACTTAGCTAAACAGTCAGGAGGACAAGCAACACTTACCTGTTATTCATTCTTCCCAGTGCATGGCTAGGAAGCAGAAGAGGAGGAAAAGAAAACTGGGAGAAACTCTACTACTTTCTCCCTCTCTCTAGTCCTTAGGCAGAACAGCTGAAAACAATGTTTACCAAATAGGATAAAGCCCTTACTCAGCAGCCCAGATGGGGAAGGTTAAGAGAATGTTGAAGTCAAAGCTACAGTCTATTCTCTCCTCTGCCCAGGGGTTAATTATCTATCTTCCTCTTATTTAGGATGTGTTGTAAAACAACAGGCTAACTCTTTATAAGTGGAGGATTTTTTCTGTCATTGTTTTATAATGAATTAATATTTAGAAGTACTATTGTTTTCTTAGCACTCTTCTGCTGTCTTTAATGAAGCTCTCTGTGTGCTGGAAATACCTGCAGACTTCTTTAGGATTGGTCATCATCAAGCAAATCTTTCTTCACCTCTCACAATTCTGCTTATGATATACTGATTAATCAATCATCAAAGAGATTAAAGGTCATCTTTATAAAATAAATGGCTTATGGCTGCAGCAAATCATGGCTTTGAAATTTATTGGAAAAGGCTGTAAATTGTCACTCATATTATTACACAAATAAATCAGATAGTTACTGCAAATTGATTAACGGATTCCAGTTTTTTTAGGAACAAATTGTTGCTCCAACCTATTTTTCTCTCTTCTTGGACAAAATGATTGCTTTGTAGTCTATGTGAATGATTGCCTGTATGTCCAAGGCCACAGTTATTACCTTAAGTTGCTTCACACACATTAACGTTTTTTTGAGTGCTGTTCACCACAATTTGTTTTCACATGAGCACCACTCTATATTTGAAAACAGTGAATGGTACAACGGCTGAGATGTTGAAAATAACACTGCAATAGCATAATCAGCATTATATTTGTATATGGAACAACCATACAATTAATATAGATAGGTTTTTTCAAGTTTCACAATAGAAGTAGAGGACCAAAGTTAATTTTCTACATGGACAGAGAAATATTTAAGACCCTCTCACTATATCTTGTTTGCTGTATCAGTACTGTGGGGTGAGGAGGCGAAGGGGAAACAGTGGAATGTGTCGGTAATGGAAAATAAAGTTGTCTGAAATTCAGGACTTTCATTGCTGAGATTACAATGTTTTTTTTTAGTGAAAATAATTATATAGAGTTACATGAAATTAGAGATTAAGAGATGGCTAAGCACATTTATCTTACTCTTATTCTCACTGCATTTGTACCATCTTCGTGTCTCTAATAAATCCCCCTGGATCACATGTAGTGCATACATCAGTGGAATTGTGACTCTCAATTCAGATGACTATTTGATTTATTTCAGCGCCTTCTTGCTGTGACCAACCACTCTGCATGCCTGCAGGATCCCTTCTGGAGAAAAACAGGTAAATTCCTCTCACCAGATAAAACCCAGGCATGTCTTCATGGCTGGATAAGCCCAGGCACTGCTCAGACATGTAAATAGGTCTGCACCAGGTTTTTCTGCTGCTGCAGAGAGCTGTCCTATGCCTCTAACAGGTCCTGTATCCTCACAAATGCTCTTGGCACATTCTGCCACAGGCACAACCTGAAGTGTCACCTTATCAGAACACAAATGCCAAGCTTGTCATCTCTGGCTCACTGCAAGATGTATCAGCTATTAAAATTCCTCAAAACAGCTAAAACACCTCAGGATCAGAGAATGCTTTGCTGGGTTATGAAGCTCCTGCTTCAAAACACCACAGAACTGGGCAGGAGGAGGAGGCATTTATAAATGTAAGAGTGCTAGTGGTCACTGAGGGGAGAATGTATCAGCTCAGCTTACTGTTGAGAATTTTAGAACAGTGCTGCTGGAATATGAAAAACCATAGGCATCCCATTTGAAGGTACATCCTGAGAATTAGCATGGATGTAAGAAAAGGATGGAACAGGCAAGTTTTATACACAGATTATATGACAGGCCAGGGGAACCTATGAGTGAGATAGAGAAATCTGTGTCATAGGTATGAGTCTGGGATCATTCCATGTGCCATCCTCCAGGACTAGCCAGGTTTCTCTAAAAGATTAATAAAGACACACCCTTGTGACACATCTTCAATAAAATGGACTTCATCTTCTTGAATGTGGCGTATCACTTTGTCATTTTGTTTGTGACTGCAGTCATAAGGTGGGTGGATTGCTCAGATTAGCAATGAGATGTGCTATTCTTCCATCAGGAAATGTTTTGGCCCTTTAGGACACAGGCTATCAGTGTCACTGGAGTAGCATGTTTCTGAGACTTCCATGAGGATACAGGGAGGTGTGCTGCCATTTCCTGCTCTTGGTGAGTGGGAAGAAGCTAAAACTTTTAAAACAGTGATAAAACACCGACTTCAGCAAGTAAAGATGAAGCAGTTAAAGGTGGAAGAGGATCTTGAACAAAAATGTCTGGGGGAACTGTTTGTGCTATCATGAAGCAGCAGCTCAGGTAATGTGGACAGCAGACTTGATTAGCAAGTCTGATTCATCCCACAACCTCATTAGAGTCTTACCTTTTATGCATATACAATAGCTCCTAAAGCATCCACTTTGCCAACATGAAAATGCAGCTGAAAAGAAGATGTTGTTTAGTCTCCTGCATACTGGAGCTCCTGGTCTCTTGATACTGGAATGGCCTTAGCAGCTATGGGTTGTTGATCACAAAACAGACAAGCTTGAGGTTAAATATTTTATGGCAAAGATTTAACTGGCACCTGGCAGGTCCCAAAAGAAGAAGCAGAAAGATAACAGAAATGTCAAATTTTCCCTTTTGAGCCTGCACAATGCACAGTTCAGGCAGGGTACCAAGCCTGCTGTGTCACCAACCACTGCTTGCCCTCTGCTGTTCATCTGCTTAGGAACTCTTGTTTTCAAGGAGGCCACATTTGCTGCTAGCTTTTCTGTGAAAAAATTATCTGAGGCCAACTATTAAGACTTGTTTATTATACAAGAGCTCATATCTGTTAAGGGGGCTAAAATGCCCCCAAAATAATAAATGCTTGTTAACGTATTTAAAAACCAAAAGGCCATAGTGTTATCCATGGAAAAGATTAATCTGGTTAGGAGTTCATGTCATAAACAGTAATGATTCAAAAAACAAGTCAGAATTTACTGGCCTTAAAGGGTCAATAATACCTAGTAATTGCATTTAGGAAGTTTTTAGGTCATTGCTTCATGTGTACTCTGTCACATGCATTCTGCTTTATAGAGATATTTGTTAATATATTTATCTGTTTTAAATTAGTCTTATCCCATCAATTAAAAAAAGTCTGCCATTATTTGGAACTAGGTTTGTGCTTCCATGATAAATTTCTTCCTGCTGATGCCTGCAACACCAGTGTAAAGTTATTGAATTCAATGGAGCAAGGCTGATTATCACCAGCTGAAAACCCAGTCCTTCCTATAAGCATGACCAGTTATGTTGGGTAATTTTTTTTAACTGTATCCTGAATAATACCTTTACAAAGTTTGACAAAAGTTTCATGCTTTTTACAATGGATTCTAAAGCATTAAAAATCTCTATAAATGTTTTAAAGATTTAACAAAGCCAAATAAAAAAAAAAAATCTCTGCAGGTTGATCTGTTCCTATTCTGAAGTTCTCTGTGGGCACTCTGCTTCATAGGAACTCTTTTCCCAATGTAACCGAATATCCTTTTAATGCAAAAAGCTGTATTGTTATTCTTAACTCTTGGACCAATATTTGCTTTGGTTACATCATAATGAAACCCTTTCTGTAGAAGTCAGCTGGGACAAAAAAGTCCCTATGGAACTGTGACAAACAGAACGTGACACCTAGCTCACTAGTTTTGAAAGATCACAGTTATTTTTCCTGATAAATCTAGTATGATGCTTGTAATACACTTTCAAGTAGCACCAAACAGAGCTGTTGAACTTTGCTTTTCAACTCTCCTCTTTTCTTTTCTTTTTCCTGTTTTGCCCCGAGGTCTCTGAACTTTGGCAAGTATATGAAAGTCCTCAGAATCCCCATGATTTTCTCTCTCTTCTTTCTGTTACACACCATTTTCTGGGTTACCACTAAAAAAAGCCACACTGTTGTAAGCCAGCTGTAAGTGCTCCACTATCTCTTGACAATCAGTGACCCAAAGAGCTGAGCAAACACAACTGCTACTGAGCTCCCCTTAAGGTGTCCAAATATAGAAATATCCTTCAAAAGATCAGCAATAGAAAAAGCACAATATTGTACTTAAAGAGAGGCTTCATTAACTTACCACTCTGAATATTTAAAGTATAGGGAATAAGCAAAACCATAATGTATTAGCTTCCTTATATTGCTTAAGGAACTCATAGTCTAGTGGACCTATAAAACCCACTCATAGGTGTTGACAGAGAAGGGCCTCTTTGGATACATTATCTGAATTTAGAAATTCAAATGCCATATTGTGCAGTTATGATGCTGTGATTTGATAATCTGAGTGAGATTCACATGCCCTACTGACATATTCCAGGCTGAAAACTGAGAGTAGAGAAATAAATCCTGAGGCTTTTGAAGTTTTTGGAAAAATTCCTATTGTTTTCCAAAATGATAAAAGATAAAGCTAACTAGGATCTGACACACTGTAAAAACAACTGTAGGGAAACAAGTTACAAAAGCTACTTTTCATTTGGCTTCAGACCACTGTACAATAACACACAATTTTTGTATTCCCTTCTTTAGCAAATGCATATCCTATTATTTTAAAATAAGCTCCAGACTATCTTTAATATATCTCACTAACCTGTGAAAGAGTTTTTCAGTTTAAAGAAAAATATTGTCCTTCTTTTGTACAATTGGTTTTAATACTGTGTTAAGCTGTAAAAAAAAGTCATAATAGCCTTCCTTAGGTTCTCTTCTTGGTGGCATTGCCACCACTGAGTTATTATGTAAATTATTGCAATCTGGTTAGCTCCTTCCATCTCTTTTCTTAACAAAAGGGGTCTGCAAGTGCTAATCAAAATGTTGTAATTTACATATTAATGAAGTTTTCATAATGGCATTTGCTTCATATGTAACATGAATGGTATGGAGACTTTTCACTCTTCTTTTGAGCAACCACTACATTTTGATTTCCTGAAGTAGCTGATGTACATCTGAAAACAAGCTATAAGTGCATCACAGTATATCTCTTTATATGTATATATATAAATATTTCTACATATCTTTGATATCAGAATGATACACTCCAGTGTTTGAATCTTAAATGTAGCCTCACTTGTGGCTGTGAACTATTATTTACTCATATTCCTTTGAACACTTTTGTTGCAATCATTCTGAAAATGCTAAAGGCATATTTTTCTGCTGAGGGTATGGAGCACAAATAAGTAGTGAATCATTAATAAGAGAATAAAGAGGAAGAGGGGTATGGACAGAGACAGAGAGAGAGAAATTTTTAAAAATACCACAACCCACTCCTATGGAAAGTTGAAGGGTAAAAAATTGCCCTGCTGTGACAAATGTCATATTAAAAAAAGCTGGATAGGGAAGATCACTGAGCCTCTGTTTTCCATTCTATTTTCTACTTTTCTGTTATTTTAAAATATGGCAAACACAAAAACTTTGTTTGGTATTATGTTGGCTCTCCACAGCATTACATCTCTAAAGCTTTCTAATTAACGATCTAGGATCGCACCTATCTGTGGATCAATACAGAGAACTGTATCCATTTCTACTTTCACCTGAATAGGGAGTGAGAACAGTGTTATGTCCCTTAAATTTAGGATGTAAATTATTAGGAAATCTCAAACAACATGTGGTATTCCAAGAGAAAAAAATTACATCCATAGTCAAATTCATTGTCCAGTTGGTTCTTTTTATAGATTTCAGTCATGGGATTTTTTTTTTAACAAATCCCACTAAAGAAATGGAGATGAGATTAAATCTCTAAACTAAATGGACCATGTAGAATGTCTCAGAACAATCCATTTATTTAACCTTTTTTAAATTATTTTTTAACTTTTCCAGAATTTAACTGTTTCCTTCAGGAGTGGACTGTAGAATTGATCATTTCAGAAATGTTAATTCTCAGTGAGAAAACAATCATAATCCTCATCCATTCCCTATATTTCTGCTCTAAAAAAATCCCACTTTTTGTTATAATTTCATCTAGGAGCTCATTTTCATTGGCACAGACAGCAACTTAGCTTCCTGAATTTGTAACTCTATCAGACTGGTTTTTAAAGTGTTCTCAACACTCCAAGATAAAGAATTCTTCGTCATTATGAGACATTATATTGGATTAGTTCCAGCATGGATGTAAAGTACTTCAAGCTTTAAACATTACTTAGATTTAAGACTCCATCAAAACAGAGATTTACCTGGGTTTTAATAAAACAGTTTAGTGTAATTGATAGGTACAGTGCTTTTTCATCATCCCTAGCCAGAGCTTTACCTGGGAGCACTGATCCAGGAGTTTACAAAAAAATTTCTCCCCAAATTTTCACGAACAAAAAATAAGGAATAATTTTTTTTTTGTACAGAATTTCACTCATTGTTTCTACTCACTCAACCCACATTTTCCTTTTAAAGTCTACTCCAAAGCAGACAGATCCAACATTAGGCATGGTCTAATGGATGATTGGACTTAGATGGAAGATGTTTTCTATCATTGATAAAGAGACCCTAGTAAGGGTTGTATCTAAAGCTTCATGACAAACACTTCAAAAGCACATTAAAGACATGTGGGAGGTATGGAAAGATATTTAAATAAAGATAATTTGCACTGAATCTCAGGAAAGCACTTGAGAATAAGATTGATTCAACTACAGGGAATATTCCCAGGGGTGTTAATAAGTGTTTCACTGCTTTGAGTATTTAGAACTGGTGCTAAAAAAAATAACTTTTTTTTTCATTTCAAAGCATTTGAAATTAAAGTCATGTTCACTTTTGTTTTTTGTTCCTCTTTTTTGAAACTGATGTATGATCAATATTTTTAATTTACTGAAATAGCTAGTGTTTGAAAAATGATATATTTCAATAACTGTTACAATCATATTTTCATTAAGCACATAGGAGTTAATTCAGAAAGGGCACAGAAAATTGCCAGCCAAAATTTGATAGTAAGATTTTAATTCCATAGTTTTAAAAGTGTATTTTTCAACCAGAAAACCCAACAGATATGAAAATGTAGCCCACCTGCTTTTGGAATGAAGTTAAGCAATGCTTTGGAGATCATGTCTGCTCTTTGCATCTCCTATCCTGTTCTCAATATTTTATTCCCTGAAGGGAGAGGCAGAGACAATGTTCAATGACAGCCATCATGTCCCTGTCTCATAACGTTGTGCAAGGGAAAGGGGAAAGGGTTTTTGTGTACTTGTTCTCCTTAAAAAGACACAATTTATAACCCAATCTGAGACAGGCAATCTTTTTTAGCCACATGAACTCCTTATTAAGAACAAGTAAAAAACTCAAAGTTCCAAGTTGGCCATCCTGATCTAACTCACCACCAGCACCAAAAGCAGGGAATAACACAACCAGCATAATTTAGCATGCATATTGTACAGAATATAAATAATAATAGCTCAAATAATAATAGCTCGAATACTTTAATTTAATTTCTATATTGTACATAATGTCTGACAACAGATAAGAAAGAAAAGACTGAAAAATCCTGCTTTGAAACCTGTTTTTTTTCCTCCATAAAAGCTGGTTGAGATGCTTTCCAACCTTGTGTAATTTCTATGAAGACTTTTGGTAATATGTTAATACAACCTCATGTTGTGGTCAGTTTAATTATCTTTAGGTACTGAAAAATTACTAAATTCTCTGTTTTAATGATGAAAATGCTCTCCCTTGTAAAGAGAGGAGTTCTGGTGTTTCAGTGGTAGGCAAAGAACTGTGTTAGCTTTCTTTGCTATTTAGAACCAGAGGGGACATATATATATGTATATATATACACACATGTACATGTTTATATACCTGGTATCCATGCCTAGGAGCCCTCCTGACCACAACCACTTTACTAGCACAGATAAAAGCATGTAGATATCCAAGGAGGGGAAGGAAATTGGATGGCTTGTTTTTATAAAACCTTGTGGGTTTTTTTCCTAGCATTTTTTCATCTAGGATGGATACGCCATCTTTTTTGTAGGATTCACCCAAAGAGGACTTTGTGTGTTTTTTCCTATCTGTAATGTGCTCTTGAACATGGGGGTCTTTTATTTTTTTATTTTCTTCCTCTTCACTTTTTACATATTTGGTAGCTTTTTCAAACATAACCCAACCAGAACAAGGGTTTGCATGAATCTTGTCAAACAAAGAATTAGCCTGAGAAAGCAGCTGTCACTCTGATTCCAGAAGAGTGGTGGAAGTATTCTTCTCAAAACAGAAAGGTTCAGTTTTGAGGCATATCAATAACTTTTTGCACTTGTTCTTTACTCCAGAACACACAGCACATATTCCAAATCCTGGAAAACAAATTTAAAAGCCACCTTTTGCTGTGGTTACAGGGAAACATCAAATACAACTGTGTATAGGTACCCAGAGAAGCAAAACACGGTGTTTTGAGGAAAGTTCTCAATCAAGCATTCCTAAAGGAAAGAAATTCACTGGTCCATACAGTCCCTGTTACTTCTTTTACCAGATCAAATGGCCCACCAGAATTCTTTGTACAGATACTCATAAAGACTTTACAGAAAAAAAATTATTCTGAACCCAGTGGAACTGCCTTACAGAATTTTCTATTTTTGTACAGATCTGTACTACATTCTGCCTCTCAGAAAACTCCAGCAGAGTTCTTTCTGTAACATCAGCTATCTATCAGATTTGATCTGCTTAGAACAGATTTAGAAAGAAGTTTAAGGGAAACAGTGAAAGGTTTAAAAGCATGCCCTGGGAAATACACTCTACAGGGCAGCAGCAAGAAATTACAGGGGAGGAAGGAAATGGGAGAGAAGAACATTTTTAGGAAGGTGTTGCCTCTATGGCACCAATGGCTGAGGTATGGGGGGGGACAATAAAGGCTCACACTGGCCAGTCTTTACCAAAGAAAGGCTCAAATAATTTAAGCACTCCATTTGTATGAGTATTGTAAAGATTAAAGGGTGTATGGTACAGAAGGGGTAGAAGTGGCAGGGAAGAGACAAAAGAGTGGGGCATGGTGGGGAACCTGGATCTGTAGTGGTGAGAGGAGCCCAGCTGGTGAAAGCAAAAACCCTTGTTAGGAACTAATGAACCTCTCTGCACTTAGGCATTACAGGATATTAAGGTAAATGTAACTAGTTCTGTGAAGATCTGCTAGGGAAGAGAACATCAGCCTGGACCACCTGTGTTGACAATTTTTCTCACCATGGGAAATTTATTCCCGACTAAGTGTTGAAACATATCTAGTACCAAATCCACTTCTGAATCCTGAAATAGGAACTTAAAAGTCCCCAGTAAACATATTTCTTACTTCTGTTAACCACCCTTCACATTTCATAAAGATAAGTAAGTGATTTAAAACTAGGTGCCAAATATTGGAAATGAGTCCTACGTTCCTCGCTGCTTTTACGTGTAATGAAAGACAACTCCATGTTACAATAAAATTAAGTTTGGAGTCCAGCCAAAAACTTTTCCTGTGCTGTAATTTCATTTAATTTAAGAGAGAGGTGCTTCTAGCTGTAGCTTTCCAGCTATGGCCAGGAAGACAAGGAAGGAAGCACATCACGGACTGACCCTTAGAAGTGATGTCACTAGGACACCTGCTTGAGCAGGAAGGTTGGACCACATGACCCACTGTGGTCCCTTCCAACCTGACCCATTCTGTGGTTCTGTGACCTGGGGTCAGCAGCAATGGAAATCTACACAATACTCTCCTTGTAATTCAGCAGAAGTTCTCATGTTTTCACATTTTGAAAATTGGCATGTCTAATTTATGAGCAATGAGGAAATATGGAATAAAATGTCAGTAAGCAAAAGGTGATATTTGGAATTTGTGATAAGAATTTGAAAAAGAGAATTTACCTGGAATTCTGAATGAACAGATTCACTTTAAAGTGTTTGTCTCCCAGCTCTAGCTGGGAGATGCAGCTAGACTGCATCTGACTTGGCTCTATATTTCAAATACATAAGCAAACAGAGAAGCATTTTGGGCCCATATGTCTGGAGATCAGTTTCTGTCCAAAACAACAACTTTCTCCCCTTTCTCTAATACTTCCCAAGTAAAGCTTAAAAGCCTATTTAAAGTCATCTCGCACCAGCTGTTAACAGAAATTTCTTGCTTTTCTATATTATTTCTGTTGGAAACAATTGCCAAAGTGTCCAGACTGTTGAATCACAGGGAAGTTGAGATTTAACCTTGGCAGGAGGCCATGTGATTGACATTTCCATTGCCAGAGTTTGTCCAAGCCATTTTGAGAGCCAACTAGATTTCATTTTGCCGTATCTGCGGGTTATCATTCTTACAAGAATCATCTCATTCTGGCAGGATCTTGATTTAAGGCTTTAAAAGTCAGCTGGGCTCAAACTGATTTTGCAAGGTCACAAACACTGCAGGTTCCCTCCATAATATGGAATTAGAAGATTGAGTGTCAGTCCTTTCAAGGTCCTAGCGAGAGTTAGATGTGCCTCACAGTCTCATTCTCAATTAGGGCAATTTTTAAGGCTGTCAGCAGCTCACAATTTTATCCCATGGTTCTCACCTCTGTATTTTTTCCAGGTACACAGTCCAGACAAAAATTTGCTTCCCTTCCATATTCAAGCTAGTTGGAGTGCCCTCCTTCGTGTTTTATTTAGACAAGTACGTACTCCAAATTTTCATCCAATCAAATAAAATTTCCGCTTTCCAAAAAATATCTGCTGCTATAATTGCTTCTCTCACCCATGGGGGCACGTAAGATGGAATGCCTTCTTGCACCACATTTGCTTATGAAATATCAGCCATGCAAAATTGTTACCATGTTGGTTTTAATTGCCAATTGTTTTATTAATTGACAATAATTAGTTATTGTCAAATATATTGCTGCTTTTTACACCAAGACTTTCCCTAGGGAAACAAAATAATCACTGAGCTGTTGGTAAGTAATTGTGGGACATGGCTGTAGTGGGTTTACTATGAAAACACTGTGAGTTAACTTGTTGGTATTGGTATTCAATGGTAAATTAACCCCTTTGGCTAATCATTTTAAAATCAATTTGTTTGAAAGATGGTAGCTCACACTAGATCCTATGCATCATATGTGTGTGAACTGGTTCTGAAATGCAGAAGTCCAACGGTGAGTGCAGCTCAGAACTGATGCAGACTGCATGAATATGAGCCCTAGATGTGATTAGGGGGTACTGGAATGAACCTCTTGTAAGTTACTCTGTGTTGGATCAACTCTATGGAGCAGATACTGCATGGCTAATCAGTCCTGGACATGTGAAACACTTCCAATGTGCCATGCGAGGCAAACACACTTCCTGTGTTAGAAAACTGAGACAAAAATCAGACAGCCTCTTAATTAATAGACTTCTTTGTTGTTGTTTTTTTCAGTTCAAGCATTGGATAACAAACTTTAGTTGAACATTTCATGCTGACATACAGCACTGTATAAATCAGATGTGTTATGTGAGGCAATGCCATTTACAGGGATGGAGAAAAGCCCAATCCTTATCAGATCTTAAATTTTGAAGTTAACAGTTATTTTTAAATCCCTTTGTTTATATTTTCCATTGCTAATTTCCACTGCTTGATCTCTGCCCTTTTAGTTGTCCTGCTAATTGCTACTTCCAAGATGCTCATTAAGACCAAAAGAGAAAAAAATGCAAGGAAATGGTTTATTAGCATTGCTTCAGAACCTTGAAAGAACAAGGCAAATCTATATAATCTAAAGTACCAAAAAGATGCTTTTTACCCCAAGCAGTCAACAAGCTACATAAAGTATAATTTTGATAATGACTGTGAAGCAGCACAATAATTACTACTACTTACTGTTTGCATTGCAGTAAAAGCAACAACAGAAAGTTACAAATCCCTCCCCACAGAGCTTTGGTCCCAGTCCAGACATGCACTTAAATAAATATACAACTTCAGGTAAACCTACAGAATTCAAAATGCAACTCACACGCTACATGTTAAACAATGTACTTAACGACTTTCCTCAGGAGCTTAAAATCTTATGAATCTCCTTTTGAGCTTAGCAATAATCACCTAAATATGTTGTAGCTAATGAAGAATAAGAAAGGAAGCTTCATTTATATTTTTCCTTCAATCTTTTCCAGTAAGAGTAATTTCCATTTAGGTAAACAATTGCTTCCTCCAAAAAAATACCCCGCAAACATACATGTCAGGGACATCTACTGGATCATAAATATAACTATCCACGATACAGCCAGGCATAGTCCTGTTATTTATTATATACCATAAAGAACATCTTCTTCCCATCACTTTGAATTATACTCGATGTCATGCTCTGTACCTTCAGCAGGGCACCACTCTTTGCTGGAAAAAGTCACTAAAACCAAATAAGGTGAGCAAACTGAAGCCTGGCCAGGAGCTTGTATTCCAAACAATAGCATTTTAATTCCAGTATCCTGATGGAGACTCCTCTATAGATGGCTTATCTTTTCCAGCGCCATTACATACAGTCAGAAATTCAAGGACTGTTGGACAATAAAACTCCTTTTTTTGCCTCTTTTGTCTTCAGTTTCCTATAGATGTTATTATTTGTCATCCATTTCCTCTCACACACAAGTGAGCACTTTAACCTACTTGGGGCAGCTTCAGAAACTGAGTGCAAAAGGGGATATCAAGGCCATAGTCACCATTTTTTTGTTTTATGAAGACAAAAATGTTGATAATTAAAAAGAGTATTTTTGGTGTTCTAACTCGATAAATTACATGATGTTTTCATCTGTTTGGACCAGCAATATGATATCTTTTGATCCTATTGCTAACCATTCCTTAAAATTTGCTTTATTTGTTTATGGATTTGCTACCAGTGGTAAACTGTACTAGAATAACCTGAATTGGTTATTCTAAGTCCATAGTAAGAGTACCCAGGGATGTTACTGGGTGGGGCTCAAGCCAGAGACACTGCATGGGAAAAACAACTCTACCTCAGCCAAAACCAGCACATTATCCACCCCCTTATTCTGTACCACTTACATCTCACTTAGGTCTCACACTTTTCAATGCAATCTCATGAACCACCTCCCCCCTTCCCATCCTTTTGTATCATACATGCCATTCCCTTAGTCTATGGACCACACCTGAAAAGTGTCCAAAAAATATCCATAGGGCTCATTTAGTCCATGACTTTGGGCTCCCTTTGTTCTGGTGGCCACTCAGGGCCACCACAGGAGAGGTGTGTGTGACATGGAGTTACTGGGCCCCCAAACCAGCTCAGGTGGGGTCACTGCTGCACTTGCACTGCTTTAGGCTTGTTCTCCATCGGTTCAGCAGCTCCTCCTACGGCAATTCCCGTAATGTTCAACTCAAATCATGAGTTATAACAATCCAAAGGCTGATCCATTACAATCTCCAAACCAGGTCCTCTAGGGCCAAGTGTTACATATTGCTATGAACTCTTTCCCTTTTTCCCAGCCTGGCTGCAACAAGGGTTCCTGCCACAGTAATTGCAGTCTCTAAGTGTTAGTCCCCATGGGCTGTAGGGGGACAGCCTGCTTCACCTCATGCATCTGGAAGCCTCACCTCATCAAAGGAGAACATGCTCAGTCTTCAGAGAAAAAGGGTAAGAATATCTTTGCTTTCCTCACCAAGATAATTCCTGTGTGAAATTAATCACTGTCAAGGTGAAAATGGTATACATTAAAAAATAAAATCATGCCAATTCTTTCTGTACTGAATGCAGACAAGACTACATAGTAAAAGAAAGGGCGGGGGGGGGGGAAGGAAATTACAATTGAATTAAGCCATATCAAACCCTCATAAATTTATGTTACTTGTCTCTAAAGAAATTAAGTACCACAGCATGCTCCATCACTGACCCTACACATTTTTGCTAATATTTTTCCAAAATTGATGTCACAGACCTATCTCAGACTAATGACATTATGTTTGCAAGTTTCTAGCGCTGTGCTCTCATCAAGGAACTTGGAAGGTAATTTCCAAAAGACTTCATCTGTTTCTGTCTTCATTTTCTTGAACTCTCATAACTATGAATTATTTGAATTCTAGTAATTTTCATTCCTCAAGATACTAGGAATTTTCCTTTATGATCAGGTTTACATTATGAGGACTACAATCCTGAGCCATTTAGAAACACAAACTTTTTCTCAAATTCAAGAAGATGAGTTGCCTTTTTGATACTACTGGAAAAATTAATAGGGAAAGAAATTATAATTTTAAGTGATACATGCATTTTAAAAATCAAGGCCTGAATTTTTTTCTCTTGGACTGTACAAGTCAGCCAGTGGTAGGAGCACAGAAAGGAGGGAAGGAAGGGTGGATGGAACACCAAGCAGCCCAGGCACACAGGCTTGGCTCTCCCCTAGTGAGTGAGATCAGGTTCTCACCTCCTCAGGTAACCCAAACTATTTCACTGCTCCTGCTTCCTACAGGAACCTGAGATCCCCTTCCTGCAAACTGCACCAGTGAGATGGGAACCTGCCCAATGGCTGGCACCACTGTGGCTGTGAAAGCTGTCTGTCAGCATGGAAAGATTCATAAGAAATGGAGAATTAGTCATTCAATGCAACGTTAAGTGTTCATAATTGCTTTAATTAGGAAATGTAATCCTGACTCTGAGCAGCTTGCCATCTCCTGTCTCTTCTCAAAACCTGTTATTTTTCTTTTAAGTTTTGGTTCTCCAGGCTCTGTTTTAAGTAAAGCACTTTCCCATTTTCTTTTTCATTTACTGTAAATACAACAGCAGAATTTCTTGCTAGTTAAAATACCCTTCACAATTTGATGTTCAGTACTGCTGACTATGTTCTTGACTTACTTATTTTTAGAGATTTCCCAATCCACCTCTCACTACTTTTTGTATATATTTTTAAAGAAGCCTTCTGTTTATAATTATTTTTACATTGCCACTTAAACAAACTTGCATCTGTTGCCTTTTTTCCCTCTAGACTGATCCAGGATGGATTTTAATTGCATCACCAACTGTTTCTAAAATACTTCCTAGAGTCTCCACTAGACTCCCTCTGCAAAATACAATCTTGACCAACAAAATAATAACCAAAACCTGTTGGGGCATTTCATGTTTTCTCAAAGTCAACTTTCTTGAGGTCCAGAATGTTCACTTGGATTCCACCAGCTCCCAGGAATAATTTGAACTAATGATACTGTAATGTCTGTCTGTTTCCTTGCTTCAGTCTTATTAATCATACTTGGTATATATCCTAGGACTTGGTCCAAAATAGCCTCTAACCATCTGAATGCTTCGATAAGCTGTGGAAGAAAGCACTCCTGAAATGACTCTTAAAATGTGTTCCTCCTCTTAATTTTTTTTTTATTGAGTGGCATCCAAGTCAACATCTGAGTAATTAAAACTCTGCCAGTCTCAAACATCCTGCCTTGTTATAGAAATCTCCAATGTATAAAAACATTTGCTGATCCTGTGTTATTTTATTTTAACTACTCTAGAGATGTAAACTCTCTCTGTAGCATCCTAGAATCAACATACCATTTCATGGCTCTAATTCCTCTACAGATTTCTGTCAGCCATAATATTTCTTTTCACAAATCAATGTTCTGCCTAACCAGTTCACTTACCTACTGCTTTAATTTACTTAACCCTTTGGCAGGTTCTGTATTCTTCATATTACATGTATAAAGTATACATAACATACAAGCATAATAAAAGTGCACAGAAAAATATTGGCAAGATGCATACACACAACAGAAAATAATTTGAATAACAGCTTCAGAATTTAATTTGATGGCTATGCTAAAGTCTCCCTGACTTCCTTAGTTGAATTACAGGGTTTGTAGTTACAGACTTCTGATTCTTCCTTGCTGTTGGTAGAGATGGATATCTGTTTACCCTTTCAAGTGGAAAATGGGTGTTGATAGATCAGACAGACAGAGAAACGGAGATCAGAAGACAGTTTAATTAGATTTTAGATCACAGAGTCATTGAAAAATGGGGGTGCCTCTCTCAGGGTGCAATGCACCAGTGAGGGAGTCAGGGTATGGAGAGAGAAAAATATCCCAGTCACTGAAGGAAGGCAGTAACTGAGAGCTGTCTCAGGCAGTGGAAGAGTGCAAAGACAGCTGGAATTGTATGGAAGTTACCTATATGGGTAGGATAAAAAGCCTGAATAAAATCATGGGGGTTGTTACAGGATTCAACACAAAATGAGATAAATTTCAGAGGTTGATAAAAATGCTTGAAATTGTGTACTCTGTGACCCCATCATACTCATGATTCTTCCCTACATTTATGCTATTTTCTTCTTTTGCTTCACCTACCATCAACAAATAGGAATTTCTAAACTATTTCCAGTCGCATATTTCCCATGTGCTGTTCATTTCGGGAATCAAAAGGGCTGCAGGTTTATCCTTGTTTCTTTCAAACTCGCTAATCAACCTTCTCATTGTCTTCACTAGCATTTGCTGAATGAACATTTTCCAATCAGGCTTATGTTTCTTTCTTAACTGGCTACCCAAGCACTAATCCATTAACTCTGTACTGGCAGAACTTCCACAGTGCCCATCTTGGCTCATGACATAACCCCGTCCTTTGCTTCCTTTGCTGCATGCATCCCCTTCCTCTGAGTTACCTACAAATAGCTACAAACTCTTCAGCCACTTGGACAATGAAGTTTTTTACATCATCTTTCTAACCAGTGTCTCAGAAACCAGCAATAGAGATGGATTTGGAAATAAAGCTTTAGATGAGTTCTGAATTTCAGGAAAACCTCAGATCATTTTCATTCAGATCCAGATGTTCCAAAAGGATGGCACCATCTTGCATTTTTAAGCTTTGAAATTCCCATGTGTTTAATGGGATAAGAACAGCATAGGAATACACTTGGAGAATTTCAGCATTGGGAATCTCCTGCTTGGGACAGGTAACCTTTTTTTGCCTATTCTGGACCTTGATCATCCATACTCTACCACTGTTTCTCCATCACACATTTTCATTTTGGTTTTACCAACCAGAACACTGACAGCAGTTTCAAATACACTCGAAGAAAAAAGATCCTGATAAAGCCTCAAATATAAACAGCCTCCCAAATATAAACAAATATAAACTTCTTCCAAAAAAAGAAAAAAAAAAACAACAAAAAAAACAACCCCAAAAGACATAAAAAACCAAAAAAAACCCAAAAAAAACCCCCAAAAAACAACAGCACCCTCAAAACCCCTCATACTGAAAAAAATAAAAACACTGAACTTTGCCTTTAATTTAATCTAGTTAAATCAACTACATTTATTAGGTGATAAAAAAAATGCTAGGTGGCAAGGGTGAGTGATCAAGACTCCTTTTAGTTTATTATCATTGGCCTTTTTTCACATCATGATCATGGTGTAGACATGACCATGGAGCTCTCAGTCTGCAGATGCCCTGAAAGTGACATTAGTGATCCACATTGTTCTTTTATCTATGCTAGCAAATTATCCACATTGAGTAGATGAATACTTATAAAACCAAAATGTTACTGTCTTTGAAACTCTCATTTTCATTGTGATTTTAATTCGGTGCATAAACTGGGGTTAAGGATACAGGGAAGGCAGTGTTCTTCTTTTATATTCATTAAAATTAATGCATTTATTTTTATGTTAATATTCAGGCTACCTGACATTTATAACAGCTTTTACCTCGATTATTTTTTAATAATCTAGCAGAGAAAAAAATTGTCTTTTTAGCCTTTTGACTGTCTTTTCTGCAAAATATAGACATTGGGAAAAATATTTCCCACATTTTGCCCCCTCTAATTGTTATAGCTATATCATAGCAAAGCACTTGTCTTCCTTTGTTGAAAAGAAGGAAGGAGTAAAAAGAGAATAAAGACATCTGGATTACCTTCACATTTTACAGTATTATTGTTGGAAAGCCTTGTTATTTCAGCAAAGCTTATTTTAGCTAATTCTCAGTTTTGCCAGGACAGGACAACAGAGTCCAGAGAAGTGGCACAGATGCAGGAGGTCCCTCCTCATTTTCAGCACTCTTAGTGCTAAGGCTTAGCAAAGGTCTTTCTGAGATGATTAATGGCAGGTTTGACTCTGGGAGGTAATTATAGGTTTTGACAAGAAGTTTGAGACTTTGGGGATGAAAGTGTCTGTGAAGGTTTCACTGAGGAAACCAACCCCTGACAGGCACAACATGCTCATTACAGAAATTTTGAAAAAGCACAGATATCTATAAAATAAGCTAGACACAGAAGAACATATTTTTATTAACCCCACTGCTGCTGATGGCATATGCATCCTCCTTGTTGTTTGTGGACTAATGTGATTTGTAACCTCAGCAACTGTAGTCTTTTGAGGATACAGAAGTTCATTTGCTTATGAACTTCTCATTCTCTTTTCTTCACCCCTTTTTCCTTTGAGGGTTAAGTGGGGTAGTGGAGGGAATAAATATCAATAAATAGTGTCATGAAAAAAAAAATAAATTATGAGTGCTCAGAAGGTTCTTCTCATAATGCTACTAGTTTATTTACTGCAAATTATTATTATTATTATAATTTATTATTACTATTAATTGTTTGGGTTTCAGCAGTTCTATGAATAAAGAAAATATTGAAGTGATATAAGCACTTCTGATTATCAGAATACTAATTTTCAGCATTCTGAAATGTAATGTCTGAGAACTGGTGTAAAGCCTAATTAAAAGGGTTTCATCCAAGAAAAAGGTCCTCAAAGACAGCAGGGCTTCTGGTAGGAGCTCTTAATATATGTAAGTGGTTTAAACTCTTCAGAACAGCATCTTTCAGCTGCCTCAAACTGCTGCAGGGACAGACTGTCAAATGACTCAACTCAAAAATACTCTGACCAGGGTCTGACTACAGACTCTCTGACTTCCCAGCTCCTTCAGGGATGGAGTGGAATCAGTCTACATCACACAGCAGAGGGCAGAGCTCTGTGGCAATTCAGAACAGAACTTTTCCCCAGATAAATGTCGTTTTTTTAAAAAATCCAGTGAATATGAGCATCTAGCTCTGGGAAAGGGCCATGAGAAGACACTGTCAAATCTAAATATTTACTATTCATACACTGCTTTATACGTCTTGCCACTCTGAGTTACAGACCTTGTTTCAGTCGTACTGTCTGGCTCCTTTGTGCCTTTTTGTCAACATAAAGCAGCTGTAAACCTGCCTGCTCTGGCCAATTAAGTTGTTTTGTATTTCTGGAGTGGCACAAAGGAAAGCTACCCCTCCTTCTCAGTACGGTTTAATAAAACAGGGATATATGGGGCACATAGGAATCACAAAAGTCAGAGTGGAACAGGAGTCATGGGCCAGATTCCTGAGTTGCAATAAAACAGTGGCAATCCAAGGGAGAGATGGCAAATTATGCTAGCTGGGAGTCTGCCTCTGAGATTCCACAAATGATTTCTGTCACAAAATAAAATGACATTACTAGGCTGCTTGTTACCAACAATCCCAAAAATATGTCTTCTCAAACCATTTGTGGGAGTCTGTGCAAAGGGGGCATAGCTCCAAATTAATTTTATGAGATCATTTGTATTACTTTATATTAATTGTGAACAAATGCCCCCATGCAGCAGGGGCACATCAAGAGAGCCTGGGAACTGTCAAGCACCATGAGGATACACCCTGGATCAGGGAGTCAGCATGGGGTCATTTTAGGAGGTTTTGAGTTAAAAACAAATCAGAAATTTGGCTGGGACTTCAGACCAGGAATTTATCTTGCCTGCAAGTGCAATTAAAACTCTCATAAGCAGGAATGAGGTAAATAGCAAAGCTAACCCAGTGAGGCAACATTAATTTTGCTTCTCCAGGCAGAGTTTTGTCCTTATTGTTACTACCCAAACTCACATACTCTGCATTAAAAAAAATAAAAATAATTGTGATGTAGATTACCTTGCTGCATTTATTCACTTAACCTAAATTCAGATATCAGCAATGTAGAAATTTCCCTTTAAGCTGTGCTGCTTTGGGATAAAAAAGAGCATTGTCTAGAAATGCCTGAAATACTGGGTCCTCTACATTTTAGTTAGAGAAATCCTAGATTTGGCCTCCTGGTCTTCACCTGCAATAACCAATGAGAGCAAGCAAGGAGATCTAAAGAGTAACCCAGGGTATTTGTGATCCAAATTGTCCCTGTGATGTTCTTGTCTCTCTCTAAACTGATTGAAAAGGAAACCAAAACTGATAGTTATAATGAAATAAACATTTTGAGAGTGAGGCTTACCTCTTGAGGCTCATGTAAAATTCTCAATTAAGTGTCTAGACTTAGGTAGAAGGCATCAGTACCTTTCTGTCCAATACAGATTCATGGACTATATAACTTGTATATGTTAATTTAATGATCTGTCTTTGTAGAACGCACATGAAGAACAGGAACAGATGAAGTACTGCAGCAACTAATTGTTTTTTGTAGTTTACCTGTGACCTTTTATTCTCATCTTCACTCCACAGTTGAAAGCAGCAGGTACTGAAGATCATCATCTCAGTACCAGGCACGAGGAAAAGGCAGATTACAACACACAGAGTAGGGAAAATTATGCAAAACATGAAGCCTCCATGGTGAACTAAATTAAAAACCTGAAAGGCAAATATGTTTGAAACTTTAGAGAAAGTTATTTCATTCTGTATCTGCAGTAGCTTTTCACAGTTGACCAATATATTCTTTGGAGGCAGTTTCAAAGTTATACACTTAATTGGCAGAAACAGACTTTTATGCCTGTACATAAAATGCTCATGCAGGAATTGCTTGTATTCTCATGCAGGCAGGGCACAAAGTACCATGGGATTCATGAGGCCAATTTCAGCTAATCAAGGATCAGATAAAAAGCATCCCATTTATTCCAGTGGAATTATAGTACATAGCTGCATTTTCAAATAGTCACTGTCAAGACATAAAACAAAAACTCAAAAAGACATCTGTCAAATAAAATTTTAATAACATATGAATCCGAATAAGTTGTGGCCTATTGTTTGAATATTCCAGCAGTAGAAAAGGAGGTTAAATTCAAATAAATTATTCATTGAGACTAGTTGCATATCCCTAGTATGTGTCTGTATAATTTAAACAAAAACAAAAGTGTGGCATAGAATAAAGTGAGATTTTATAGAAATACTTCTTTGAATCTGGGTGATGCAATTCCCTATCTCATTCCAAACTAATTATTAAACATATGGAAAACTACTAATAGAGCATAAGAAATATATTCAATTGGCAGAAGACAAATACATTATTTATTACTTCAAGTTATTGATGAGCTTTCTTACCAGCTCGTCATTCTGTTTTGCTCTGTCACTCATGAACCATAAGATCATCCGTACCTCATAATAAATAATTTATCCATAGCCAGGTTGTACCTTTGGGTTGCTGCCCTTATTTATCTGGAAATATGCACACAGATATGCACTTTCTCACCAAGATAAATGGTCAGCACATTAAACAACGCTGATTTGCAGAGGTTTCAAACTTACAAGAAGAGAATGAAAACAAGGGATTGAGGATATTACAGGGATTTTTTGTCTGTGTGGGTTTTTTTCATGCCAAGAATGCACTGCTGAATGATATGCAAATGGGGAAGGTTATAAAGGATCTGTTCAAAGCATATGTATGGTAATTCAAAATTGTAATGAAACTATTTTAACAGATTTGATATAAACAAAGGGGACAAAATTAATACAGTGATTGGTGTGACTATTGCACCAAAGAGCTGTATACCTTCGAATTTATTAATAATATTTGGTAAAGGTTAAGATGGAAAATAAATTCAAGATGCAAGTAATTCTTACAAAAATGACAATTACACACATTATTGAATTGAACAGATGATATTAGCAAGAATAGATGGATTCTGCAACAATAACACAATTTATAAGTAAATCTCTAATACCTTTCCATCTGTAGCACAGGTTATTCTTGAATATTTGCACTGAAATGCTGACACAGAGTGATCACTGATGAAAATGCCCTTTGTTTTGACCTGCACAATATTTCAAAATTATATGCAATGCAGTTATTAACTTCTTTCCCAAGTAATTAAGTAAGAATTAGGTTGGTTCCTGTCAACTATACAATAGTATTCAAAATGGTAAACCTGTTAACCTGAATTACAATTTGCATTTTCAAAAAGCAGCTGGAAGAGACATTTTCTTCATGCTTTGTCTTTGGGGAAAAAAATTGCTGGGGCCAGGTGCTAGAGTCTCCAACTGCATATACTGTGTGCTGGATTACATATTTTTCTATTGTTCATCTACATAGTTTCATAATTTACTCTGCCCAGTCAGTGTTTCTAAATGACTGAGGGGAAAATATGGGTATATTACATTACTAGATGAATTGATTAAATATATAAGTAGAATGACCATGAACCATCAGTACATTTCTTATTTTAAAAAGCCTAACATGATTGCATAACAATGTAAACCACATATTTCCATAGGGAGATGCAATACTAAGCCTATTGTGTAAGGTTTTGACAGCAATTTATGTAGAATATTGTAGTGATACTTTGCATAGTTCCAGTCATGTACATTCAAGGAAGACAGATTCATACTGGAACAGAAAAGATTTCTAGATTTATAGGAAGACTTAAAGATCTTCCTTTGTTTTGTTTAGAGAACACAATTACTGTTCTTGTAAGTAGATATGTATATATTGCTAATGTGTGGGTGTGGGTGTGTGTGTTAGGGGCAGGGAAGGATAAACATTCAAAAGAAAAGCTATTTACACTAAAAGACAGTGAAGTCTTTGGCATACGAACAAAGAGTAGGAAGGCATGGTTAGGAATAAGCTTGCTCTGAAAATGAGGAGAATTCCAGAAGTGTGAAGGTTTAAAGCAAATTTCTAGTAGAAGTAATAGGCAGCACAAGAAGTCTGACTGGAAAGGGAATTCAGCAAACCTGTGAATGTCATTAGATAGCACAAGGCAGGCTGTGTCTGCCCCTGACAGCCCCAGGAGCCTTTCCCGTGCTCTTACAGACCACCATATGGTTTCTCCTGAATAAAGGCTAACACAATTACATACAGAACCACAAGGTCTCATCTCTAAGTGGCCACAAGAAGAAAAAAAAAGGGAAATAATTAAGAGAATTGCCTAATAAAAACAAATCAACCAAACAAACTCAGTGAACCTCCCGGCTCTCAGATGCTTTCCCCGTGCCCAGCACCGAGCCATATGGCTGGTGTCGCATCTTAGCAAGGCACAAAGAGCTACACTACCAATTTATTCTTTTTGTATAGCACCTTTCACCACAACTGAGAGGTGAGAGGCTGCTCAACGAGAAGAAACAAATACATATGGCTTTTGCATATTAACAGAGGCGCTTATGGAAACAACCGTGACTCACCCACTGAAGTCAGTCAGTACCGGACATGAACACAAAGAAATAAAGACTGCCATGCCAAAAGCCCTCAGTGCTTCCCACTGACTTCAAAGACCTGTGTTAGGAGAAGGTCCAAATTAATTTTGTACGTGTTATTAAAGTTTTCCATCATCCAGGGCAGAGATAGGCTGAGGCCTCAGGGCTGCAGCGAGCTCTATGCAGAATGTGTTTGCAGACTCGCTGAGGCTGGGAGGGATCTGAGCATCCCAATCCAGCCATTCCTTATGGGAGCCTTGGCCTGTAAAGGCCCAGGAGCTGTGACACGCTGGAAATCAGAAATCAGCCTGTGATTTAGCAAAGAGGAGCAGCACAGTCCCCACACATGGGCTCACTTCACACAGTGAGCTTAGAGCCACCAATTACAGCAGCAAGGCAGCTAAATGTCTACACTTCTTCTTCACAAGAATGAAACAAGCTACTTCAGTCCCCCACAGAATCTCATTCTTCTCCTTTTTAAATCTGACATCTGCTGTCATATCCAAAATCTTACACTAGAAAGCAGCAGCCTGGAATTTCTCAAATGTGTAAATTTTTCATCCTGCACTGAGACTGCAGCAGCCTTACCTAACCAGCTGGATCTATCTGTCAGCTGCCAAGCAGCACTTGCAATTTGTTTACAGTCAACTGCAAGGAGATATATAAACTCCCCCAGATGAGGAAGATGTTGAATTTACAGAGACAAGTGACAAATGAGCTCGGAATGAAAATGCATATAAGAATAGCCTACAGTGTGCCATTATATCATGACTTAAATATATGACAACTACTCCAATCAATGCCCATGGCAAATGTTTTTGAGTGTTACTGCCACTAGAGTAATTTCTTTGTGTTTCAGGTTTTTTCCCTTTTTTTTTTCCCTTGAATGAGACATTCATTCTAAAGTAATAACAAGTAAGAGGCATCTATTAAAACGAGCAGAGCATGCTGTACTGAATGGGTTTGGGGACAAGAGTCTGATTAGTGAAGTTGTTGCATCTCATTTCTCATGGAACAGTGTCCAGACACCAGTAATGTGCTCCACCAGAAATACA
This sequence comes from Toxostoma redivivum, assembly GCA_013397375.1. Lineage (NCBI taxonomy): Eukaryota > Metazoa > Chordata > Aves > Passeriformes > Mimidae > Toxostoma > Toxostoma redivivum. Next base: position 1,392,524 of record VXBI01013785.1, read on the forward strand.
TATACACCCTGTGGCAAGTTATAGGGAGAGATAAACTATAATCTCACTATCTCTATCATTACATCTAGGCTCAAATTATAATAAACAGAATAGCCTATCATATGCACCTGTAGAGTAATACAAACCAAAGCTTTCAGCACACGTGGACAGCAGTCGTTCATGAAAGGAGAGGATTCTGCACAAGTGTGAGCATGATATTCAGGCTTCCTTCTGGCAAATGGCATTTCCAATTCTTTCAAAGCTTGAAAATCATGCCTCTGTAAAGAAACAAAATGTAAATCCTCTAGGCACGAGTGAAATCCTCCCTGATCCCTCCATATGAAACTCACATTGCAGGAGAGGTTCCACAGACCTTGGGCTAATCTGCTGGAAGTGAATCACACCAATTTGAGCACAAGGAAAAAGTGACACCAACCATGGCAGCTTTGCCAGTCTCTACAGGTTGTTTTTGGAGGTAAGACACATCCATGTTCCAACTCCTGATAGATTTAAGGCTTTCTGCTTTAGAAGGGTAAAGCCAATAACATCTCCTATCCAAGACACACCACAAAGGAGTTGAAAGTAAGGATTCCACCTTGTCTGATTGAAGCCCATCCCCAGCATTGACTATTCATCCTGCTGCTCTGTTCTCCTAGGAACTTACAGTTTAGTTTGAAGGTGGTTGAAAGCTTTTTCAACAGACCTTTGTTCAAATACATAATCCAAATTTCTCTGCCAGAGAGAGCTGAAGCAGGAGCCACTGCCCAAATGCAGGCCAACAAGTATCGGCTGAAATTGAATTAGTCATGAGTGAATGAGTTTGTTTGCTTTTGTTGTCAGAAGAATCAAAAAAATCACATCAGGAAATGGAAAAAGCAGCAAGAAAATAACGTTTCTCAAAAACACAAGTGTTAAAACCTAGAGAATGAGAGCTCTAGATTAGATACTTTAGGAAATAATCATAAGCAAGGAGAATGAAACTTAGGTTTGAATCCTAAAGATTTCTGAATATAATACAGAGAACACTACTACTTTTGATTTAAAAGAATTACTGTTTTTTTCCCTTCTAGTAGACATGTCATTGATTTTTGATGTCTTATGCAATGTCTACTAAAGACAAAGGAATAAGAGGCCTGAAATGGTCCTCAGGTATCAGACAAAACACTTTCTCTGTGCCAAACATCTCACCAGCTGCTGCCTGGTCTTTCTACTCTCATGCTACAGAAAAAGAATCTGGGAAGGTGACATGGCACATTTGGACCAAGTTCTTACTGGGGTTAACAGAGGGCTGGGGTTTTATATTCGGCCTTGTTGTTTATTGTCCATTCAGTAAAGATCTGACCATGGTTTGAGACAGACACTATGCATTGTTGTTTACTTGCACTAACAGCTATAGTCTAAACATGCAAACAATGCATCAGAATCATCATTTCTGCCACACACACACACACAAAAAAAAAAAAATCTAGAAGATGGGCAAGAGTGCCTGCTTGAATTGATTCTAATAAAATATAGGAATTGCACTGAGGAGAAGGAAACTTCATTATGTCCTTATACAAGTCATTGCATGGAGCAATTTTCAGCTCCAAAAAAAATATAATTTCCATTTAGCCTTTCACAGCCCAGAAGAGCTGTCCCAGTTGCCAGGCAAAATCAAGGTAACTGAAGCACTCACTGTGCTATCTTAGATACTCTTGAGTGGTGCCTCCAGCCTTGCCTCCAGCTGCCATGGATCTGCCCCTGTCCTATACCACATTCTCTGCACATTCTTCTTGTGAAGGTGTCTTAGGCACCTAAGGGCTTCTATCTAAAATAGCCTACATACTTTTGTCTAGTTTTGTTGTATTTTGTTGGGGTTGTATTCTGGCAGAAGAATCCCACCCATTATGTTTTCTCTGTTTTTATGCTGGCTCAATAAACAAGATTGTAGTCCATGCTTCTTGACATTCCTGGGATATGCTCTATGTAAAAAAAAAGAAAAGTTCTTCCATCTTAACAACTCCTCTGCGTAAAAAGCAGCATAAAGAGGTCATATCAGAGCTGAAAATTGAGCCAAAGAGAGTATATTTTCCTCTAGATGCTATTCAGAGGATTCCTCTGGATTCTTCTGAATAACAACAGTTATAATTGCTATTATGTTTAGGGAATTGGTTTTGATCACTGAATGGAAAACACTTTGCAATTAAGAGGGTTGAAAGCATAACTAGATTTGAATAATTGATGTTAATTTCCATTTGCAGAGAAGACTATCACAATGTTGAATCCAAATGCAATGCAATCTTCTGGTCCATTCCCTCATTTCTTGTTTCCATAAATTGCAAGGTAATGCTAACTGGAGGGCCTTGTACAGAATTGCTCTATGGATCACATCCCATTATACCCCTGAAATCAGGAAGAATCCTTGCTTGCATCACTCATGCTCACAAAGCAAGTTCTTTCCTTATTTGGCCATACAATTAACTTAAATGAAACTGAATGTAATGCCTTGAAAACAATACTAAATTAAATGGTAATGCAGTAATCCATCAATTACAACAGGGCAACTAATGGCTTGAAATAGCTTTGTACAAGAGTTTCTAGTTGGATTAATAATATAATTAATGCTATGTACTCACCATTAAAGTGGAAAATAAAATATTGTTTTAGTTAATCTCTTCTTGTCATTGATGGGGAAGTGCAATGCAACCAAAATTAATATTCATCGTAATGTAGTGCCTAAATATGCCAATATCTATCAAAAAAACCCTCAAAACCTCAAAATTTGACAACTATTAAAACATAGTTCTTACTGGGATTGCTGTAAGTATCAGAAATGGTAAGCACATTTTTAATAACTTTATTTGTCCTGAATGCAATAATAGTCACAGTAGCTTTGTACAGTTTAGAGAGAGAAAGCAAGATCTGAGGCTGTGAGTTTGTAACCTCAGCATTCGGTTGGTTCAGGTCTTTCAAGGACACTCCCAGAAGCACAGAAAGTGGAGAAAAGATAGATGCAAATTATCTGGCCAGCTGTAGAGAGAAGGAACAGAACAGAATCTATATTTGGAGAACTGGAGGGAAGCTCGCTCCTCTGCTTTCTGATATTACATATGCAGATGATCAGTTACTGTAGATTTTCACACTTCCTACTGGCATCAAACAAAGCCTGAGAACTCTGCGAATCCAAAGCACGTGCATGTGTTTAGAGCTCTTTCCTTGAGAGTCACACAAAGGGATGCATGGCAGGCAACACCCTTTCCAGTCTCCTCCACCAGAACTTGGATCTGAGCTATGCCCATCACCCTCCTGGTTTATTTAACTTACCAAGCAATCTGTTCCAGTGCTGGCAGGTGTGAAACAGCCCCCAGTGCCACGGCACAGAGCAGAGTATCCATAGTTACTCAGCAGATCCTGCAGCTTGACCACCACTGCCATCGGCCAAAGGGGGGTCCTGGGAGTGGGAGGAAGATCGGGGTGTAGAGGGAGGATAATAAATGGGATAAATGCCCTCTTCTATCTGGATCCCACCACAGGGACATGCAGGCCTTCAGGGAGGGGAGGGGGGCTTTTTACCCCTTTACTTAGTGTCTCTTGCATTGTGTGCTGCCACACAGAGCAGCTGACTGATGGCCAAAGCTGAGGGTAGGGGCTGCTCTCCAATTCCTCTTAGGGGGGCACAGGGGTGGGAGCCAAAGCCAGAGGGTGAGCAGATGAGCCCACCCCATGACCTGCTGCTACAGCCATCCTGCTCAAGTGATCCACAGATGGCAGAACTCCTAGTGTTCACAGGGAAAGCCATTCTGAAGTGTGTGCTGTGCCTGTACACACTGGGACTTTAAAGCCTTGCAGCCCACTCCTTTGAATACCTTCAGATCACAAAGCTCTGCCCATAAGGCGGTATTTCAACAGTTGTTTAACACTTCCTATGCATCTAAAACATAACAAGAAAAAGGAATTCAAAGCTCTGATTTCATGCTTTTCATGACCTGTTAGTATATGATGTGAGCTAAGGGCTCAAAGGTTTAAATGCTGTAGCTATAAATAGAAGTAGAACCAAATATACATGCAGAGACATTACAATTCACCATTTTTTGTTTACAGTGGCTTTTGAAGCAGGCATAAAAAAATCTCCATTGCAATAGGAATTGCTCAGAGGCTCCCCAGGAGAAATTACTTGCTCCTACATGGCTTTGCATCGATGAACTGGAAAGCAAAGATAAGGGTATGGCTCCTCCTCCTTTCACCTTTCCTTCTCTCAGGTTTTGTCTGGCCCAGTAGTTGAATAGAAACAGTTGTTTTAGGGCAATGGAAAAGCAAGGGAATGGTGCTTCTGCTTTGCTTTCCTAATGGTTTCCCCTGACTCCAGCAAAACACCCTGTGGGCAAATATATTCAAATAGACGGTTAGCACATGCTACAAAGGTCGCTTACAGAGAAAAAAGCTATCTTGTATTATTTACAAGAAGTATTAGATAACATTTTGGCCACAGAGACACAAAGAAGCACCGTGAGCTCATTAAAGCTCTAAAGTGCATGTAAAGCAGAAGGGTGTCTTTTTAAGAGGTTATCAAAGGATCCCACATGTGTATCAAGTCGACTCCAACGGAAGCAAAAAGAAATATGCCTGTTAACATTAATGGGAACTGCAGAGTAAGGAGAAAGGCATTCAATCCTAGTCTCTCTGAAAGCCAGAGAATGAGTATTTCAGTAATGCTGAGAGTTTAACTTGTGATTTAAAGGAATCCACACATTTAAGATAGGAAACATACCTATTAGACATCATGCCTAATAATTTGCAAGCATTTAACATATCCCTACAGATAGATTGGCTTTGTTGATTGCTATTTAGAAGGGGAAGGGTGGTGAGAAAAATCAGCTTTTCTTGCTGTATTTATTTTATGCTTGTTAGGGAAAAGGAAGAAAACAACACAGGATGCCATAAAACCCAAGGGGCCAGTAGGAAAAAACGGTTAAAATAACTATGAGACAGAGTCTTCATTGACCCTGTGCATTCTGTCCTTTAAATGTAAACACTGCCTTTCAAACCAACAGTATTTTGTGTTTCATTAATGCCTGCAAAAGAATAATAAAAATGCAGAAAGTGTAAAAATCAGGCTTCTGCAAGAGAGCTTGAATAAGCTAAAATTAAGAGCATAACCTAGCCAATTAAGGGTTTCTTTTGTGTTATAGTCATGCCTAAGCATTTTCAAATATTGAAGGAGATCATTATGGATATTTGTGGCTATACTTCTGTGTCACTCAAGAAGAAGAAAAACTGCATGAGATGCTTGGGTTTGTGGGGGAATCATCACAGAAAAGGGGGTGTAATGAAAGAAAAGGGGGATGGTAAGTGGAGGGAGAAAAAAGACATCAAGAGAGAGAAAAATTGTAATTTTGAGGTCATTTGGGCTTGAGGTAGAATGAGGGAATTGCTTATGGTTTCTTTTCTTTTTCTTTTTTTATTGTCTGCCTACAACAATCCTAGGTGTCTTAATGTGTGGAAAAGATTTGAATTATTAAGGCATGAATAACTAGAAAAACAAACCCTAATTAAATTATAAAGGAATATGTTTTAATGCGCCTTAGCAGAAAAACACTAATTCTAGGAGAATTCTGTTCAAGTGTAGAACAGTGCCACTCAGAAAACACCATCCTCCTGCTCTGCTTGAGATCTGTGCATAGTGGGATTCAGGGGTGGGAAGCTGGGAACAGTCCTGTGTGACCAGCTTCTACTGTAATTTATTGAGTGCTGTCATGGCATGTGGTACTGTGCAAACACTGCCCTAGGGTGTTTATCCCCTAAATCAGACACAGATAATAGAAGTCAGACACAAAATACCAAGGGAGAGCCCAAACCAGATGGAGACAATCCATTTTACATCAGATGTGGCTGCTACTTTCTCTTGTGCTGATTACTTCCCTTTAGAAGAGCTCCTTGCTCAAGCTTTTAATTGAAAAGTGGCTGTCAGTCCTATCCAGACAAAGAGATTCCTTGCAGGAGGAGCAGAGTGAGTGCAGCAAGGTAAATCAGGCACAGGGACGCTGCTCAGGGACATCCTGGGACTAAAGACAGTGTGGACAGGACCGAAGTTTGGCTGTGGTTCTGGATGCAGCAAGTACACTACATGGTGTAGTGCCACCCTTGTGTAATTACTACATCACAGAGGGGCTGGTTTTCATCTGCACAGCACAGAAAGCATTCCACACCGACCTGCTGCCTTGCTCAGAGCCAGCTTGTGTTTCTGTGCCTGGTTTTACACTGCACAGGCTGTATTTTACTCAGGAGAGAAGAAGGAAGCTGAGTTACGCTAGAGCAGTATTTGCCTGCCTCAGCCATTTAGACTGCAAGCTCTTCTTGGGTCTGACCATGTTTATGCATAGGAGGAGGATGTCACAATCTGACATGTGCTGAATAATTCCAGACCATAAATTCTGGCAAGCTTGCTGACACACCTTTAAAATAATCATAATAAATATCCCCCAAACAGAGACATCAGGAACCCAAGGTCTGACAACTGCATTTCCCAGTGCACCAGAAATCTTCACCAAGACAGTAACACACTAAAATGAACTCCTGGGAGATTATTAAAGTACAGAGAGCCCAAGTGACTCAAATGAGAGTATTTTCCACAGAGCAACCACTCTCTCAGTGAACTCCCAGCCATGATCTCAAGAGGAATGGGTAAAACATTTCCAGACATGAACTTGGAAACTAAAGTTTTTGTAAATCTACTGAAAATTTCATAGCTCATACGGTTGTTAGTTTAATTTTTTTCCCAGCCTCATGCTTACTTGCACTTGTACAAATCTCTTTAAATTCTGGAGGGTATGAACAATCCTTTTCTGTTCCTCTTCCTTATCATCCCTCCCCAGTAGTGACATACACACTCTACTTCCAACAGACCTAATTTTTTATCTTCTGGTCTAATTGAGAATCAGGTAGTTAAACTCAGCTTATATTTGAAGTTTTCTGTTTCTATTTTGAATCTGAAAGGTATGCTAAAAAGTTCACCTCCTCTGATAACTGTATTATCAGTGTTATGTACTGCAGATGTTATCTGTCTCTAACTAAAAACTTACAGCAGAAAACTAAACTCCTCAAGAATTTCTAGAGGAGAAACTCCCAATCTACCCAGTTTTTCCATATATGTACCTTAATGAAAAGCAAAAATAATACTATTTCAAATATTTTTCACTCTAAAAATGTTTCCTGCTATTGAACAGAGACAATACATTAGGCTGTATTTACCACATGAAGGAATTTCAACTCCAGTATCATAAGGTCTCATCCTCTCTGATCAGCTCAGCTTTTTTTGCCAAATCACATCTTTTCTGGTCTACAGCCCTTCTTATTCAAGAGCCCAGTGACTCCACACAGGACTCACATCCAGCCATTATGCACTAGAAGAGAAGTCACCAAAACAAAATGTATTTATTTGCTTCAATAATTACAACAAACTGGATTCTTTGAATCCTCATTCACATTTGGCCTATTTTGCTCTGCAATTAGTTTCACTGTGAAGAATGGGACACTTGAAATCTAATGCATGCCTCAGTGGGGGTAAGTATAGTGGAATCAGGCCACAATGATGGATAAAGTAAACACATTCTTTTGTTGCCATCCATCCCGTTCTTAAAAACCCTCTTTAAAATAGCTATCAGACAAAGAAGATGATGAAAAGACACAAAATGAGGCCCTGAATAACAACATAATTCAGATTAAGAATCCGAACCCAAATGGCCTTCAGAATTAATAGGCTATTCAAGGAAACAGAATGCCCTCAATAAAAACAACTATTTGTGTGAAATCTTCCCTTTATACCTTTAATTTAGGCAGAGCTTTTCCTCCTGAGATTCTGTTTTGCATGAATCAATGTGCTGCAGTTCACATCCAGAAGGGAAAGACAAACTATATGATGTACATACTAGAAGATACCAAATGAATAAGAAACATTGCTGCAATTACAGGACACTAAATCTCAGTTATTAAAAACGCCTGGTGCATTTTGATTAGTTGCATATTAATATCTAGATTATCACAATATTTGGAAAATAGTGACATTTATTTTGGAATTCACTGATAGCAAGAGTGAGTGTATGTTATGCACAAAGAAAACATTTAGGCATCTGTAAAGCATAGTATTAAACTTTATACTTACATATAGAATCATTTCAGTGCACCTTTTTTCCTCTTTACAGTGCAGGGTAATTATAAAGTTGGCAAAACAATGCCATAATACGTTGGAAGATTGGGTGATTCACACTTTGTTGCAGGGCAGCAAGGACTCACTCTCACTGGTGACATTTTCCTGGAAAAGGCTTTTACCAGCTGCTCTGCACTCTAATGACTGACAGTGCCCAAACCATAGAATCCTGAGCAACTGGCTACTAAAATATATTTTCTAACGATTTTCTGTTTTATCCCCACAGTGTCTTATTCTTTATCTTTCTGAAAAGCTCCTCAACCCATAAAAGTCTGTACAGCCTTGCTGTTAGCAGGATTTTGTTCAAGCTGCACTGTCCTTTATTTGAGGAATGACTGATATTATTTCTGGTAGTAGCTATAACTTTCCTGACATACTTGAATGTCCTTAAAAGTTTTCTAGTTAATGCAGGCAAAAGGGAATAAGCATGAAAATCACTTATAAATAAAGCCCCAAAAGCAGAGACATCCTCAGTACAAAGCAAAGTAAATTGTGTTTTGACATGTTTTTCCCATGTTGTTTCTCTGATTAAAAGCACTTGGAAGTCTGAATATCTGAAAAACCATTTCAGAACTGGCAAAGAATAAAGAAGTGAGAAACCATACTGAATCTGGAACTACAATTTGATCCAGAGAAAAGGCCCAACTTGACAAAGCAGGAAGGCTTTCTGAGTGAATGAACCAGGAACAGCGGATAGAAAGAGCTCAGAAATTAAATAATTCATCTAAAATGCTACAAGATGAGGCATCTGATGAAAAGAAACTCATATGCTGTGCAAAGCTGGAGTCTGTAGAAGATTGCACATACTGCTACAAAAGGAACATGCCAAGGCAATATCCCTTGGTGAAAAGAAAGAGCTGCATAAATTTTTTCAGCACAGCAGGAATTTGTTAAATGTACCAAGGGCAGAGTTCATGACCATTAAAGCAGATTATGCATGACATTCCTGAAAAGGAATAAGAAAAGATAAAACTCAGAATAATCTCAAGGGAGAAAACATGCTTTTGTGGGTTAAGAACATGCCAGTCCTTGGTCCACTAGAATTTGCAGACTAGAATTTGCAAGGTGCAATAAAGCCACTGGAGAAATTATCAGAAAGGCAGAGAAATCATCTCAACAAATTGTTGAAGGGATGTGAAGAACTGAATGCTAAATCAACGGGCAAGTTCTCCTTTTTCTTGAAACTTCAAGAAACAGAAAATAAAGACAAGGATCAAGAGACTCAGTACCCTCCATGATCACTAAAATGTGGGGGGATTAATAAAATAAAGTATAAAATACATATATAAAAATGTGCTTATTATATATATATATAGATGAATAGCGAAAAGCATATAACTGAACCAGATTCTTTTCCTGACACCTTGAGTGTCTGGAATGACCTAGGAAGCACAAAGGATGAGACCATAAAATATGAAATGAATTCTCTTGAAGAGGGTAAGTCAGATGACCCAAAGCATTGGAAATAAAGATGACAACAAGAAATTCTGAAATCAATTTGGGACTGAAACAAATGAAAACCATGAAAAGAAGGCTATAAGGTTCTATGTTAATTTCAAATATACAAAAATTTTTTTTAAAGCATAACTATTTTATTTTTAAAACAAAAAAATTTTAAAGCATTCAAGTAATGAATGGAGTTCTTTATTTAAGAAGAAAAATAGAAGGTAGTGGTTGACATTTTTATATTGATTGTGAGAGTGTGTTCTTGTCCAAGACTACTTATACTCACTTCTTTTAGTCAGCCTTACTAGACAATACTTCAATTGAACAGTTATTTTTGCTACCCACTATCCCTGAAATAGTGGGTATGACTATGCAATTTTCAGCAAATTACACGTTCTGACACAAGCTACTGAAAATCTAAATGCAAAACTTGGAAAACCACTCTAAAGCCAGACTTTTCTCCATATTTAGCAGAGCTAGATTACAGTTTGGGACTGGCAAAATATAGGTTCCAAGCTGATAACATCTGGTTTGACAGAAATCATAAAATAAGAATGTCTGCACTTATGTGAGAAGTACTAGAGATTTCTGGATGTACAAGACAAAACTCTCACTGTGATTTGGAGGTGAGGAAGCTTTCATTAATTTTCAAAAAAAGACAGTGAGTAGCTCTATGGTCATGGACAGCAGTGACATCTGGGAATTAGCACCAGAGGCCCATGGATTGCTGTTCCAGTCTCACAGGCACTCTTGCAAAAAGCAAATATCCCTTTCCGCAGTGGGACATAGCAGGGAAGACCAGCAGTGATGCTCCTACCATTCTGTCAGGCACCACAGACAGATACTGCTTGCCCTCAGGGCTTGGAGAGACCAGAAAAACAACACTGCTGGAGCCCATGGAGGAACAGAAATGCCTGTGGAACAACATGTGGCACTTCAGAGGCTGCGAGAACACTCCTGGTTTATGGGGGGGAACGCGCCTCTGAAATCCCAGCCTCCTTTTGGCTGCTTCCAGTCACTGTCACTGTGCTTGCCTGCAAAAAGCAGGAGTGGGAAGATGCACCTACAGAAAGCCATTGCTGGAGCTGAACTCCTAGAGAAATGTTGTGCTGTTTGGAGATTGCATCAGAGCCAGCAGGCAGCCTCTGCACAAAGCAAAGGCATCCCAGCCCTGATTCACAGGGACTATTGGCCAGATGTGCCAGCAGCAGCTGGGACTGCAGCTTCAGGGACAGCTCATCCAAAGCATATTGCTCCCAGGAGGGGAAGGGTCCATCCTGCTCTCGCTCCTGCCCTTCCCCAGGGATCCATCCAGGTTTTTGTGGGGGTTCCTCGCCATCCCTTATCCCCTTAAGAAAGATATGTGGCTGGGGGGCTCTGAGGAAACCACGGGGTTAATTCCCCAGACAAGGAGAGGAACCCAGACCCAGGGCTGCCAGGGGGAAAGGGAAAGGTGGGAATGAGGCTCCCACCCCCTTTGAGTAGCAAGGAGCTATTAATTTGCCTCAGCCACGTCTTGTGGAACAGCAGCCTGCAATCAATCTCTGCTCAGCATTAACTGCAGCAGCAGAGCGTTTCTGACACACTAAATGCACACAATGAACGGCAAGGAGAGATAGCAGGCGCTTTTGCCATGCACTTCCCAACCTCCAAGTTCTGGAAATGGAAAAAAACCACCAAGTGTTGCCCCACCCTGTTCCTGGAAAACGGCCTCACATTCCCTGGACCAATGCAAACCTACACAACACTGACATTTTTCACTGGACCAGAAGCAGCAGCTAGTAATTATTAAGCATCACTCAGTAGGGCTGCTGGCTGAACCACATCCATTCAGCAGAGGACTTGGGGCATTTGTATGTGGGAGGCAGACCCTGCTCTGCCATGGGACTGAGCCAAGTGCCAAGTAATGCATGTTCTTCTTACAGCCTCTGAGCAGATGTCATTTTGTCATAGCTGCTGACATAATTTTGAAGATAAGAAGATTTGGAGATTTAGCTCATGATGTTTTAAAGCTAAACACAGACAGGATTAAAGCTTTAAATTTAAACATAAGCTAGATATGGCCTTGCAGCACAGGGTTATATCAAACCTATCCCAAAACATATGTAGGATAAAAATACATCATACCATTTCTAATTTATTGCAATTTTGGTACTAATGTTACTTCAATTATTATTTTACCATCTCATACATTATTAACCACTCTTTTCACAGAATAATGTAGCCAGAAAATCTGAACTAAGATTGCTGTTCTGGAAAAAAAAAAAAAGTAGAACTAATGAGGCTTGGTTTCCTTGGATTAAGTTTTATCGACTTTCGCGTCTAGGATGATGTAAGCTCCAATGCAAGCTTTTCTCTGGGAGTGGAACTGCTTAAATGAACATCTCCTGTGTGGATTCTCTGGTGTCTGGTGTGGTATGAGCTCATGCTCTAGTATTTTTTTTTCAATCAAGGATATTACGGAGTTTCTCTTTTCCATGCCTCAGACTTGTATTTCCAAATAGCTTATGAAGCATTAACAACTTTCAAATTTATGAATGGTGTTCAGTTTTGTCTGGGTTAGCCCAGCAGGTTTGAATCTATTTGGTGTGAGAAATAACCTTAAGGCCCATATCTGAACACACAGTGGTCACTGAGACACTGTTTTGAATAGACAGACGCCTTTTAGTGGGTTTATATTAAAAACAGAAATGCTATATAACAAGTAGAGAAGCAGTAGGAACTTTTTCAGGAATCTCCAAGTTACCTTTAAGCTAACCATCTTAGGTAAGATTATGGTTAGAGATAAAATATGGAATTAATTGCACAGACCAGGCAAACTAGAGGAAGGCTAGCCTGTTTTGCTCTCTAGTATACTACAATTAACATACTGGCACTCAGAACATTTTAGGCTGGTTCAAAGGTTGGATATATGTTCCTTTCCAGGCAAGCTGAAGTTACCCTTCTGATAACAGTGAAGTTTGTACACACAAAGCTATATCCTATTGTAGTCCCAATGTTCATCAGTATAAATGTAAGTAAAATAATTTCAGTAAAAGGAAATAATCTTCACTTCAGGGAAATGAGAATTTAAACACTTATTTAACTCTATTCTGTGATTCTGTGTTCAAGGAAAGGGAAATACTAAATGCAGTTGTAACAAATTTTCAAATACTGTGTGAAAATTTTCTTTACGCATTAAATAAAATTAGTAGAGAACTCTAATTCTGTCTATTTAGCTTGAGTCTACAGCAGACTAGCATTAGCTTTCTATTGAGATTTGGTCATGCCCACATATACTATGACAGATTTTAAATACATCAATCCATGCCCCAGACAAGAAGTTCAGAACCAAATCAGTTTCATATTTGAAAGACTAAAAGAAGGAGTCCTATTGCTTTTGACAGTGTCTGAACAGGTCTTATGGGATATTTCAAATAATTTACTGACATCTACTCAAACCTTTCCTCGAGACACAGAATCACTATTGGAAAAAAATATTGCAAAAAATTGTCAGTGTCCATCACTTTCGATTCCTTTAACAAAACTTTCAAATGAAGACCTCACACAATTATGCCAATGGCCTAAGCTGGTAAAAATAGTTTTAAAAAACCTACAGTGAATAGGCTGAGCCCTCTGGTTATCCTGCCTGTCATTAGATATTTAGGTGATCTCCTGACCATGGAGATCTTAATTTCTAAGGTGGAAAGCTTATCCTTCTTGTTGCTTTATATCTGCACCATTGCAGCTGCAGTTCAGAGAGTTTTGCACTTACTGAAATACTAAGGGTAGATTTCTTAAGGTGTAAAAGGAATTTCCTTTTGGGGGCTTCTAGTGCCTGGGGTAAAGAGAAGAACACACCATTCCTGTGAAGTGCAAGGTGAAAGAAGCAGCTATGTTGTCCTGCAGAACTATTAATCCCTTAGGTGACTATCACCTCCCAGAGTTCAATACACAAGTAAAGGCTTGTATGCTGAATCTTAATTCATGTACTTGTTTCTCTCTATCGATTTCTTGCTATTGAATTTTCAGAAACCTGTGAATTAAGAGAAGCCTGTAGCTGTCATTTTATACTTAGGCAGCTAAATAGTTAAAAATGAAACCATGACACAGTGAAAGCCTTGTAACCTTCAGAAATGATTGTAAACTAAATTTTTTTTAACCTTAATTTGATTTTCAGGGGTTTTTTTATATCACTTTGGTCAGAGATGTTCTTTTCAGCAAAACAGATGAAGGTCTGAAAAAATAAGCTCTACAGTCTTGTTACACTGCTTAGGGTATGAAAACTGTTTACCAGTATAAAAAGAATGAACTAGTGTCTCCAAACCTAAAATAGATCAAAATGTTTGCACTGGGGTCATCACTCTCCTGTGTCCCAGCTGTAGCAGGAGAAGCATCAGCTTTATTTGCTGCTGATACCTCCATGGGAGGTTTGGCAAAAGGCAGGCTGAGGTTGTGTACACTGGCTCCTGAATGGATCCTCACCTCAGTGTGCATATGGCACCTGTGCAACTCCAAGAATTCTGTTCTCCAAACGTGCTGGCAGGGAGGAGAAAGGAGGTAAATCCCCTGCAGGGATGTCCCTGTGGGGCAGAGACTGAGGAATATTCAAGAAGTAGCAACAGCAGGTACACATCCAGACCTTCAAAAGACAGCAGAGAACTGAGGACCCAGTATTAACCTGCATGTGAGGAGGTTTTCTGTATGAAGAAGACTAGAAAACCTTTCTGGACTGCAAGGGCACAATGGGTGAGATCTTATCCTGCAGATCCTGTGTAAAATGCAAACATTTTATGTTATCTTCCAGAAAATGTTATGAGGGTTAAAATTCCCATGATATGTAAACATTTTTTCTTGAAGAGGGATTGGCAGGCCTAAATTGCATTTGCCTCTTAAATGTTGTCCATCTATAAAAGCAGCTGAGCCAAATGACTGGATTATTGTTTTGTTTTTTTCTTTCTAGATTGTTCATTGTTTTTATGTTTCCCCCTTAATTTAGGAAATAGTACCTACTTACTATTATTTTATGACCAAAAAAGAAGCTTTTTTTTTGGAATCATGATTATTAGTATTACATCATACATATCATGAGACTCCAGTCCTTTTTAACAGACAAACATAATGCAAAATTCTCTAAGTGCACAGGGTCAAAATCTTCCTTGACAGAAGCTCTCACAGAGAGCAACCTGCTGCTCTCATGAACCTCTCATAGAGGACACACCTGGGTGAGGGTGGGAGACCACTGTCAGTGACAAGACTGATTATACCAAGCACAGTAGTTTTGTTTCTAATGTTAGTTGTGTCCACCAGAAGTACTTAGCCTGGAAAGTGGATTCAAACATGCTGATGGCTGCAAGCTGCTTTGCATCTCTCTTATCCTGTGGGATACTGAACAATTCCTCTTTTTTTAAGCTATAATTATTAAATAAGAATCCCACCCCCAAGAGCACAGTGAAAGAATTCTTTTTCTGGGAAAGGGGCACAGTGTTTTAAAAACAAAACTCTCTTAATACTAATTAATATGATCAAATGCTTCCACAAATTGCAAATTTGAAAATATTGTACTTTTCATGAGAAGAAACCTTTTTCATCATGTGCCTCTGAACCTGCCTGTCTACACACACTGATTTACACGTGCCTGTATCCATAGCTCTGTACACATACACAGAGCATGCATTTTCAAGACTCAGTACAACGTGCTCATATTTCCCATGACTTCCTATTGCCCAAGAGCAGACTGAGTACAGGTGGCTTCATAATAGCAAGCATAAAAATGACAACCATTTTTTTTTATTGTAGAATAACACACTGTCAGATGTACCACCATCTGTGTTATTCAGGACTACTGCTCACTGCCTGCTGCCACCAGCACTGGCCCATTATTGGAAAAATTACAGGAGGAGATGCTTGGCTTTATGAGAGAGCTTGAAACTAGTCCCAGAGTCAAGTGTGACATAAACCCCAAAGCTGGACTTATGTGTGTATTCAAATTGTATGCCCCCCCTATTACACAACACAGGCATAGCCCAAGGGGAGGCTCTCTGCTATTTCCTTGTCAGAGACCAAGGAGTTAAAATAATCAAGGCCAGAAAATGATTTGAATGGCTGTGAGAAAGGAATTAAAGATCCCAGTGACTTGAGCTTACTTTCAACATTTGCCTCTGCAGCTGTCATCACTGCAGAACTGCAGAAACACTCCTCACACCAACCAAGAATCAGATGTCAAACCTGCCCTAGCTCCCACAGCACTGCCAGACTCCTGCTATTATTGAGTGAATCCTCTCAACACCAAAACCTTTGTCACAATTTGTGGACTGTCTTCTTTTTCCATTACCAATTTGCTTCACAATCGTGCACTGATTAATGCTTTAGAACAGCAATATTAAAATAAACATGCTCAGTGCAGAATAAAAACTAAGAGGATGTTAACACCTCCTATTTCTGTGTTCAGCTCTTTGTTTTCTTCTCTTTTCCCTCACAGCTCCATTGCTAACAAAGAATTCTTCCTGAAATTACAAATACTGTGGGTAGCAGTATCATTTCTAGTAGACTAGTATCTGATTTTACTTTATTGCAGCAACTTCTGTTTTGAAAATGAAAAGGTTATAAAAACCCATTCTAAAATTAAAACACAGCAAGACTGAGGGATATTTCCAGAATCATAACATTTTAAATACCTAGGAAAAAGTCTATCCAAGCAATTACCTTCAATGAAAATATATCATAGTCAACAAAGATTTTTTAAGCCTTTGTTTGGCCTTTGTGTACATATGCATTCATAATTAAACTGATCTACTGCATAAAAAATAAAGCCTACCAGATGGACTAAAGATTTGAAGTAATAATTACAAATTACACATGGACTAGGTATGGTCCCAGCTGTCTCATTCCACCTATGAAGGGCCTGACAAAATGTAAGAGTGGCTCCTACACTAACAGCACTTCCAAGGTGTTAAAAAGGTTGGTCACAGCCCTAATATTTTGACATGGTTTTATCAATGAAGCCATAGCATAAAACTTAGGAATTCCTTAGCAGTGAGAGCTGCTATAAGCTCTCCATGGACTGTATAATTTTCACATTGCTTCCAAAGAGTGCTATGGTATCAGCCTTCATCCATTCCCACATACTCATCATCTGTGACAAGCTGTTTACTTCTTCTTGTCATCCAGGTCTGAGCCTTTGAAAATACTGAAGTCAATTGATCTATGTTATCCACCCACCAGCAGTTTATCTAATGGGATACTTCATGATATATATATAGTAATAATAAATTAATGCAATAATTTCATTTGATAATGCAATTTGATGCCCTCTTCTTCTTTGCTCTGAAATAATTTGTGACTGAAGGCTGAAGTTTGATTCCAAAGTTATGTTGTTCAAAGCTGACTTCTCTCTTTACTGTCTCCATCCAGCCCTGACATACCTCAAGAAAGTAGGGCAGTGTAGCTAGAGAGTCCTGTGTTATATTCTTCCTTGCAAGGTGTAATAATCTAACAATAATGATATCAGTTTCACTGACCGTTCTCATATTCAGAACAAATTTTAATTTCTTCAGATTACTGTTAAAAACTTCCATATATTTGATAGAATCATGATAATATATCAACACCTCTTAGATTTAGGAAAAAAATAGAAACAGAAATAAAAATCTGAGCAGGCAGTAAGCACTGTAAGCCATGTCTGAAATGAAAAAAACTGCAATTAATGGGGATAGTAACCCTGGAAGAAGGATGAGTCAAGACCATAAGTAAGCATAAAAAATCATGACTGTTCTGAAAATGCTTTCAATAGGTATAACATTTCCATTATATTATTGAAACATATCTATTTTATTGCTTTGTCTTTCACTTTCTTATTTCTACTGCTATGGATAAAAAATAAATGGATTTAAAAAGAGAAAGCAGGAAAGCATGAAGAAGAAGATTAAATTATCCTTTTTTAGTTTAGTCTTACACAAAGACCATCAAATTAAAAATATTAAAAGCTTTGTTAAATTTTCTTGAAAAAAGATAAGCAACTTTTGCTTAAAAAAATTTGGCTAGCTAACTGAACTTGAATGTAAAATATCGAACCTGGTGTTTCTCACTGACATTTTAAAAGGAGACTCCAGGCATTAGAACCTCCAAAACAGAATTCCTTTAGGTTGTACATTGTTATGCTGTAGCTATTCCATTTCCTTTTCTTTGTTTAAAAGATGGTTCTTCATCTATATTCCTATTAGTAGAAAAGCATATGCAAACAATTGCACTTCCACATTTTTAAAAATTAATGTATTTATTAAAAATGAAGTCCTGGTAAATTTGGAATATATTTAAAATTAATTTAGCTGTAAGAAAGGAAAAATAATACTAAGAACTTCACAGAGCATGAAAATTAACTATGTTATGTTAATTGAAGTTGGATTCCAAACAGAACACGGACTCTTGTGGAGCTTCAATTACGAAAATGGTACATTCAGTTCAGCATAATAACAGTGTTCATTCTACCCCTCACTGAAGGGTCTTTGAACTCAAAAGCCAGGAATTGTCAAGAAATGTGAGCATCACATCACACACAGTGTCTCCTGAGTATGGGTGTTTTCCAGACACCAACAGGAGCAGTGTACTGAGTCAGTAGGAGAGGCTTCGTGAGCACTTTGCCATGGGAATCCATCTACTACAGACTGCAAACATTATCACATGTAGAACAAATATTTGTCAAGGTTACTTCTACCAGCAGGTGTCTTCCAGGGCTGGATTGACAGTTTGACTTAGTCCATAATTTTCACAGCTGGAGTTCCATGATTTGTCATGCAATGCTGGCCAGCCTGGCACAGTGGGAAAGCCTAGGATCTTGAAAATGCCCCAGAGTATGCACCAGGATTTACCATGGATGTGATGATCTGCTGGGACAGGGTCCAAGACACAAATTATTCTTTTCACAGGCAGGAGAATACTGCTGGTCAACAGCAGTACAAGGATACCATTCTGATCTGGAGGCTTACTTCTTGTTGTGCTGCAGTTTTTCTGTTTCTTTATACACGTACATAAATAGATCCGTGCTTGCATAGCTTATTGTGTTGGCAATGCAGGTACAGACTAGAAAACATTTAGCTCTGCAGTGAAAATAGCTCCTTGTATGCTCTTTGGGCTATAATCTCAGCTATTATTAATTCTGTGGGCTGTTAAGCAATGCCATCTCTGCCAAGGTAACTACGAGAAAAGGGTAGTTTACACCTGGCAGGTCTGGGATCTAAATGGTTTGTAAAAGCTCAGTAGCTGCTTCTCTAATTCAGAATAATTTGTATTGAGTATGATTTTATATGTGAAAAGGATTTACTGGGCTCATTATAAAGAAACAAAAAAAAAATTGGACTGTAATGATGATTGTAGGAAAGGAAAGTAAGGAGGAAGAACACAGTTTAATGGAAAATAAAATGGAAAAAGTAAAATACATAAAACAGTGAAGATGGCAGAGGGAAAAGAATAATTCCAGTTTCCTTTCAAAATGTCTTCTAGCAGGTCTTCCTTATGCCAGCTACAACACACTCATACAGGATCCCAAAAACCTTTCTCTTAGCAACTCCCAATGGAAATTGCTGTTAGCAATGTAGTGATGACTAAAAATCCAACATTCTCTGGAGGCTGATTAGGTTCCCAGCCTTACAGCTATTATTTCATCTTCCATTGTTATTCTGCTCATTTATGTGTGCTTCTTTATTTTCCTTCTGGCAACCTATTGCTCTGCTTTAGGTTCATTTCAGTTCATGGATCAAGAAATCCTATATCATCTCCTTAAGAGGAACTCAGAGTAGTAGCTGAGACTACCAATTTACTCTTGACAGAGATATTTTCTGTGGCCCAGGACCCAACTGGAGCAAACTGCAGTGCAAAGGGGAGAGAAAGCAGAGGGAGGACAAAAAGTCAGGGAAATAAATAGCTTGTAAACAAGTGCAACCCAAAGGTGAAACAAGTCTGTGGGTAGCTGTTGCTCGATTAATGGAAGAAATAAAGTTAAAATACCATCTCCAAGACAGCTAGCTGTCATGGTGTCAGAGCTCAGGAAAGGCTTTTCCCAGACAGAACATAAAATAACTTTTCCCTTTCAGAACAGGCACATCTTTGCAAGCTTTGTGTTAAAAAGGAAATCTGTTTCTTTAGGAAAAGAACAACACGCTTTTGTGACACAAAGACAATACTGGAAACTCTGAGGTACGTAAAAGGGATGGCAACTCCAACATTCTTGAGTTTTTATATTCCCCAAACTGCATCTGAGCACCTGCTCAGCATCCTACTCTGCCTATTGGAGAGTGCTGCGTTTTGGACTGAAAACTTGCTGAGAGCCAAACTTATAAGTAGCTACTGAACATTATTCATCTCTGCATTGCTTATTGAATATTTATGTGGCTCTGACTTTCTACCACCAGCAAAATTCCCCAGCCATATCCTGGCAACAAACCTACCCTACATTTCAGGATTTTTTAACCTCGTTTCTGCTCTGACAATTTCTTGGTGCCTTTTTACTCAATACATCACTTCACCTTTTTTTTTTTTT
>VXBI01013785.1:1412668-1552184 GCA_013397375.1 Toxostoma redivivum
TTTTTTTTTCCTGGGGAGGGACAGGTTAAGTGCCCTCCTGTCCCATTATAGAGCTCCAGCATACTGCTACTCTTCCATAATTAAATAGCTGCAAAAGAAGTGGACAGACATGATGATGGATGCAGCAGAGCACGGAGGAGTGATGGTGGGGTGGGCACATCAGCAAGCAGCCAGTAACAGTGGGAGCATGCTCATGTGGAAAAAACAGGGTGAGGAGAGAAGCAGAAGTACTGTGGTTTGGCAGAAATGACTGTGCAGTCATTATTCAGATGAGATCTCTCCAGCCAGAGTGCTAGAAACTACATAGCTGTGAAATAAGTATTTGGTTATGGTTCATTAGGCCAACAGTATCTCTGTTCTCTCTCTGATGGGGGCAAAAACATCTGACTGTAATTTTTAGATTGTCTGTGGTCACAGGAAGGTTAGATTTCATATTTGTCAGATCAACTGTTTATTTCTTTGTTTTCTCTATGAAGGAAGAAGTGTAAAATATTCCTGACCCAAAGATAGATAGCTAAAGCAGAGGTCAGATGTTTCCTTCAGCATCAAATGCTACTCTGTGTGTATGTTTTACTTAGGTTCATCTGAGAAAGGGTAGGACAGCAGAACTGACCCATTTCCTGCAGGTCAATAATGTGTTATTGGCTGCAACTTTTGTTCAAGTACTAACCTCTATCAACAAAGCTGTTTCTTGATCTAAGCAAAATTAGAGCTCCTCATGGTTGGAAACTTCTAAAGATAGTGACCTTTCAGGTCAGCTTTCTCTCTATTTTTTTTTTTTAATGAGGTATATCTAAATGTGATAGACTCTTCTCCATCACGATCTCACTTCTAAGTACTACACAGCCAAATACATGATTTAGAGTATTAAAATGTAGATCCAAAGCACTTGGAAAGAGACAGAGATCTCTTCCAATGTCTTTATCACTTCAGAATCACAGTGCATATCTCATGTTGTACTAGTCTAGTCTGTCAAGGTTTGTGCCCTCATGGCACTTTATCCTCATTACTTACTGCAAATATGGGGAAAAAAACCCCCAGCTCTCTATTTGGGATTCAAAGTGTTAAGCTCATCACTCTTGAAAACCCAAAGAGGCAAATCTCCTTAAATTTTTCCATGGTACACAAATTTGCACTAAGCTTCCTGTTCTTATAAGGAAATTTTTAGCTTTACAAACATTAATTTCTCTGGATAATGAGTCACATAAACATTTTCAACTGCCTTATCTTTTCTGCCCCTCAGAGGAAGGAAACATCTTTCAGCTCTAGATGCAAGGCAGTACCACTAAGGGATATCAGTATTGTGATAGCTCCCCAAAGCCCACCCATCAGTGCAGCAAACACAAATCTTTGCATTATTAGTAATTCAAAATAACAATCAGCATGAACATTTTAATGGCTCCTACAGCTCTCAATTGGAGCTTTGCTTGCCATCCATTCCTGTCAATCAGCATGGAAAAGCTTTGCCTGAAAGCAGAACTGATTCTGCTCAGCATGGAAGCTGAAAAATTCAGCTACAAGGCAGTTAGTGGTAATATGCTAGAAATGACATTAAGACAGTGAAAAGTTCTGATAAACAAGAGTAAACAAATTAAAAGCTGTGACTAAAACATGCTCATACATATACTTAATAGACCTAGTAATGTATGACTTTTAGAAACACAGGGAAAGCTGGCCTGCTTTTAAAGACATACAGACAGATGTTTTAAAGTAAAAAAAAACCTGGGCCCTTCTGCAAGCTTTGTTTCACGGTTTTCAGTCAGCCCACTCCTCATTTGTTCCGTAAGATACACCTTAAAATGCAATTGCCAGGATAAAGGATTGGATCTTTAATATAAACAAAGTCTTAAACAGACCTTCATTCCTATTTTCTTGTTCCTGTGCTAAATGTCCACCAGCTAATCTCAGACTGCAGCAATCATCAATTAGTTACACTCTGCATTAGTCTGCACATAAGAAGCAAAAAAAACCTCTTCCCTATAGCCTCAAGAAAAGGAGCAGAAACCATTTTTTTCCCCACTCTTTGGAAGTAGCAAGCATAGCTTCCCTCTTAGCTCAGGAGAAGAAGAAACAGTGAGAATTGCCCCTGCAATTTGCTGCTGCAGGGCTGGGATTGCTCCAGCTTCCCTTCAGAGGGAGCAGGGCTGGAGGGCAGTGAGGCCATGGAGGTGCACGAGGCAGACCAGCCCATCGGGACATTTTCTGTAATTGCCCCTTAAATGAAGAATACAGAAGTGACAGGGTCTCTGCTAACTGGGTTAGACCTTGCCTCTTCCAGTACATTGCAGTGATGTCTTTAAACCTTATGGATACAGAAGTTTCCTTCCTTTCCCTTGCTCTTGCTCTTTTGTTCACACTTTCCCCCTTCTGTCTTCCCTTCTCCCTTTCTCATCCTTTCTCTTTCAGATCCTGATTCTCTTGTTGTTCCATCTCTTCTTTTTTTAGCTTGGTCTGGGATATATTCACATGCCCCCCTTTCAGCAGAGAAGAAATCGCCACTGTGAGTGCAAAAAGATTCTTTGATGTTTCTGCTAAGATGTTCAAGGGCACAGAAATATTTTACTAAGTCTGTATCAGCTCTTTGCCTTAGGAGGAGTTAAAGGAACTGGGATGCAAAATGCAATGGGGATCCCTGCAGTTTGTGCAGTGTTCTGGAAATTCACTTGCAGTGGCTTATCTCACATTTGTGCCTAAGTTGCAGGTAAGTTGGAAAAAGTAAGAAGATATACAAACCTTCTCTTTCCTCATCACCACAAACTAGACAAGTGTTTATCCACCTATGCAAAACTTCCAGTTCAACTTTTCTGTTGAACAAATAAAACTATTACTTGATCATTAATTCATACCATACACCGAACCTGTGCCTGGAGCAAATGTTTACAGCTGGGTTATGCAACTTGAAAGGCAGAATCCATAAAGAAAAATATGTCAGTGCCATTATTCTGCTAATAATAATTTCAATCACTTAAAATAATACTGTGGCACAAAGAACCATAGAATTGCACCACCAGACAGCAAGAATGAGCCAGCAGAAGTCAGTACAACCATATCATCAGCCCCAATTGCTCGCCGTAGGGTAAATATTTGAAATAATTTAGAGGGGATTCAGCCACATGATACTGACATTAATGGGACCCCACAGAGCTAAATTCCCCTCCCTCATCTCCCCTATTTATGGTATGATAATTAAGCAATGGGTTGCATGCTCTGCTGCCTTCATTCCTGCATACCCTGTGCACCTCAGAATAGAATCCAAGTCCCTCCAGTACAACCAGACTTAGGGCACCAATACACAAATCTTGTACTCCTGCACCCTACTGCTGTTGGAAAGGGAAAGCTGGAAACATTTACAGAGCTACCTGAGCACTGATGTTCCAGGCTGTGGCTGTACTCAGCCCCATTCTCTCCAGTCAAGTTCAATGGCATGGATGGTGCTGGTTGCTCCTGGTGTGCAAGGCTTCCAGGCTGTCAGATGACACAGGAGCTCATGGGCATTTTTAAATTAAGCAACAGAGCATTAAATAAGATTTTCACCAAAAATCCAATACATAATGTTCCAATTCTCGTTACTTTATACAGCTAACTCTCCACAAACATTCCCACCTGGAGTGTCCTATTCAACACTATTTCAGATGAAGAGTTTGGCTTAAATTCCCCAGATTCACAAAGATATATTTTATTTAAATTTTACTTCTGTGCTATTTTCTGTGTATTATTGAGGGTATCAGGCCTTCACAGAACAGCTAGAAATAATTCTGTATTTTAAAATGCTTAAATTTATTTCTTTTGAAACAAGCTTTATTAATGTTAGACTCTATTTTTGCTTCAGAACAACGTATAGGCTATAAAATTCTCTTTATGTTAATACATAAGCATTCACTAGGGATGAAATAACTTTGTTTCTAGGATCACTAAACTAAAAAAAAAAAAAAAGTCAAAATAACAAAATGTAACGTAATCATCACCCCCAGCAATTAGTGATAATCCACAGGAGCTCAAGTTCTGCTGAAACTAAGTTGTAGAGGATTGTCTTCTAAGACTGCTTTGGTATCTCTGCTAGGTGATTCATACAAGTGAGAAAGTACAGGGGATCACAGGTCTAATCGTTTAAATCGTTGGGGAGGGAAACATCTTTCCACAACTATGTGATAATGCTATTAGCTCCAGTAACTTGAGCCTCAGGGTGATCCCACACCAAAGCAGATGGACAATATCTGAGCAGCAGAGTCTCTGACCCCAGGAGATTTGTAGACAGAGACAGACCTAGACAAGACCAAAAAAATTCTGAGATCAAAGAAGGGTAGAAAAGCTACAAGCTTGTCCTGCTTGCATAACTTGACATTAATACATAATATTTATTCATCTCTAGGTACAAATCTGAATGATTCTGAGTAAGCTTAGCAGCAAGAGATTACTTGTCATTTAGCTATGTATCTGACTCAAAAGGATTATTTTAATACTGATATCAGTGTGACTTGGTTTGCACAGGCTGAGTGTTTGCCATGCTGTGACTGGAATTGGGGACTACAGAGTGTATCCTGCTCACCTAGAGCCAGCTCCGTGGCTTGTTTCAGTCAGAGAAATCATCACTGCAAATCCTTGCTGTGATTGCAACATGAGCCACTATTATGAAGGTGTGAGGGGAGAAGAGTACTTCTGTGCACTACTTGGAATCCAAATTGAGATCTGTTCAGTCAGAATCATTCTATTGGTAAACAGGTTTTTTTTTTTCCTTAGTTTTTATGGCCTGAACACAGGAAATTATTAAGATAAGATGCACACAACTAGGGACTGTCACCCAATTATTGACCCAAGCTATGTTACAAGAATCATGGGCCAAAGTGAGAAACAGAAAATGTGAGCTTTCTACCCAGAGCAGAAAACACCAAAGCAACACCCACTGCATGCTATACAAGATAATAATCTCTGTACCTCTTATAAGATATGCATACAATAAATTAAATAACCACAATGATCAGCAGGGACAATATCAATTAGAAAATAACCAACCTAGAAAACAATCATAGGCAGAAAAAATCAAATTCTTAAAGCCAGAAAAAGCCAAATATTTGTGAAATAAAGGTATAATAAATATCCAGGTAGCAAAGAGATCCTATTAAGTGCTGTCATATATAATATATATACATCTCTCTCAAGATTTTTCTTCACATTGACTGCTTTCTTGCTTGTGCAGCTTTCAGCTACAGATTATGTCAATGCATTTAGCAGACATGCTTATGAAAGGAAATGTATTAAAAGTAAATTTAAAAAAATCTGTAAAAGTGACTAATGAATGTCATAAATATCACTGAATTTCTATTATTTAGAAAATCCACACCACAGCCAACAGATGGATATATGTGCTACTGAAGTATATTAACAAATACTTTGCTTTCCTATTGTCATGATGTCCAAAGTAATTTTGTGTTCAAGTGCTGTGACTCTTTATCAAAGACCTCTACTGGTAATTTGGAGGGAAATCATCTATGTTTTAGTTTTGACAAAGCATTAATTTTTACATTCAAATAAAGGTCAACTATCATAGCCAGATGCAGCTGCAATGAAAATGTGTTCTGCTGAACAATGAAATCGTTCTTTCCATATTCTGTGTCAAATGCCTCTTTAAATGAGCTATATTAAAACTGTACCAAAACAAAAAAAGCAGCCATTAATCCTTCAACTGTCAGGTATGGTAGGGAATTAGTGAGATGTGAACTCCAGGGCTCAAACAGGAAAACAGCCCCAAAAAGAAAACACCTGAAATGTCTGATTTGTAATGAAGGTCAGGATTGCTTAAAAATAGCAAAGAGTAAACTGTTATGGAGAGCATTTTATAGGTTTATGTACCAGATTTATAGGTATTTATAGGGTTTATAGAATTTCAGCCACTGCCATTTTAGAACAGAAGTGTAAAATATGAACAGTTTGGTAGCAGTGAAGAATTGGGAGAAATCAGAGCTAAAATACCAGAGTATTTGCAGTATCCTGGAAGTAAAGAGTGTGTTTTTCTGTACCTTTGTTGACCTCTTCATGAACTACACTCACATAATCAGTTTGATGTGATACTAAGAACTGGGACAAAATTATTTATGAACATGAATCAAATTTAGTAACATTAGGATCTCATTTTCTATCTCTAAGTGAAAACATATTCTGAGCACTTAAAAAACATTTAAAAAGTTACGGTCTATGTCACTAAATGCTATGCATAATTGACAAATGTGTGACGTATAATTGCCAAGTTCATACTGACATTTAACAAAGTCATACTTTAGTATTTCCACAAGGAAATAAAAATTATATTAAAATTTTAACTCTTGCTAAAGAGATTAAAAAAGTACCTGCTATAGTGTTTTTCTTTAGAAATAAACCTACCAAATTTCTACTGATCTGCTGTCAGAAACGTCTGCCTCCCTTTTGTCCTTGATGCCTTATTACAGATTATGATTCAGTTCAATTGGAAGGGTAGCCTAAAAGTCAGAGATATGGATCCAAGCAGCCTTCACATCATGAGAGTCTGGGAGCTATGCAGACCTAGATGTTGAATGAAAACTTTGCTTAGAGGCCGCCAACCAAGATCAGGATTTCAATCGTATTTGCATTTGTATAAAGCCAGAAGGGCTTGGCTGAAATTGTAGACTTTCCTAAGCCAGCATTTTTAATCTTCAGTGTCTCAAGAAATCCATAGCTAGACAGGAAACTGAATTATTTTTGAGTTTGTTTTAGCTCCCTGTAAGAACCAAGGGTTACTTCACAAATTTTCCACTGACAGGATTTTAAAAAAACCCTCCAATAACCCAGAGAATGTTGAAATCTTTCAAACCAATAATGCTTCATTTTTGCTATGTTAACATGTTGTGACAAACCAGAATTGATACAAATAAGAAATTCAAAATAACTCATTTCAGCATTTTCCAAAAAGAAATTGCCTTAAAAGAAGAACAAACACAGCTCCATAAAACTTTGACCTTTCAGTAAATTAATGCTTCTGTTGCATTTCTTTATTATCCTAAGGAGAATGAAGGAAAATAAGCAGCTTCTAAAAAGAAAGTAAAATCAAAGCTCTTTTGAAGGAACTACTCAGGATGCTCAAATGTGATTGAGTTGAAGCGCAATGGTAAAAACAAAGTTTGTATCTTAACACTGGAACTTTTTTTAAAGTTTAGAGGAACATAATGAACCACATCCAAGTTCAGTCATCAGGAGTGCAGATACTAAAATCTGAGCGAGTCCTCCTGTGCCCCTGGCATAGACCATCATTGGAGCATGAGTTATCCGACTTATTTTGGATATGGATCTTAGGATGAAAGGGGTCACAGCAGGAAGGGGACATTTTCTCTCCCATACAGGGAGCCAGAACCTGGTCCCAGTTCAGGTGCAGACTGCTGTGGTCATGTCAGAAGACTCTGACCCATGGGGTAGAGATAACAATAAGAAAAACAAGAGGCAGGTATGGCTGTCCTACCTGTAAAGCATGGATTTAAACCTGGCAATAAAAAAGAGAAAGGTAAATGTCATCCACACATGGAAACATCCAGTTTACACGAGGTTATTGCCTCAACACAGCAGCTGGAATGAAAAAAATTCTTTTAGACAAGTTTGCCTTCTCCCTTGCTTTTTATCTTCCTCCTGAAGGACAACATAAGATGTAGCTTTGCAATTTAATTAAATGTGACGTGTTGCTATAAGCCACATACTTGCAAGTACAGTATTTATGCCAAGTATGAGCAATCCTAGAGTAATTATGGTTTATATTTTACAGAGGGCATGTCACTCAGCAGACAAGTTTCATGAAAGGACTGAGAAAAAGATATGCCAAAAAAAGAAAAGGAAATTATGGGCCAGAGGGTTTAAAGCTCCCAGATGAATAACGTGAAACTGGAAAGTCTCTTAATGACAGAGGAGCAGATATGACAATAATGATAATAAAAATCTAGAGGTTAGAGTTTAAGGTCAGACTGCCAAACCAGACATTGTGCTCAGGCTGCTGAGAGGCAATTACTCCAAGATTTGCCAGGAGAAGTACTTTTTCCAAAGAACTGCTCCAGAGCCCTTGGGGTGTGTAATTCCCTTACAATGCTACAAGCTGGATATGAAAGCCAATTTCAGAAGGTGGAGAAAGAGAAGCAGTGTCTGCCAGGGGGATGCCTGGATGTGTTCATAGGTAGCCTCTGTCTGAAAAATCCTGCTACAGCTTTCGTGTTCTGGTGCGTAACATCATTGGCCAAAGCCACTGAGAAATCATGACAGTCAAGAAAATACAAATAGGTATGTTGGTAGTAAATACAATTTTCTGAAACACTTAAAGGCAAAATACATTTAGTATTTTTTTTGGCACAGAATGGATATTCAGTTCAGACTGGTTTATAAACTGCTTTTTAAATTACTGTGATTACAATTGCACAGACATTTAAGTATCATGACATTGTACAATACTCCAATATCAATAAAACTATTATAAACTACTTTAAATCCTCTCTTTTCTATGTGACATTCAGCTATGCAGGTAGTGACATTGCTACACTGAAATACTTGGGGAGGAGATTAATTACACTGAGATAGTAAAAATTGCACAACCATTGTGTGAAAGGGCCTACAATATTTGAATGCAGTAAAATGTGCTCAGGGGCTAAATCCTAGACTTCTAAATCATTTAAGTGTATTTTACAATTGTTTCTTTTCACACTTGGGTGAAAAAGACGTGCTCTCAGATACTGAATCACTTCAGCAGTCTCACAGAAAGGAATCAAAGCAATACATAACACCATACAAAAAAAACCTCACCAGAGTAGAAAACTGCAGGTGGAGCCCAGGTACCTCAATTAACTATATTAAACCAGCACATGAGGGAACTTGTTTTCTGCTCTCCAGTTTGTGTATGACAGCTACTTACATGGTTTTTATATTCTCCCAGATTCCTGGAAGTATCCATAATCTCAGAGTTGTATTCTTTTGTCTTCTGGACCATGCCACTGAGTGGGATTTTTTCAGCTTTACTTTTGGAGGGCTCATTTTCTCCCTTCTTATATTCTCATTTTCACTTACATTTTTTCTGTGAGCTATCTCAGATGTTCAGATGGTCCCAGCTGTCATCTTTGAAAACAGATTAAAATATCTCTAGTTTACATTCAATTTAGGGTGAAACATTCTACTTTGGATCCATCTCCAAAAGATCAGTTACTACAGGAGTGAAGTTCATTATTTTCTATCCATTTAATTTGTCTGATAGTGAAACCAAGTGGACCACCATAGGTTATCTCAAAATATTGGTACTCTGCCATTTCTCTAAAACCACTTAGTTTTCTCTATCTTTAGATTAAGGTTTAGATGGAAAAGCCTGACTTAAGTATTAACCTTAATGCCTTACTCAGAAAGTGAATGTGATAATCACTTCAGCCAGCTTCAGAAGCAGAGTTTCAGATGTCAGGGGGAAAGTTGCATCCTGTGCTTTCATGGCTTTCCTGATGAGTCCAGCCATCAACAGATTGCTACTGAAGAGTGAGTTTTCGCTGAAACTTTAGATCAATTACATGGAAACCAAAGAGAAATTATCCTGGATTTTTCACACATAAACACATCAAAGAGCTGTTTTTTTCATGTGTTTATAACAGCTTCTACTAAAAAGTTTCACCATGCTATGGATGAAAGTCACTCTACTACAATCTCTCTGTTTACCAGGAACAGATCTGATTATAGAATGGAGATACTTGTAATTTTCTATAATTCCCCTGCAGCATCAGCTTCACAAACAATTAGATTTGGGCAAAACATCCCATTTGTGTTGTCATACATGCTAAGACAATAACATCTGCATTTCTCTCTACTGGAAATATATTTTATTGGATATTCCAGATTTGCATTTATTTTGCTTTGGTTTTATTGGCATCACTTCACTGGGAGCTCCTAGAATTTTCAGTGATACAAGTCAGGCTTTTTTCTTCCTCACTTTTGTTTACAACTGATGAATTCCCAGCATATAATGGATATTTGTATTAATCCCTAAGAGCATGACTTTGCACAGTGAACTGGTAAATTTAATGCTTTTTTGATACTCCAGCCCTCAAGGTGACCCACTGCTCTTCCATAACAACTGCTCACAACTTTTGTGATCAGCCTATTTCATTACTGGACTCCTGCTTTTGAGCTAAGTACTTTAATGAAAATATTAAATAAGACTGTCCCAAAATTGATCACCGAGGGGCTCCACTGACAGTCTCAGAATATTATTAGGCCTTAAATGTTAATACTAATTATATTGTAGTATTTGCATCAGGGCAGCAATGCTCCTGACAGAGAGCCACTGTCCAGGGCAGCCAACCACCTGAACTGTCCAGACAAATGGACACAGGCTGGAAGCAGCATTCCACTGCTTTGAGAGGCTAGGGTCTGTAATGCTGTAGCTGTCACGAAGATTATCTAATAATATAGAATTGTTTAAAATTTCTGCCACTTGCAGGCTAAAAGAGGAGGAAAATATCCTGCCATATCTTACTGAACTGCAAGAATGATGATCTAAAGTTCATAGAAAATTGAAGTTTCTAAGCAGCTGATTAGAAAAGAGTAAATGATAAAGATACTTTGCTGCCCATTATACATGAAAAAATATTCAGAGTGTTTCTTGTATGTTCTTCACAAATCTGTCACAAAAGGCTTCTCTGGATCTTTTCAATGAGATTCCTAGCTAATTCTAATTGAAATAGTTTTCAACATTAGTTTCAGCATTTCTGGGAAAAAATTAACATGCCATCTTTCATCAACACAAAATTGCTTTGATGACAATGATCAGAAATCCATGAAGAACTGTTTTCTTCTGATTGCTGAAGTGTTGCAACCAGAATACTTTAAGGAAATTAAAGGAAAGTTCCTTTTATATTTTTAATTTCAGTTTTTCTTTTATCCTTTTTATAAATTGATGGTAATATAGAGATTAATTTATTTTAAAAATTGAGGAATTGAATCATACACTTTAAGAACTTTGTCAGTGTATCACTGATAGCAGAAAAAATTTTCCCATTGTTAGCTGGACTAACATCTTCCACAGTCTGCTGTCAACAAGAAGTATAAAGTAACTAAAATTAGTACATGTGTTTTCCTGGCACTTGGAATCTGCATTTCCCCAGTGTGGGCATGATGTCAAAACATAGTGACAGTGTGCATGCATCCAAGAAAGCAAGCCTACAAGCAGTGAGCATGGAACAAAAACGAGAATCCACACTAAATCTATTTTTTAATTTTTTTTTTCTAGTGCAGATTTATTGCACTTCAGTGAACTGGTTAACTGACTCAATAAAAGCTCTCCAAAAGTTATTGAGAAAACAGCCTGACTGATTGCAAAGCAAAACTGACAGAAGTGCTCCTACTACTTACGGCTTATACAGAAATGTTCATATTCAGAGTGCTTGACAGACATTAAATTAATCCCACTGTATCATAATTCTAATTGCCACAGGGATTCAGACTGTTCTGAGAAATATCTGCTGCAGAAGTTAAGTGTCTGTAGCACCCTCCTACTACAGGAAATACAGTTAAGCTCATTTGTTATTTCAGTGAGAATATTCCTCCAAGGTTCTTTTCCTACCTACATTTTAAAATGGGGCTCAGAAGTGCTTGTTGGTATCTTGTCAGCACAGCCTTTTTAATCTGTTAGCTCTGTAAAAAATGGATATGGCTGTAATGTCTCATTTGAGAATTTTATCATGGTTACTGTGGTAGCCAAAAATGGCACTTTCCTATATGACAAAGTAGGAACATTAAAGTCTTTACCTGTTCTTCTTCCAGGGAAAAAAAATCCACCAAAACAAACCACAAATCAGATGTAAACCCAGTTCTAACCTCCCTCTTCACCTCCCTTGCTCAAATTCTAGATTTAGTACATGTAACATTTCTGAGCAACTCCTTTCCAAGCTCTTGCACATTCAATCAGCTCATGGCAGGAGGATCAAATGTTTTTGGGTTTGACAACCTGATTATTTTCATGGTCCAAGACTAATATTCTGGAAATAATTTTCTTCAGCCCCTGTCACCTTAAATTGAGCTTCATGTTGCTGCCCCACCTAACCTCCTCCTTGGAGCACAGTGGGCAAAGCCCCATGACAGCCAGAGAATTACAAATGTACATGTGGATGGAAGAAAGAACTGTACCAGAGCTGCATTCCCAGAGCATCAGTGGGCTGAAGCTTGCATTTGTGACATTTACTAACATGGAAAAAAGGAAAACACTGCAGTCCTTCAGAAACTGAACATCAGCCCTCTGCTAGCCTTCGTGATTTTGATAAATTCTCAGAAAAGCTACACAGGCAGTATAGGGTGTCTGTAGTGTGTGCTCTGGATTTACTGCCTGCCTTCATTTTAGCCAGCCAAAGTGAGCTCTCAAGCATTAGGGTCCCAGTGAAGACGTGGTTTTGGTTTCCAAGTAGTAGGGAGAGTTTTAACGGAAAAATTTAAAATTTCCCCTGAAGGGAAGCATTTGCAAAATACTCACCAAAATCACAGAGTTGCTCAACAAATAGAGTTTTAGCAAACCAGTCATAGCCTGTGACTTGAGTTTGTAGGAAAAAAGGTAAAGTGGGGGTGAAGAATGTCAAAATGCAAGGGCATTTTAGAAGGGCAGAAAAAATTAGGTTGGTGAATAAATGTAGAGTCATTTCTTGTTCACCTTGTGCACATAAAGCTGATGATGATTCCTGATTCCTGCCAAGGAGTTTAACCTGCAGTAGCAGAGGCATAAAAATATATATGCCCCTCCTAAAGAAATCACATAAGAATGAAATTAGCACCAGGAACAGACAGATACATCTATCTATGTAGCCATTTGGCACTCATGAATTGTTTCCATGTCTAAACGTTTCCTATAAGACTGGAGCATTGGCACCTTGCATTGTTACCCTATTTCAGGTATTAGTATCCAAGAAATAGAGAATTTGTGATTATGATGGTTTGTAAATTTTAAACTGCCTAAAACATCAAATGCTGCCACCTTTGTAGGATGATTAACAAAGGCTATGGGAACTAACATTTTATTTCTATTTTAATTAGTATTGGTAAGGTGAGTGATCAGTGTGGTAAAGACTTGGCACACTGCTGACAACATTGGGGTCAGCTTCACTTTTTTCAGGCTTTTACTAGGTATGAGGAACTGCACTGCTTTGTACTCAGCTCAGAAGAATTTAATTTCTACAAACACCATTTTCAGGAATATAATGAAATATTTGATACTGTGACAATTAGCATAGCAGAAATAAAGGTTCTTGGCCATTATTTTCATGCTATCCAAACAGAGATTAGAAGATGGAGATCAGAAATATCCTATTAGTTACCATTTGCTGAAAGAAGAGGTGGAGGGTTTTTCTTTTAATTTTTTTTATTTATTTTGCTTTTGTCCTTCTATGGATCAAAGCCCATAAGGGCTCCTTTACTATTATCCCTTGCTGCTGACTTTGAACCACATCTCTGCTTTAAAACTGGTGGGAAGCCACAGAATAGAAGTCGATACTAAGTAGTTTTATTCTACATTTCCTGATGCTGCTTTTGCTAAAAATATCTTAGGCTTGAAAAAAAAAAATCAATAAGCAACATTTTTATCCTGATGGCTTTGATTGTCATGCTCCAAAAAAAGAAAAATCTGAAAAGCAATTGGCTCCACTTTATGGCAGATACAGAGACAAAAACTGAGTAGGTCCCATACTCATCACCTCATGTCACAAGGTAAAAACCATGGTGAATTAAAAACTCTCCTTTTTTCTTCTAGTAGCTCAAAATGAGGTCATTTGGTGTATATTTAGCAAAGACTCCAAACAAAATAAGCATTCAGCAAGGATTTCACTCTTCTTCCAATGTTCATTGCACTGTGATGATTGTTCTCTATTATTCCATAAGAAGGTAATTCCCTTCCAGAACTGTTTAATTCAACACTATTTTTTGCCATTAATGTCAATGAGACTTGGGTTCCTCGATGCCTCAATATTTTTTTTTTCTCTTTAAATCCCTTGATTCATCTTCTCCAGCCTGCCTTCCTCCTTTGTAGCTTTCATAGAGACTGGATTCCGGTTTTATCAATTCCTCTTCCTTTTCTGAATAGGATGGAATTTTTTCACATCCTCAGTATGGACAGCAAATGTAAAAGACCCTCATTTCCATGGTGTCATCTCAAAATGTTTGAATGTTTCTGTGATCCAATATTAAGTGGCTTGCTAAAAGAAAGGAAGTTTAAAAAAAATAATCCTAATCTTCAGATATTTCACTGCCACATACAGCACTGACTTTTATGAAGAACATATTTATAGGCAACAGGAAAATCATCACAGACAAGGAAAAAAAAATCCTGAAGAAAATCAAATCTAGGTTAACAGTTTAAACTGAGATCCCCAGTTGTTGCCAATTTTAAAGATTCATTGTATGACCTAATTTCTCAAAGTTTCAGTCAGTCCAATACAAAATGAAGCTGTTGAAGGACATGTTCAGTGAGGATGATGCCCATGGCAACACTGGGAATTACTCATGTGTGGGCAAACCTCAAACACCCATAAACAAGTTTGTCTTTCATCTGAGTGTTTGGAACAGACTCATTTGCCAACCTTAATCTCAGCAAATACAGAACACCATACACATGAAAATCTGCATTTGCAAATACCAGAATCTTCTTGTGTACACACTAAACATATTATAATATACATAAGCAGTAAGATTTTAGTTTGCAAAGAGTTTTCATCTGTAACATAAGCAAAACAAGGTATGAAGTAATTTTCTCCACCTGTAAGTAGATCCCTTAATTAATTTGCAAACTTCACTTAGGGAATACACCATCTTTAATTTTTAATAGAAGTTTCTGTTGCTGACAGAAAACATTTTAGGATCTATGAATACAGAGGTGGGATGTTAGCTTTCAAAAAAGCATATTGCACAACAGATGCTATGTTGGGCAGATCCTCCAGTTTTCCCATGGAAGCTCTTTCTCCCTTAAGTTTACTGAACGAAGATAATAGATTAAAGAAAAATAAAGTAGAGAATGTTAAAAGGAAAACATTGTGTAAAATTTACATGCTAACTAAAGCTATAAATTAACCAGGTTGTTATTTTTACAAATAGCTGGTTCTGGAATACAAGTGAGGTGGTAGATACTTCATATTTACAAGAGTTGAAGCAAATTCCATTGCTTAAGTTTCATGACCAGTTGCAGCTAACCTACTCCTATACAATTTTTCCAAATACAGATCTAGGGCATAGTTGCATTATCCTAAAATAAAAACTCTTTGTCATTTATACATCAGAATAAGTACTCATTGGATAAAAAATGCTAAAATATATGCAAGACATTTTATAAAATTTTATAAATGTTATTTTAAACCTCTTTCATAGTATATTAGCAAGTATTATTTTACTTCAAGTAAAATCAAATTTAACAGGAACTCATAGAAGATTTCACAGGAAACCCTACATGAGAAAAATAAAATGTCTGCATCCATTATTTCAACTCAGCACACAAAAGCTATGGCTTTTCCAGTAGAGTACTTGCTTTTTGAGGCATACAGCATAATCCAAACCCCTGAACACTACTTTGGTTGCGTTGGCTTTCCAATCACTTCGTAATTCTTTAAGAAATATAGCTTTGTGCTAATGACCTCATTTTACTGTACCTCAATGGCAGACTAAAGCAGGTGCACCTCAACATCGACTAACAGGAGTCATAATTTCAACTTCAACCTTGTACGTATTTTCTCTTAAAGACACTGGTTTTGGTAGGACCAGAGTGCACCAAGAACCAAGTGTGGGTGCAAGAACCCTTGACAACTCTATGACACGCTGTTCAAGACACTGCCAGACACAAGTGAATGCAAAAAACAATCCAAACAGTCCAAAAAACCTCTTAGGGAACACCATCAACCAACAAATTTATAACAACTTCTTAAAAAATCTCATAGGGCAACATTTCCCACTTACTGCTGGCTGAGGTCAGAACTTCAGCTGGAGCCTGACTTCCAGTGAAGCTACACAGATGGACATGGATACTTCTGGGATCCAGTGCGTGGTTTCCAGTTTGTCCTTGTGCCAGCAGAGAATGAAGTGAGTACCTGTTATTTTGGGCATGCAGCACCAGTGTTTCTGGGCAGATACACCTTACAGATGTCTGCACACCACAGCTGCAACTAGATCCCAGTTTTGAGATGCTATACAACACCTTTGGCTTTTGGGATAAAGCTTTTGTGCCAAGGAGCTGACACGCTCAGGGACACTTCTTTGAGCTCCACCTTGTTCCCCACACCCTGCTGTGGGAATGGCTTCACCCCAAACCAAAAGGCTGTTTCTGGTGCCAGGAAAGCCTTTCAGCTGTGCCTGTGAAACCTCTCCTGCCTCCTCCAAAGGAAAGGTGCAGGCCAGATGGATATCTCCTGTGGCACATCCTCCTGCCTGGACAAGGCTGGCTCTAATGTGTGTTGATCTGAGGCACAAGGGCTGAAAACATCCCAAAAAAATCGACACAGAAAGGTATGCATTTAACTTAATCCTACCTAATCTTCATGTGTGCTTCAAAGCTGCAGTTATGAAAAAACCCTGTACCTGAGATTTGTGCATATTAAGGCTCTAGCAGTGTTCTGTGGCAGGACAGTGGAGAAGTGTTGTCAGCCAAAATCAGCAATTTTTGAGGAGGAAAAGAGCAGAGGATAAGGAAAGGGTGATCAGTATGGCACATGAAAATACAAGAGTGGGAAAAGAACCATCCTCTGCCCATCAGAGAATGGCTACAGCACAGGACAGCAGGCAGGTAAGGAAACTTGCACTTCTGCAGGTCCCAACAAACATTGGCTCATAACATCCATTCTCTTCACTTATTTGGATCTTACTCCCTTTGTAGCTGATGTGTCTCACCCCTGAGGTGAATGCTTTTGTTGGTACAGATTTTCTTCATCAGCTCTCCCTGGAAATTGGCAGGCTGAGAGAAGTTTTCATTATCACAGTCCATGAAGCGCCCAGAAATCAGATCTTTAAAGCAATCAACTGTAATTATGCAAAATCCTAGTCTGCATCCAGCTCTCCCACTTTGCTCATGCTACTGTAGCTGCATGATTTCAGTGGAACAGATCCTGGCTCTTGCCAATAGAAATAAAATTTGAGTTTCCCCTAAAATTATGCTTCAGGGAACACAAGAAACTACGCAGAAAAGGTAATGTATTTGAGAACATTTTTAATAAATAATGTGACAAAAATTACTTTTCTGATTATTGGATCCTCAGTATGCAAAATTATGGCTAAAATATGAGGTTTCTTACATGAACATAATGAAAACATTAATCACATGGATTTTTCCTTTAGTACTGCACACCCTTTCTATGGAACCTTTCTTTAAAAATCAGCTAAATGAAAAATTTCAGTCCTCGGTAAACACCAAAACACTTTTTTTTTTTCTTTTTTTTTTTTTCATTGGGGCTAGTCCTGATAGTTGTCAATAAACAAACACACATTTTTCCATTAGCACCAATGACAAAGAAATTTTATAATTACAAAAAAGATCAGAAAATCTACAGGCAGAGGACATCATTTGGCAAATTCAATGCAACTAATGCCTCTATTTCAGCTTTAATGATAATCCAATGTTGAGAGAGGCCACAGAAAAATTGGTAATTTTCTGTAAGTCCAGGAAAAGTGAGAAGTGTTTTGATTATGGCCCACATTTACGTCTGTTACTTTACCATCTGTCATCATTCAAATATTCCAAATACAAACATAGAGCATTAACAAAAAGATGAAAAATATCCCAAACAAATGCTTAACATTTTCAATAAGACAAAAAAGGTTAATAGTTACAATGGTTTACAAACAAAGTTTAGTGATTGTGCTTTTAAAACCAAAAAAAAAAAAAAGATAAGCAGTGCATTACAAAAAAATTCATCGCCAAGATCAAACAAAACTTCTTTAAGTGGCACTTCTTTAAGGTGAATTGACACAAGTAGAGGTCTGAGATTTGGGCCAGTAGCAGTTGATGATATTACTCAATCGTTATTAAAAATGTCCATTGATTTTCTTTTCAAAAGCAGTGTTGAAGCTGGAAATTAGAAAAAAGTTTCAGATAAACTTGCTCATGCTATGATTAGGCAAATAGCAATCACACTGGCTTACCTCCTGCCCATCCCAAAGGACATTTTTAATAAGATTGTATTTAATGATGAAAATGGAAAGACAAATCAAAGTACCACAGGGGCTTAAAATGAGTACATATTTACAATAAGAGCCATCTTGTCCCAAATTAATTTTACTTTCATTTGTCAAACTGTATCATCTGCAAAAGGTTAGCAAGAGACTGGCAGAACACAAGGCTGTGTTAGAACTGCGAGACGCCATTTGCCCTGACTGCAGACCCCAGTGAGAACCAAGGAATGTTCTGCACCACGTTCACCCTGGGCACTCTGTGATCGCTGCCGCGTCCCTTGCGGCGTCACCGATGGCTCACTGCTGAGCTGGCAGTGCACTGAGCACTGCCTCGCTGGGGAGAAACCTTGGAATCCCAGGAAAGCCCTGGAATTCCCTCCTGTTCTAATCCTGGAGCAGCAGCTGGCCCAAGCACCTGGAAGAGCAGCTTCCCTGCCTCCTTGGGCAGCGAGGGGGATGCGCTCGGCGCTACGGAACAGGCAAGGGCCGTTCCTAGTGAGGAGGGTTTACAAAGAAAGAGTAAAATAAAAACTAGCATTCTGATGGCATGAGGAAAAAGGAAAAATTGTACACTCTGATTGCACTGAACATCATTTCTGGCGTCAAACATCATCAGACTTGAGGCATCTTAAGTGATTTATTTTTTTTTTCTGATTAGATTTTAAAAGCCTGTTACAGTACATGTCGTTGTCTTCAGCTTTCTGTTTCCTGTATTAAAAAAAAAGGGATATAAATTATTACACGTTAACCTTTATTATTTAAAATTTCTTTTACATACTTCCTAAAGATTTGCTACCTTTCAATGATAATTACTACTTTAAATTATGCACAGCAGTGCAACTATGTGTTGGTCACTCTTTCTACAATCAGTATTTAAATTGAATCAATATCATTGGGAAAAAAAAGTAGAGAAAAAAGCTTGTATCTTAACATCTAATAAAATCTAGAATGATAAACTGTCAAAATATGTGAAAGGCAATGTCATGGTGTTCTTAGATGCTCTAGTTCTTAATTTTCAGATTTGAAATAATCTGGGTAATGTAAAGCACTCTTCAAAATATTGTATTTCTGCTAGTTCTGTTCCATAAGTTTTAGTATGATGACAATTATGTTATACTATATGTGACCTGTTTTTTATGTTTTGACACATTCCTAGTTTGTTTAAGTAGATTGGGCATAACATTAATGGACAGATAAATGCCCTAATTTTCTGAACAGAAATATTTCTATTTCAAAAGCTATTTTTTCCTGGCATCTGTCTAAAAACAAAAATAGCTTTATTGTAGTCATCTTCAGTATTATAAGTGCAGTTACCTCCATCTCTTCTTCTTCTTCCTCTTCTTGTTCATAGGTTCCCAGTACTTGCATTTCTGCAACATTCCTTCGGGCTAGATTTGCTTGATCTGCCCTCTGTCTGCCTCCTGACCCTCTTGAGGACATGGAGCTGGAGGAGCTGGGATCTCTAGGATTATTTGATGTTGGAAACGTTGGTCTAGAATATGGCAGGATGTCCTCTGTATAATTAAATGCATACATTGTTATGTTTACAAGCCCAGAGATACCCTGAACCTACAATTTCTGCATGCGGTTGATTTACTTTTTATGATTGTCAGGGGGTTTAAAGTGCTGCCTGACAAGAACATGAAATATGCTGCTTCCATAGCAGAATTATAGAAGCTTTCTCAAGGAAATTTATAGTCTTTACATAGTAACATGTACTACAGAAAAACTAATTCATGATTAGTGTCCACTCCATTTCAATTTAGGATCCCTGGTCTGTGTTCTACAGGAAAATGAAAAAAAACCCCACCCCTTGTAGTATATATTTGATATGACAGAGTAGGAGGAAATGAGAATACACACATGATACAAGGAACTCATTACATCTAAATACTGGACCCTGCATTTCTCAGGCTGAATTTGAGACACGATCAGTGGCCATGCTTTAATATTTCACTACCATCCTCTGTGGTAGCATTCTAATAACTTTTCTCTACAGCAATCCACTGTAATCAAACTTTCATTCATGTACCCACTTAACCAATTTAATACCCAAACACCCCTGATGTTATTCCTAAATACCTGTAGGTAGAAAGAACCCAGCATTTGTATCAATCTGTGCTCCTGGTGAATTCTTGGCATTTTCCATTAATTAGTAAACTTACCACTTTTCATATATAAGAGATTACTTTGATCTGGTCTGGCTCATATAATGCTATGCGAGTCTATATTTGTAATTAATCCACAACTATGAGGGCTTTTTTACTCTTGGGACCAGGTATCATTCTGGCCCTTTTGTTCTCTGTAAATTGTCAAAATGGGCCAAGTGTTGATCCTTTGGTTGGAAAGTTAAGTCTCTGACTTACAGATCTGCTGACTTCACTCAGTCTCCTTACAAACCAGATTATAATTAGATACATTAAATATAACTAGACTACAAGTGTATGGTAGGAGCAGGAATTCTGATCCTTACAACTCTTAAGGAGTATTTCTTTTTGGTTTCCTCAGCATTAGCTTTAATAAGAGATGGGTTTAAGGGCAGCAAAATAGACAAAGAATGTTTCGTAAGCTTGTAATAAGCTTGCTTTACCCTAACACGATCCTGCAGTGTGACCCACATTAACACTACAGTTATGATAA
This sequence comes from Toxostoma redivivum, assembly GCA_013397375.1. Classification (NCBI taxonomy): domain Eukaryota; kingdom Metazoa; phylum Chordata; class Aves; order Passeriformes; family Mimidae; genus Toxostoma; species Toxostoma redivivum. The sequence goes on from VXBI01013785.1 coordinate 1,433,450, forward strand.
AAGGTGGCAATTCAGCAGCTCTGACTCCACATCAGCAGCCTGCAAAGCTCCCAGTGACCCACCCCCAGCACTGCAGCAGCCCCCGAGCAGGCAGAATGACCTTGGAGGAGGTGACTTTTTGCTGGTGCGCCGTCTCGTTTTGGTGCTTTGCTGGCTCGCGGTTTGCCGTCAGTGCTCGGCAGTGGCTCCTGGGGCTCCCTGCGCTCCCCCGAGCCCGTCCTGACGTCGGGGTGCTGCCTGCCCTCCGCCCCCTCCCTGCCCTTGTAGCTGGCTCCCTTCCTGTCCGCGGATCTGTCCGTCCTGGCCTCCATGGAGGCGAGTTTGGGCAGCATCACCGGCCGCACCTCCAGCTGCGACTTGGACTGCGCCGTCGGGGACTTCACGGCTGGAGGGGGCACAGGAGGAGGGGGCAAATCTGGGGGGTTGAGAGAGAAGAGTCATTACAATGACATCATGCACCAGTGAAGTTTAGAAATAATATTTGACTTGAACTGAAGAAACAGACGCTCTTGTTTACTTTCCGCCCTCCTCTCTCCACCCCAAAAATATTATGTTACTGTTAAAACTGCTGATGGGTATTTTTCCAAAAGCTTGAGCTTTGAAAACACAAAGGACCAGCTCTCCCTGCCTTTCCAAATCACAATATTTTCTTAAAAATCATTACCAAAAACTGCAGCAAACTTTAGGCACTTGGATATTAACATACCAGTTATGGATAACAACAAAGAGTTAAGGATAATAACATATTCTTCCTGATATTTGTAATTGTTTGCTAAGTCCAATCAAGAACACAGCAGCTTGTGCTGCAATTGCTCAAGGCCTTCAGTGTAGTGAGCATTAAAGCAAATGGGCTGGGATGTAAGAACATGTATCAGATGCATTGCTGACATATGTAAGGATAAACTATATCTTTTAAAATAGTAAGTTAAAATAACACACATATCCTTGATGTCTGTGGCTATGTCACGATATATTAAAAAAAAAAAGCACAGTCAGTCAATGACATAATAAGCTCTCAGAAAAAAAAAAGAAAAGACATACAAAGACTTCTGGATTTGTCTCTTTAAATTACCACAGCTTAAGGGGTTCTAAAATTCTGAATATTTTAAAATACTATTTATAAAGCAAACATATACTTTACTTCATTATATTTTTATATTCTTGCATTAGGACATAAAGCTAGAATATGTAAAATGTTTATGAGGATACAACAGTGCTCTGTGGAATATAAATGTGAAGAATAAAATATAGGAGTCAAGCAAGGAAGTGGCAATACAACAGCAGTTCACAATAAAGCTATAGGCACAATTCACATGGATCTAAGAGAATAAGAGGTTAAAAAGAGTGAGATGAGGTTAATATTCTCAAGAGAAATTGCTAGAAAAAACCCCTTCACTGTTACAAATTGTGACTTCAGCATTTTGTAATAATGTGCATTTCTACTTCCACAAAAATCAGGGAGCAGCTGTGTTTTTCAAACACCATCGCTATATACGCAGCTAATTCTCAGTCTATTCAAGAGAATGTTTCAATTGAAATTTACCTAAACCAGGCCAAAAATAAACGTAGTACTCCTGAGTAAGAAAAAGTAAGTGTCTAATATATACATATAAATTCAGATATGGCAGATGTTGGATATTTTTGAGAGGTTTTTCAGTGACACAAAACTTAAGTGACTTGATCCAGCCCTGTGGAAAGATGAAGCAATGCAGAATTAAGTGCTCGGTCACCACATTCACCTGGTGACATATCTTGGAATTATCCTTGACCTGTCTTAAACAAGACTGGAAATTTTATCAATTGGCTGGACTGGAATGATGAGGAACAAAGATGTCAAAAAGTATGGTTCATAAGGTAGGACATACTTCAGGGAAATGATATCCTGCTGCAATAACTCCATTGTCTTGGTGAAAAAAAACCCCACAACAAACAAACAAAATCCTATCAGGGCAGCTTGTTTGTTGAATTTTAGCAGTTTTTGAGGCCAGCTAACGGTAAGCAATTGACTATTGAGACTTAATTTTGGTTATCTACTTAACACTCACTATTTGCAGGTATCTTTTAAGAAAAAGGACTGTCATTTTCAAAGTCTAAAAAGGCATAATGTAGTGTTGGATAAACTAAGTGGCTGAATCCAAATGAAGGGGAGGTTTAGACTGGATATCAGGTAAAGGTTCTTCACCCAGAGTGGCTGGGCACTGGAACAGGCTCACAGGGAAGTGGTCACAGCACCAAGCCATACAACATCCAAGGCAAGAAAGCACAGAACCATTTGTGTTCCTTTGTTATCTGTAACTGTTTAACATGGTTTAGAGAGGTAACCTCTGCTCAGTGCACTGCAAGTCTGTAATTCCAGCCATCAGAGTAGCACTCAGACTACCTCTTCTAAAAGTGCCCTGTGAGGTCCTGCCACCAAAGAGCAAACCAAACTGTTTTCACAGGGCTGCCCAGCCCTGTAGGTGCAAATTTGAATTTCTGGATCACAAAGATCCACAGCCATGTCATCTTAAGAGCCAATACCTGCTGCACAAAGTGTTGTTCTGAAGAAGTATATAGCCTCTTACAATTCAGCAATCATGTGAAAATTCATGTGAAGTCTGCCAAAGACATCAGAGTTGTGTGTAATACATTCCCTGAAAGCCCAGTACCTAAGACCATGTCAATCCAGACTAAAGCTCATTGAGTATAAGAACTATTCTTCCAAAGTAAGGCTGAAGATGGACCCCATCCCTCATAGAACACTGCTAGCAATTACAGAACTTGGACAAGGTTTAAAAAATAAGACTCCGAATTAGCCTGTAGAGATTCCAACAATACTTTCCTTCTTGAGGAAAACCTTCTTCTCACAGTACTTCTTCCCTCAGAAGAGGACACACTGATTCAGAAGTGGATGAAGATAATCAAACACAGAATTGTAGGCTTCTAGAATCACAGATGCTTTTCTTTCAACATACTCTGGTTGGATTTGTCCTTATCTCAACCCTTTGGGGTGCATGGTGGGCACCAAAAAGAACTGTCATGGTTTTAAGCCCAGCTGGAGATGAAATTCCTCTCTGCCACTCTCTCAACCTTCCCCTCTCTTCTCTCACCCCAGTGGAATGGGGAGAAGAATCAAAGTAAAACTTGTATGTTCAGCTAAGAACAGTTTAATAATTGAAAAGTAAAATAATACAATATGGTAAACAATAACAATACTGATAATAACAAGGGAAAAAACAAGTGATGCACAATGCAATGCTCACCACCCACTGACCAATGCCAGATCCCATTCCTGAACCCAGATGGGCCCTTCTGGGTAAATACCCAGTTTATACACTGGACATGACAGTATTCCACGATGTGGAATATCCCTTGGGTCAGTTAAGGTCACCTGTCCCAGCTATGCTCCCTCCCAGTTTCTACTGTGCATCTCCTCACTTGGCAGAGCATAAGACAAGAAAAAAAAATAATAAGTATTTGATTTAGGATAAACACGACTTAGTAAAAAACCATCAACACCATTCTCATTCTGATCCAAAACAAAGCACTGCAATAGCTGCTGAGAAGAAATTGACTCTACCCCAGCTGAAACCAGGTCAATGAAGTACCTTGTGTCTCACATGCTCCACTCACTTTCTCCATAACAAAGCACTGTACAGCCCTTCTCTTGAACTGCTGATGAAAAGGGAGTGTAGATATCCAACAACAGCCTTTTCAGCCATCCTTGGAGCCAGTGTCCAGCAGATGTGGCACAGCAGTGCACTGGCTGAATGAATATTGAAGGGAAGGAACATCCCTGTAGCCTATAAAGTACAGCTTGGAACAAATCACTTTGTTCAAGGATCCTATCCAACTACACAGGACAATGAACAAAGTGGTGTTGAATCTTGACTATGGAAAGGGAAGATGCATTGGTATAAAAAGTTTCATAAACTGGCAGCAGCTCTATGGTACAGTAATAACTAAAGAAAAGCGATATTCGCTTTCAAGAACATTTTTGCAACCTGCAGGGAAACTATAAAAAACTTCATTATAACACAGTACTTCTGACTGAGAAGAATCCTTAACAGAGGGGAAAAAAAATCCCTTTGAGAGGTCAACACTATTACACCCCTGTGGTATTTATTTTAACAGCTCAGATCACAGAGAAAATCCAGATTCAATCTGCCTCCTCGAGTACAAACTGGCACACTTTTTATTAAAAGCAAAATGGAAGCTCCCATTGTAAGGAATAAAAAATAAATCACAAAGCAACATCAAACCAATAGAAAGAACTCAGAAGTATTTGTTAAAGGTCAGCTGTGCTCAAATGTTTTATTCATGTCTATGTATTACTGTTATCCTGCTTCCCCCATAACTCAAACAATTAATGGATGCCATTTCATAGCTCAGCCTACAGGAGAAACCTTCCATAGGTGTCTTTTGAAAGTAGAGATGGTAATTTTCTAAATGAGAACACACACAGGAACCAGGGCATAATCAAAACTGAGGAAAAATAATCTGCTAAATTAGTTTTGTGTGGAGAAACCACAAATAAGCACAAAAAGATGAATTCTAAGTAGTGACCAATGAGGGAATTAGGCTTCATTAGGCAATTCTCTCTTTTAAACTCTATCAAGCTGCAGATTTTTCAGTCATACCCTGAAGAAAAAAGCAGAGTTCTAGATTTGATACAGTACTGAAGAAGACCCCTGTAAGTATTCAAGGAAAGACTGGATGAGGCTCTGAGCAGCCTGGTCTAGTAAGGTGTCCCTGGCCATGGCAGGGTGGTTAGAACCAGGTAACTTTTGAGGTTTCTTCCAACCTAGGCCATTCTATCATTCTCTAAGACACAAAATGAAATAATGCACGTTCATGCTGGTAGGTAAAACTCAAGATTGTTTCTGACTTAAAAAACATTAGGCAGGATTTAAGATTTCCAGACACATCATAATCTGAGCTATTATTCATGTAGTGAAGTAGTTTTCATGCTTTGTCTCTCAAGAAACATGGCTCATACTGTAAATAATAATTGTATGAACAAATTAATACAGCAAAACTCAATGTGATGTTTAAAAGCTGAGGCCTGCTGACTTTTTTTTTTTTTTTGCTTTCATGAATATTTGCAGAATTCTCAAAGCAATTTTCACTCCACAAAACCTCCTTCAAGTAAAAAATTTGATATTTACAGAATATCTCATAATGGACTCAGAAGTGAGGACTGAGAAGAGGGCAAACATCTCAAAATTATTATAATTCAATAACAAGCTGATTTTTAGCAGAGTAAGAAATGCATTCCAACTTATTTTGTACCTTGCTAAAATTTGCTTCATACAGAGTAGATTTTTTTTGTACTGCACAGGCAGAGGGAAACAAAAGTACAAATGGTGTTGGCATGCATAAAGGCTTAACATTTCCAAGTGAAAATTTAAGGAATATCTGGCAGATGTTCAACAGCCTTTTGTGAGAAATTCAGTTGTCCTGATGTCATGCCATTGGTAACATAGCTAAATAACTCAGTTACAGTCTCAGCCACTTAGTTGCAAAACTATTTAGTATTTCTTGTCACTCAGAGATTTAAAGAAGAATCAGGATTTAAAATCTCACGTGAACTGTGAAAAACATAATTTCTATTGAAAGACCTACTGAATCAGAACAATGACAAAGCACTTTTATCCTTTTTATCTAAATGCTTACAATTCTAGGGTTTATAACAACTGATAAATCAATTCAAGACAGTTCAGAAGAGAGTCTCCCATATATATTTTTAGAAAAAACAAACATATTCTTTTAAAGTTTGGTTTTCTAAATTAAATATGTAAATAGGTCAGTCAAGATCGAGAAGGAGGGTACATCTGCTAGTTGGTTCTTGTAATGCATTCTTAGTAAACTCTCCTAAAAGGCTAGATGAACAGCAATTAAAAATTCATACATTTTAATCCTTACCACCTACTGAGCAAAGATTTTTAGCAACAAATATGAAGAACATTTCACTGCCTGTATGGCTGTCAAGGAACAAAACAAGGGAGCTGAAATCCCATCCCACATAAAGTAGCAACTGACTTGAACTAATGCTCACAGAAAATACAAAAATTTTACTACTTGGACAATGCAGTGTAGATCAGAGAGCACTCTGTTTAAAAATAGGTAGTAGTAGGCCTTTTATTGCTACATTAGTGACAAACAGACCTTCAGAAAGACCAACCTCTTTCTATGAAGAAAATAAAATAGAGACTTTTTCAAGACTTATATATGTTGCTGTTGATAATACTCCTGGCATTTTCAACCATTCATGAAAATATTTTATTTTTTATATATCTATCCTTCCTATCCTTGTCAACTAATCATTTAAATTCTTCATTACACTTGTATTCATAGAAGTATTAGCAAGTACTAATTCAGGTAATTTGGGAACAGAAGAAAATTCTTTACATGCAATTCTTTAAAATTCCATTTCACAGGCTAACAAAGTAATGAAGGAAGATATTTTTCTCTTTTTAGTATTTATTGAATGCTTCTGCTTTCCACATCAGTTTTTTCCACCTAATTAAACAATTAGTATGTGTTACTTTATAGCTAGTTCTAAAGGGTCAAAATATACTAGATATAGCTAATAAAGTGAATGGTTAGAATCTACAGTAAGGTTCCAAATATGCTTATTCAAATAGACTGAGGGGAAAAAAAGAATTATTAAAAATAAAAAATCAAAACCAAACAAATCCTTCAACCTCTGAACTTTTTTTAGATTTTATTAGAACTGAAGGAGCTATGCGATAATTTGCTATTCCCTGAATGACCACACTGCATTGCACTATAAAGAGGTTAGTGGAAATTCTTACCTAATTAGAAAATATGCTGAAGTAAGCAGGTGTTACAGAACACAAAACAAATATTGATCACGATTGTCAGATCTATATTGCAATATCTAACAACAATGGCTCTATGATTTAACTCTGTATAACTACTTTCACAAAAACATGTCATCAAATACAGGTCCACGTCTTATTTATCCCCATGTTAGAAGCAAATGGCCACATAAAACATATTTATTTATTTCTAATGTCCTAGCTATTGTGTTTGTATTGAGGCTTGATGCTCTGCCAATTACTCAGTTAAGAGCATTCTCTTCAAGAGAATAAAAGCTGATAAAATGTCAATAAAATCCCGTGAAATGCCATTAAAAGAGTCTCATAAATGTAACGTTTCTGGTACAGTTTTGGGATTTACACCTTGTGTTGTCCTTTCAGAGAAGCAAACATGCACAAAACCACTGTAATAACCTCTTGAAATCAGATAATATTCCAACAGCTCAGTTTCGCTGACAGAAGGGGTCTGGGCACAAGCCAAGAGGCCCAGGTGCACTGTGCCATGCCAGCATTTAATGCAGCCTAATATCAGATAGATGCTACTGAGAGAAAATACTCAGAATAAAGTACAGATAATAGCACGGACAACCACTCATTGCTAAATTACTTCTGCTCATTCGTGCTTTAAGCTTTGTATTAAATTTTTTCGTCAAGTGGCAGGAATCACAGGGAGAAGTGGTTCAAAACTCCCTTCTTGTAACCCTGGATAAGGATCTATAATATTAGCCTTTCATATGATAATGGCAAATGATGCCCCTCTTTGAAAAATTTCAGGCTGGTAATGAAAGTCCTAATCAGATTGTTGTTGCAGAGAAGCAGGAGGTGGGGAGCTCTGCCCTTCTTCCCTTTTCCCTTCCCTCCCCTCCCCTTCCCCCACATCTCCCTCCTGTTAGCAAATTCAGCAAACTTGACAAGGTGGGTTAAGTCTTGGGGAATTTATCTTACATGAATTTCCAACAAAGCCCACGGATTGTTTTATACAACTGGAAGGCAGTGCTTTAATAAAAGCTGCACCACCTGAGGCATTTTCATTAAAGGCTCTCTCTAGACAACATCACAATGTTTGCATTATCATCCTACACCCCCAAGAGAATACAAGCACTACCTTTTCAGCAAGAGCTGATATTGTGTGTGAAGGCACGAGAGAAGATGATTAGATTTTGCTTTCACTCACAAAGTAACTGCTTGCAACAATGCTGCAGTCAGGATTACCATTCACTGATTTGTGCTGTCCACCATGCCATGTGAATGGTGAATTGTTTTGGTTTTTTTTTTTTTTTCCCAGGAAAAGACACATTCTGAAGGTTTTAATAGACAGCCATGTGACCAAAGATTTCAATCCTAACCACGCATTATTCTCAATGACTGTACTATTTAAGCTATCTGGGGTCTTAAATAATGACGGTAATTAGCCGATTAGGACGCTATAGAAAACAGGTGCAAGGCTCTGGAGTGGAAGCATCAATGTACAGTATTAAGGAACTCTGGCATTTAAAATGATTAAACTGTTCAGCGTGTTTAGCAACAGGAAACACAAATCACTGAATTCTGAAACACAGCATTACCTCTGAGGAAAAATTTCACGCACACGCACTGAATGCATATTTAGGAAGGTTCACTGAGGCTTTCACCCGTTTCAGTGGACTCACCATCTGTGTAGACTTCTCTGCGCAGATGTCCTGGCTGGTGTTTCTGCTTTTTGGCAGGTCGGACCTTCTGTATTACAACAGCACTCATGTTGCTGTCGGTGGATACAGGGCTGGTGGGTCTGGGACAGTGTGATGCATGAAAATGTCTACGGCCTGCAAATGGGTATAAAACAATAGCAATTATCTTTCTTACTTAAAATAAGACTTTTCATACTTTCTCTTTTTGCATCAGAATGCTCTAGCTGTACAAAACCTAAAAATACACTGTTGGAACAATTGTAAAGCTCATCCAGTTTTAGACTGGGCTGTAACTAAATCGAAGCATTTGCTATCCTATCATTAGGCAGGCTGGCTTGGTTGCACAAAAATTATCCAGCTGCTTGGTAGCTGGTAGCTCCTGCCCCAGGAGCAATGAAATCCATCAGCAGGCAAGCACAAGCAGGATTCCCACCCAGCCAGTTTCTGAAAAGAGCAGAACGTTTCCCTTTCAGGTTTCCCCTTCCCTAGCTTGGGCCACACAAGGTCATCCCTGCCATAAACAGAGCAAGTGACCAGCAGGACTCGGGTACAGAAGTCCCCTCTATCACTTTGAGTGAGTTTTCAGGAAGGCATTGAGGCTGGATGCTGGCATTTTATCACAGATTATTTGCAGACAAGAAGTGTAATGTTTTAAGGACATGCAGTCAGGCATACATAATACCAATATATAGAAATCATTGCATAACATGAACTTAACTGTTACAAAAATATTAACAGCTGGATGTAAAAAGACTTTTCTAAATATATAAGTCACAACACATATTTATAGAAATTTATTTGTACAAAATGGATAAAATCCTGGCCCCATGGGTACGAATGGGAGTTTTGCCACCTACTTCAATTGGTCAGGATTTCATCCAGAATTACTAAATTACATCCCCTCTCACTCTTCATGATGAACAGCTGTGTTGAAATGAAACAAAGGACTGTTAACTGGGAGAGGATGTCAGAAGTGGGAGGAAGGTTGAAAATCTGTGGAGTCAGGGTGGACATAGTTGTGACAGAGTACCTCTTCTCCAGGTCTGGCAGTTTAGTAGGATTGATTGTCAAAACATTCATGGAACTGCCTGAAACCTGCATCCCAGCCTGCTGTACTCTTATTTTTTAGATGGAGTGTAACGATATCCATTTGGCCTAGTAAGATTACTGATTACCTGTATATATCCACTGCTACTAGTATCCACTATGTTGTACAAAAACGACATATTTTAAGTACCATATTTTATATGTTCAATGGAGTTCCAGGAGAAAGGAAAAGTGAAAACACAAACATATGCATAAGGCCCTGCTGCATATGCATAATCTGTAATTTAAAATGTAACTCATAACAGCTATCAAAATATGAAACCAACACAAAGACAGTTCATCCCAATAGCACAACAGTAAAAGCCCAAACAGAACTCCTCAAAAAAAAAAAAAAAAAAAAAAAAAAAAAAAAAAAAAAAAAAAACCACCAAAAAAAAAAAACCAGGGAAAATATTTCTCTAAAGGTTTACTATTTATTTGGAGATTTCAAAAGAGAGGAATTAATTCTTGTAGAGTGATTGAAAAGAAAAGACAGGGAGCTTTATACTGGGAAAAGATAGACTTCTATAATCCCTTTTCCCTCCCTCTCATTCAGTTTTGAGTGTAAATCCACCAGCAGGGTTGACGTTTGTCCATGATCAGTGAGACCAAAGAGCTAGGAACTACTTATGAAAAGCACTGTGGAGAAGCAATTTATCTGGACTGTTTCACCAGAACTCCTTTTCTGCCTCTTCCTGACTTCCGAACGTCCAAAGAGCAGGAGCTCAGGAAGCGCCTGTGGACAGTTCATTTCCCATTTCCCAAGGGGCACGTCTCTGGCTCACTCACCTCCTGCTGCCTCGTGCATTTGCCGCCTGGCCACCTTGAGCCCGGCGTACTCGGCGGCGGCCGCCACCGCCTGTGCAAAGTCGGCGTCGGTGAAGAAGGATCCGTCGGAGGAGCTGACGCTGGAGCGCCCGCTGGAGATGTTGTCCTCCTCCGAGGCCGAGCCCCAGCCGTTGATCATGGAGCCTGTCACGGAGCTCTCCAGATCCCCAACGCTGGAGGCAGGTGTCTGCTCCAGGCCGCGCAGAAGGAGCCTCCTGTTCTGCATCTTGGCCACCTCTATGTCTGCCTCGTCCTCCTCCTCTTCCGGGGCATCCGTATCCATGTCAGACACCAGGGGCCCTGAGATGTACCCATAGGTGTGGGGTGGGGAGATGGGCCTTGGAGGGGGTGGAGGACTCACAGGTTGGCGTCTGCATAAAAACACAAGGGTGAGAAGAACTGAGATCACATAACAGAGCACATTGATAAAATAGGGTTTTTTTTATTTCCCAGCAAGTTTGGCCTGCCTTTTTAAATCAACCTAATTTATATCTGAAATGCTCAGGTTTGTTTTTTTAGTTTATACTTTTGCTGTAAATCAGAACTGACAGCTATGTTGCTTGAAATCTATCACAAAGAAATTTGATTTTTTAATGCAGTTCCTTTATCACTGACTTTAATGATAAAGCTGTTCCTTTCCCCTAAATAACACATGTAGAGCTAAGCAAAGAGTTGGTTACAGATCATGTGGCTATCAAAGAGATTATTTGTGCACCCTTGAGAGTATAAGCAAAAGAAATAACTGTAAATGTATAGCTTGAAACTATCGATGCCAACAGATGCATCTATCCAAATAGATTGCTCCATTAACATTATCTTCCCTCCACCCACCCTGGTGATTCAGAAAGATATGAAAAGAGAGACTGCAATTTTATTAAATTGATCTAGGTGATGAAATAATTTTCTACCATAGTGTTAGTTCTACGCCTTAGGGGTACCAACATACATACAGATGTATAGGTTAACTAATTTAGATCCTAATTTGTCAGTAATGGTATCTCCAGCTTAGGGAGACAAAGTATAAGATATCAGATCAATGTTCAAGATAAGTTAATACTTCACTCAGAAGTTCCAGGTAGCAACACTGTCAAATGTTCTTCACAGGGCCAGAGACACGCTCTTTAATTGCCATTTGTCTGGCAGGAAAAACCACACTTCCTGCAGTAATGGTTCTCCTGTTGGCTGTGCTCACCAGGAATTTCTACTACAGTCTGCTTTGAAAAAAATTTCTAAGTAATTTTCCTCTGTTAACTTTGCCCTCTTATTATCTCATTGAGAAATGGTGACTCTCATGGTTATGTCAACTCTTCTGTGTGGATGACATGCAACTTTGTTGTTTTGTTTCTAATAAATGGGAATACATATTAATTTTGGAAAGAAATGTTAGCAAGGAAAGACCTAATACTCTATAGCAAGAGAAAACTGGATCCTCCCTGGATTGCATCATCTTTTTCACTTGCTGTATTAAGTACTGAACAGAATGAAGAATACTTAGGGATAAATATCCAATAATCATTTTATAACACCACCCCCAAATCCCAAAAGCTGTCGCTGCCTGGAATCTGTACCTGCTTTGATTAGAGACCTTGCCCAATAAAATCTTAATTTAAAGCTCTTGTGACAAATGTCCTTGTGATGTATTTGTCTATTCTCTAGATTTTGTTACTAGAAGACAGGCAACTGGTTACAAAATATGTTAGGGTTCTTGAAAATGTAATTTGGCTGCCAACCTTTAGGGATAGGCTAATTGAGAGCAGCTGGTTCACGGGCATACAGAATTAACAATACTTCTTTCCCTTATCTGATGCAGGTTCTCGCTTTAACAGTGACATTGTCTCCTATCTCAGCTTTGGGTTTAACACTGATATCACCTGCTATCCCACTAAATCTTTAGCTTTTTTCTCTCCTTTTTGACTCTTCCTGAGCACAGGCTTTTATTTCAGTGTGCTGTATTTCCAGCAAGCTCACCAGACAGAGAAATATTTCAGTACGCCATCACCATCAGAATCCTATTCTAGACACCTGGTTCTGACCAGCAAACAAAATAATACTCAGCAGAACTATGAGTAAAGATAATAAAAAGTATGACAAACAGCATTTCAGGCATTATTTTCACTAAAAACCCACCATTTACAAAACACCCCAAATTAATGTGGAAAGGCACCACTTGGAATGTATTCTGAGTTTGAAAGCATTGCCACACCACATTAGAAACAGGACCCCATCCTTCCAGAACGAGTTAACAGCTGTTGAGCACAGGAAACCGAATTCTTCAACAGCAGCCCTGGGTCATATCAACACCAGCAGATGGAACAGGTAGTCAGCCAAGCCTTACAAATCAAATAAATAGAATTATATGACTATTTCTAAAATTATGAGATGGATGCGGCAAAAAGAAAAGAAATAATGTTTGAAAAAGTAACATGGAAGAGACAAAATTAGTCACTAACAAATTCTAAGACTTTCAGCAAAGCTAGACTTTGTAGGAGTGACAAAATAAATACACATTTTAATTTTTTTATTTCACAAAAAGAGTAAGGTGTATGCCCTAGGAGCCTATATTGGAGCATTCTTCCAGCTCTCCTTCTGCCACTATTTTTTGATGGCATTGATGGTGACCAGCCAGGAGCCTTTGTGTTGAGCAAACTTTCTACTTTCTAGAAAGCTGCTGGCTGATTATGCATGTTTATATACATCTGCTTCTGTGTCTACTCCATTCTGTATCTCAGGACAATGTCCCAGTCTCCAGAAACTCACAGAGATTCTGGAAAGTCACTCAGGACTGTTGGTCACTTAGCTTTTCCCCTTCTCATTTGTGTCCACCTAGTTTTACCTCTCAAATAACCCAGGAAATCTAAGTGATTAAAATGAACACTTCTGTGGACCAGCATACCAGGGCCAATGGAAACTACAGGAAATTAGTCATCCACTAATGAAAAGAGTGATTTTAATGACTCAGGAAGATATGGAAGAGGAAAGATACAGTACAAGTGTTACCATAAAGGAAACAAACCAAGGCAGATCAAGTAGGGGGGAGCTAAAGTAAAAGCATATATAGGCCCCTTTAAAAAAAGATGTATAACTACTGCCTACTTAAAAAATGCAAACCATAAAGATGACCTACATTAAAAAAAAAATCTGGAAAGTACATCTATAAATATCCAGTAACTTATGTTGAAAAATCAAAGTTCTACAGTTGACTCAGAAAAATCATATGAATTTCATTGTAAGAGGCTTGCATTTTGTGAAAAATAGAAACTCTACATAGAATGCTGCAGGTAAGTTTATATATTTGTGGCAATAAACAATATGTGCAAACCACTGGAGGAAAAAGATAATAAAAGCCTATCATTTGGGATGGAAAAGCTGTGCCTTCTTAACAAAAGCCATGAGATGTAAGCATCATACATAAAAAGGCTCATTCAGAATTCACTGCTTTATGGGAGAGAAGCTGTGAGAGTTTATATGCAAAACAGTTGTAAAAGCAACTCAGAGAAGAAACAAAATTTCTTCCCTGTAGCAAATATCTGTCTTTATTAATGTTGGTCATTCCTTTAAATAAGGTTAGATGGAAATGTTAAGAAAATTTTGCAAGCAGTAATTTCCTGTATTAGGATTTATGAGAGGAGGAAAATCTATAGGTTATATAAATTATATATTTATATATATTCATACATATTGGTGACAAGTTAATTGCACAGTTACTGTGAAATAATGCATGCTATTTTATGGTAATAATGCAGTAAATCTATTGGAAACAATGGAACTGTAATTATATGGTAAGCTGTGTTAACGATACCACTTTAATAACCTGATGACTGTGAATTTAACTTATGTCAGCATTGTACGTACCCTAAAGTGATATACTGCATTTCTTCCCATGGTACAATAATAAAGCAACTTAATTACCTATTTCTTAGGTTAAAATAGTTCTAGCATCCTGGATTAGGAGTTAAATAGCAACAGAATAATAGGGAAATTGCTGGCCTCACTAAATCCAACAGGAATTTTCAGCAGGGCTCGGATGACTCTTGTCACATCTCTCTAGCTAACATTTGCATTCACACACCTCCGGTCAGGTTGGTGTTGTGTGTGTCCCAGATCCTCCTGACAGTCCTGTAACATGGGCTGGAGTTCTTCCTGGGGAGAGGGGGTGAGGGTGGCAGTTGACTGGTGGCTATAGGAGACAGCGGCTGGAGAGGAAGCTGCTCCTCGGACAGGTGGAGTAGGACCTCGCTCATCTTCTTCCTCTTCCTCTAGCTCATCCTGCTGCAGATACATCCTTGCAGGTGGCACAGGACAAGGAATTTCTTGGTCATAGCTAAAATTAATTTTTTAAGAAAATAAGGACTTAAATTTGTACTGTGTAATTAGCATATCTGATACATGTATTAATAGCCCAGAAACAAACCATTGTTCTCTGTGCTCTTGAGAACAGCTCATAAGGATGTGCTGAGTGGATGCACACCACTGTCACTAAGTGCTGTCCAAATTTCCACACTACAGCTCAATGAGCAGCACCAGAACAACTGGAGGAAGGTCTCACTGCCAGCTTGTAGGGCAAACCACACTTCAATTAACTAGTGATTAAAGTGGGAGGTGCACAATGTCTCCTGTTTATTACCTTTCATCCACTGAAAGGCTGTAATCTTCGCTGTTGCTGTGGGGAGGTGGATGTGCTGGAGGGGGTGGCAGAAGATCTGCCCAGTTCATGCCAGCCTGCTTGGGAGCCTTTGGGGTCCGAGCACCCTTCTTGTGCCCTTGACTCCCTGGGAATAAAAAGCAGCACATATTAGTAAGGCTTTGAAGTCTCTCCTCAGCACTAGCTGAGAAAACCAAAACAACTGTAGTCCCTTCACAGATGCTCTTGCATTCTTTGGGAATTTACCCTTTTGCCCAGCTTGGAGCAAGTTGGCATTCCTCCTTTTTACACTAGTTTGTGCTTTTAGCTTCTTTGTAGAATTGATCTACATTTTAAGTGGTTTAATTGAACCAGAAACTTTACATAGCATGGAAAAAAACACATGGGATACAAAATAATTTTTTAAATAAACAGTAAAAATGTGATAAAACCATAAATGAATTTTACAAGCAATGTCATTAAAAGTGAGCTTCCTACTTCTGTTAATTACATTAAAGATTATCATCTAAAACAAATGAGCTGTAGACATATTTTCTGAAGTGCCTTTATCCTATTTAATTGCCAGAACCTAAAATACAATATGATACAGATATGATCTATTAAAGTTCTACTGTTGCATTAAGTCACTGAATATAGGCGATTTGTACTTGTCCACTGAAACATTTTAGGCACAATGAAATTACTACTTTTAGTCTAAATGGCAGGTGCAGTTGAAAATAATTGCTGGAAGAACTAATATAACAGGAAAAAAAATAAAGATCGATGAAGTATTTCACAAATGTTTTCAACTACTATTACTGGAAAATTACAGCTCATAATAAAACAATGCAGCTTTAACAGTTCAAAAACCTTTGACTAAGACCAATTATTCAGGTGGTCTCTAATTTTAAGTTTGGACATGGCTATGAGGAGAACTGGCTCAACCATTGCTCCTTGGTATATATACATTTTAATTCTTCTTTGCTATTGTTACGCCTTCAGCACAGATAAACACCTTTTATGTAGATAAAGTCACTGTGGTTTTGAGGATGTTTTAGAATCCTTCATATTTCTCTTTTAAACGGAGGCATGAATTTATATTATCACAATAAAATGTTATATATACGATTAAATATATTGCAGTGAGATTTAGGAAGGTTGTTTTTTTCACTTCTGCTGTCTCAGATTTTCCACTCTTATTGACAGTAGTTCTGATTATTATTGTCCCACATTAGCTGCCAGATACACGTTTTAGCTATATACAATTGTTTTTGTGGTATCTCAGTATGTCAAGCAAGACACTAACCATCCCAAGGCAATTTGCATTCTGTATCCTAAGCACCACGATATATACAAGGTTCAACACAATGTATTACTTTGGCCACCTTCCTTCATTCCTGCTGGAGTCCTTGGCAAAGAACTATAAATTGTTAGTTATGAATAACCCTAACAGGTATCAGCATGGAGAGCACCACCCTCTCATTTTTAACTTGCATGGTTCATACCATGCATTTCAAGTCTTAACATCATTGAGCACAGGCTCAGCACCACATCCTGATCTTTTAGACCTGGGAACAGGCTAAAGACTGTCTCCCAGAACAACACTGCTGAGCAGCTGGGAGAACTGGGAGCTGTGTTAATCTCATCCTAGCCATTGAAAATTCAGATCACCCAGAGGCACAGCAGGGCTCATCAACATATTGATGTCTCTGCTGTGCCTCAGTCAGAATTGGTCAGGACAGAGCACGGGTTGGGATTAAGGCAACTGGACTATCAAAGACAACAGCAGAACAGAATGGGAAAAGTCTGCATCTTAATTAGTAGATGTAAAGTTCAGGGCACTTGTGACTGTGAGCATAACTCACCCTGGAACTGGTTTGATGTAAATAAACACAGCCTAGTTACCACACTTACAGTAAAGCCCCAAACCAAGACTATGTGGAGTTTCTGGTTTAGGTCATATGCCTCTACCAGAAATCAAACAAAATACATGGGTTTAATTTACAAAACTAAAATCTTCTTAAAGCAGAGTTCTGTTGGGTATCACTCAACTACTGTGATATCTTGAGCTGGTTCATGAATTAGGTAAGTAGACCCAAGAGACGAGAAAAAAAGTCACTAAAGTACCAGGAAGGTAACACATAATTTTTTATTTTTTTTTTTAGTGACAGCTGGAAAGAAATATAAGCACCTATTGGGACAGTTTTTGTGTGCTGTTCAACATCTACTGTCCATGGATTCCTCCCCACCACTCCTTCTCTATGCCCAGTAAATATTGCTAACCACAACTACAGCATCCAAACACCACAAAGCCTAAGGCTTGGAAAACATTGCAAGTACTCACCAGATGTACTGCTGCCTCTGTCTGAGCTGTTGTAGGATCCACCTGTATTCTGGTCATAGGACTGGTTGTAGGGAATAGTTGGAGCAATGTTGTCATTTACTCGATAATCTGCAAGTTTAATGGTATGGTTAATGCTGCCCTTCAAGAACACATCTGCTTTTATATACTTGTTAATAACACTAAGTAAGATCTCCTGAAAATAGTGAACTAGAAACACATTCATTTTGTGAAAGAAAAATTATCCTGCAATCATGTTTAATTTTTATCTTGTCTCTTATTGTAGGCTTAGGGGAAATCGTGGGAACTTAGTAGCTGCACAGCTAAAATGCAGTAAAATGGAATTCTTTGCACAGGGTTTTCACAAAGCCTCTGCAATGATCAAGTCTCAATGAATCTATCTATCTATCTATCACCTGTGTGAGCATTTCAAATACAAATACTGTCACCTTGATTGATTTTCCATGGTCTCTGCCTAATTTATGCATGCAGGACAGCCAATAGACTGAGGTAGCTACTTTTGATATTTCAAAGCTGACACACCCACAAAGGAGTCGGCTCTGTATGAAAAGGGCTGAATGATCTGCTGGAGCAACAATGCAGCTCCAACTGAATTTGGTTTACAACAGGAGAAGTCCTTGTTTCAGGTCTGCTGGCTCCAAGAATATTTTTATTTACACTGGATTATGCAGGTTCTACAGGCAGGGCCTTTTTTGCTAATAGCTGTTACCATAACTTTGCTCTCCAGTTCCAAAGAACTTGGTATACACTCATTACTTTTAAATCTAGATCTGACAACCAGATCTGTAAAACTTCATCCGAAGTAAAATATTAATCTGGCAGAACAATACTCTTGTGCTAAAAAGCAATTACAATTTACAGAGAACAGAAAAGAGGTAAGTTACTCTTCATACAACAAATAAAACTGCGTCATAAACAGAACCACTGGACATAAAGTAGTGACAATGAAGCACAGCATGTAACTCATCAAAATGGTTACTTCTCATCACAAAAGCTACAGGTATAATCAGCAGCAAGATGGCTTTGACTTAGGAAATGAGAAAACCAAGATCAGAAAATTGACTCATAAAATAGCAAACCAAAACAAAAATAAACAAAACTAAGAATTCAGTCCCCATCTGCTGCAGAAATGTTTGTGATTATGTAAGCATGGGAAAAAGAGCAAAATGATAAATTCCACACCAGAGTGTATTCTGTAATGGTTTCTCAGCCTAGTTGCATTCCACAGACCACGCTGAAGCCCTACATACCACATATGTTTACACAGAGGATAAACAGTAAATCAGCACTCTGAAACATGTATATATGACTGTCAGCAGACAATGCTTTAAGGGGGCCTTTCCACACTACAATATGCTAGAGAATATGCAGCTGTAATATACACAGTTTGAAAGATGCAGTATCTTCCAGCACATAAAAACCAAACATGTTTTAATTCCCAAAGAGGTACGTAATACACAGTTCATGAAAGAGAACAATTACAAAAAATACAGCTTTCACCCTCTAGTAAGGAGCCAAAACCCTTGAATTTTCTTTTGGCATGTTTATGTCAAGGGAAGGTGTGACATTTTATATTGCCCTTTGAACTCCTCTGTGAGTAGATGGGTCCTGTAGAGAAATCAACATTCCTGTAATGAAATGTTTCTTTTTACTGGATCACTTATCACTATTCGATCACTTGAGTTAACAAAAATCCATGCAAAAAGTTCCAAGTTAGAAGGGGTCCAGCTCCTAGGGATACTGTTTTGCAAATCAGGTTATTAAAAGAGGTTGCATGGTAGCCTGGAGGACTAGAAAGAAGAAATCACATACCTATTTCTTCCAGCTCCCACACAGTATATTAAAGAAACATGCCTTCAAGGCCTCAAAAGCACATTCTGCTGTTTCCCGTTAACACTGAAATCAATTTATTTTTAGCTTCTGGATCCACAGACTTCAGTCAGGGTAACACAGGAATTTAGCTTCCAAAATTGTGTGCGGTAGCATTGCCTCTCAATATGAGAATTGAAGGCTTGCTAGGAACAAGTCTAAAATGAATTGGATCACTCCATTTGTGTCCCCAGTGTGCAACACAATACAATTTTACAGAGTTTGATATGCAAAATTTCATTCGTTTACACGAACATGTAGATTTAATGAGTCTCCATCCACGACTCGGAAGAGTGGGTTGACCTATTTAAAATTTAAGGTAGAGTATAATGTGACTACCATGCATCTGGCTTATGAATAAAATATCTGGCCTCTATCCTAACCAATCCCTTAACTACTATTTAATTTAAATTAATTTTATATCCAAAGGAAATGTATTTTATTTAACTCTTTTCTAAAGATACAGCTTGTTATATTTTACAATAAATTCAATATCAGAAAGGTTATCATATTGCTAATTAACTTTCTGACACTGCTAACGGTGCATTTCTGAATCTAAAGAGGCAGAAGTCTACAAGCACCACAGAAGCCTGTAATTGCTGAACCTGAAAGCTTTAGACTCCCAGAACCAGAAGGTCAAAACTCCTCTGATGCCTAAAGAGGAGAAACAAGCTAAAAGCTCTTCACCTTTGTTTAATTTGTTTTGCTCCATAATGTTGTACTGTATGGGTGGAACCTCTTGCTTTTGCTGAACAGAGGGTTTCCAGTGTTTCTCATTCGTGTCCCCGCTGCCATTGTTAACATTATTGCTGATATTGGACTGGATGAGCTGAGTGGTGGCATAAGGAGTGGGCTGCCCAGGCTGGCTGACAAATCTTCCATCCTTTAGATTTGGACTATTGAAGGTTTTCATCTCATTGATTTTGTTGCTGAGGTCCACGTCCCCATACACAGTTGACTCAGGCAACATCAGGTTTGTCTGCTTGTTGTCCAGCTGATTGTTGTAATTTGCTATACAATCGGCTAACCACAGAGGAGAGAAAAGAGAAAAGGTCATTCTGTTCGCTCACACCACACTTTCCATGAAACCCCCTCTAACATTTCCTCACTGCACAACTACACGGCTTGAATCCATGCAGCAGACACACCGAGGCAGAGATACTGCCACTAACTATGTAATTTACAGAATATCATTTACCTTATACACTACTGCTCCCAAAGTAGGGTTCACTGTTCTGAGTCACTGCAAATTCAGACCTGCTGAATTATATCTACAATGACTTACCTTGCTGGGCTTTTCCATATAAACATTTGTGTTTTTAGACATTATTCTCATAGCAGTATCTATATTCAATTAGTAATTGTGATTAAAATCACTTGCATTGCAAGGAAAATTCAACCAAAACCTAACAGCAGGAGTAACTAAATAAGACCATTTCATGTTACCTCAACAGTATCTAGACACTCTTGTGATAAGAAATAGAAATACAACAGGTTTTCATAAAACAGACTTAAAAATCATTACATATAAGAGAATTAAAGAAAAACAGTACAATGTAAAAGGTAACTCAGTACCCAGTAGCAAGTCTTTATTTGATCATTGTTTGCTTGTACAATCTTATATTTTAACTTAAAACAAAAATGGCAGAAAAGCAATCTGGAATTTTTTGCTGATTTTCAGTTACTTTGGATATTGCAAAATATGTAATAGCACAGTAATACATTGTCCTGTATGCTAAAGATAAATGGTATAGACAGCATGAATTCATTCTTCTGATATTTACTACATCCTGAGACCATCATTTATTGCAGACAGTAAAATGACATGTGCTGATATTCTGGCCACTACTGCATGAAACAGCATCTCTGCCTTGCCACGTTCTCTTGCCACTGCATGACAAGAAGCCCACGTATTTTTTCCTC
The DNA here is from genome assembly GCA_013397375.1 of Toxostoma redivivum. Lineage (NCBI taxonomy): Eukaryota > Metazoa > Chordata > Aves > Passeriformes > Mimidae > Toxostoma > Toxostoma redivivum. Next base: position 1,454,630 of record VXBI01013785.1, read on the forward strand.
TCCACATCCAGTCCACTGGGAGAATATTGAATGAAGTAGTCTGTGAGTCAGCAGTTAGAAGGCTTAGTGGAACTAGCATTCAATGATCCTTAAGCAAAAATTCTAATTTTCCAGTTGATTAATCCATCAATAATTACATAACATTCACCAGGAATATAGTTTTCCTCTTTTAAAAGAAGTGGTATTTATGCTAATGAATTTGATTCAAAACCCAGAGTCCATTACCTGTGTCCACAATGAATTTACTGGAGAGGCTGCCAAGTCAAACTACATACAGAATTCAAGATTTTACCATTACTCTAAATGAAATAACTAGCAAACATAGAGGATTTTCAATTTCAAAAGCATTCCTTAACACATACATATTTTTAGAGATATATTACCCAAGAAAGGGGAATAAAATAATGCTTGTGTAAGAAAACCACTGATCCACATTTTCAGTGACTAAGGAACAGTATCAGAACATGCCACATAGAACTTATCACTCCACATTTCATGCCACCCAGCCTGTGGGTTTTCTTGAAGGTTTTACAGTTTGATATATTTTTCCTTCTTATGTGAGGTGTTATTTACTGCCTCTGTTATTTACTGCTTCACAGTCCTCAACTTCTTGATTTCTAGTTTAAATGTTTTCATTTCTCTCACCTACTGAAACCATACTAGTCTTTCCTCTTTTCCAAGTCTATTGTATTACACTGGGCAATTATATATACAGTATATTCTTCACTCCTGATACCTCGGGCTTTGCTGCAATATCCTTGCAGAGTCCCTTATATTTTTACCTCCTTTCCTTTGCAGCTACATCTGATTTGTGTGTAAGGCAATATAATCAATACAGTATATGCAGTAGATACATTTTTTACATAGACACATTGGAATTCCTAACAAGAAGAATTCATAACAAGTACTTAAAACAGGTTTACCTATACAACAGAAGATTTATCTGGTTAGATTGTTTTATGGCATCTCCTTTTGGAACAATTGGCTCCCATTCTGTAGACTTGGAAGACAGTGCTATACTTAAAAGCAATTAAAAATGCAGCTACTTTGCATATTCACAACTACTCGGGGGATATCCATCGCTGCTGCTTCAGAGCATAAACCAGCCCACGATGACAGAATTAAGAATATTTGGCAGAATTTCCAGGAAAGAAGAGACCACTCTGAGCACACAGAGTGTTGTCTGACCTGCAAGCTCCAGAGTTCTACTTGAAAGGAAGGAAACACTTCATGACAGAATCAAGCTTAATATGAAAGTTAATATGAAAGCTAAAATGAAGGAGAATCCACTGCAGTTCAATACAAAATGTCATAATAGGTTGCAACCATCAAAAATGTGCCTTCTCTTCCTCTTCTGAATTTGTTAGTTACCAGAACTTGCTATGTCTGTCCTTGCCACAGTAAACTATCCCTGAATTACAAACCTCTTTATACAGGTACACAGGATGTGATTTCCTCAGCCAGAGTGAGAGACAAGTCTCTAATGCCAAAATCTCCCACCTTGCTCTGAAGCAGCTGGCACTGGTCACTGTCAGACAGCATTACTGCAGGAGATGAATTGCCATTACCACCACTCATGAATTATCAGCCATTTGAGCTGGTTTCACATTAATTACAGGAGGTAATGCTGCTTGGCACTTGTGACTTCACATATTCCCTCTCTGGATTGCTGGGACGTTCTACTAGCAAAAACCAGTAGAGATACTTGTAGTAGAAAAGACTTATTTCATTCCTCACCAGTAACACTAGGTTAAACCAAAAGGAACCTAAGCTCTGTTTAAAACAACTAGAACTCTGAGATGTACTTCCTCCAACGTGTTCCATAGAACTCATGAGGTTTTCTTCCAGAGCTCTCTGAGTCCTGCTCAAGCTCCCAGAAAACCACTTAATGTAACATTTTGTAATTGCTTTAAGTGTGTGAAGTTAACTTCTTTATTCACACACCCTAAATAGAACACCACCTATTCAATTTTGTGCAGAATGGCACTCAAAATGAAGGTCTGAGTGTGCCAAAACAGACTGACTTTGTTGCAATGTTTTATTTCTTGCTTTCCATCACATCCAAACCAGAAGGAAAATCACATTAGCATCATGTTGGTATTTCTCCTTCTCCATCCAAGCAACAAGGATGTACAGGACAACCTAAAAATTACCTTATCTGCTCTATTCAGAAGCCAAAATGTATTAGTTCAGTGTGAGTTTTGACAGCATTGAACTTTGCAGGGGCACCTTAAGCCTGCTACAACTATCCAAAGAGGATCAAGAAAGGATCCAAAAAGGGACCAAAAGCATAACCATGACATAGAGGAGACACTAATTAAACCTCAAAGCATGGGAAATAAAAACCCAAACAAACCTGTACGCTCTCTCAGGTATTAGAAGCACACACTCTGTAAAGAAGATTCCTTAGCAAGGTAGAAACATATCTAACCTGGTCGACTGTACGTTGTAAGGTTGCTATCACTGTTGCCATTGCCAGAGGTGCAGCAGTTGATGGAGCAGTCATTGTGATTGTTCCCTGTGTTAGGCCAAGTGTCTGCTAACCATGGCTGAGTGGCTGGTTCACTGATGTTTAGGAGTCCAGGCCTTTAAAAACAAAGCTTGGTCATTTCAAACATTAAACAAAATAAAATATTTTCACATTGCAGCAACACTCTTCCCAAATGGTGAGATATTCCAAAATAATACCACATAACAAAAGGCTTGAGCACTGAAAAACAGAGCTTGATTCAATTGTTTAGCATTTTCAAGTCTCCTGTCTAACCTGTTCCTTGCTAAATCACTCAGGAGTGAGCAGTCAAGGGCAGCATCAGTTCATTTTGCTGTACTACACTATATGTTGGTGAACATCATTTACCTGTCACTTTGGTTTTCATTTCTGAATTTTTTTTCTCTTAGGAGGTTTCATTTTTATTTTCCTAGCCCTTCACCCTTTCTTAAAGAAAGCAAGGTAAAAAAGAGGATATTGGCAAGTCAAATAAACAAAAAAATTCACACATGGAAGCAGGATGGATATGCAAGTTAAGAGCCCAATTTAAATGTGAATATTCCTGGTCATTTATGGAACAAGTTCTTCTCACTATCATTTAGTACTCTGTGGTGCATCAAAGGGAACAGCAGGTAACAGAAACCTCTGTGGCTTGGGAGCATTTGGATCTCACTAACCACACTGAGTTGGTGACACACACTTGTTCATGAGAAAGCACTCAGCTCCGAAGAGAGCTTGAGGACCTTGGGAATACTGACCACCTGAAAAATATTCAGATATGAATGCTGCGTCCTGGCTGCATTTGGAATAAAGTGTATCCCTGCCATCAGCAGAAAGAACAGCATTCCTTGTTTTCCAACTTGCTGCATTTTTGTAGTGAGTGTGAAAGTCTCTCTGATGAATGTTCTGTGGAATCTTTGGTGGCTCTTCAGTCTCCACGCTAACAATGCAGTAGCATGTTGCAGTCCCATACAATTTAAAATTGCCTTTGATAACTAAGGTGCTTTTAAAAAATAGTAAATTTCAGCTACTGTCACATACACATATATGAACACAGCCCCCTTCTCTTGGGATTTAACAGGCAACTTTCCATTTGAAATAGTGCAGAAACTATTTTCCATAATATTAGATGTGATGATCTTCAAAAATAAAATATGCTAATCCTCTTAAACTGCAAGTTGAAAATACAAGCTGCATGCAGTTATTTGTGGGGAACAGAGTCTGTCAGTGCTGCAGGCTTAAGTCATAGACTTAGAATGACATTTAAAAGATCTATACATATATGTATATATATATTTCTGTACTGCATATGTCATCTGACAATTTAACATAGGGGTGATGAGGCTTGACTTGCTGTTAGGCTTACGAACCAGCCAATATGCATTCAGTAAAGAATTACTTTTTTTAAAAATCTGAAATAAATATACAGCTGTGTTGGCCTGTGAGCAGGCCAGCTGATTTGAAATTCTGCTTTTTTCCCTACACTCTGCTCTTACAATGAAGCTACACCTCAAGGCATTTAGAGGAGACAAAGCATCCCAGAATGTTTCAGCACTTTAAAGATCTGTGTACTGGATTTTTGCACAGAGAATTAAGATCCTTTGTTTCTAAAATTTACTTTGCATTCACACCTGCTGTCATGTAAGAAATGTGGTGTGATGTATATAAGCAGACGAGAATTCTACTAATTGGAGCCATTTAGGTAGAACTGTAGGCAAGAGATGCTTGCATTACAGCTCCATAGCCTGGTGATGATCTGAGACCATAATTTCCAAATATCTTTTAACCTTGGCAGCAAATTTCTTGACTCCCTGAATTACTGGATGGGGTCTGAGGCAGGGGTGGACAGAGCCAAGTGGCTGTGTGGGTGCTAGCTGGAGTCAATCCAGCACAAATTACTCATTACTCAAATCCTGTCCAGAAAAGGGATTGCCACAGAAATGGGTATTTTTTCATCAGCACACAAGTGGGGATTACATTGAAATATATCACTGTGACATTTTGAAATCTGAAAAATGCTTTAACATGCTCTCATAACTGCATTTGACAAAAAAGCGAAACCTTTCCAAAAAACTGCAACTATAAACTAAGGAAATGAAAACCTCAGGTTTGGATATCAGAGGACGGTTTCATATGCAAAAATAACTTTTTTTTCTTTTTACATTGCAGAACTATGTTTCATATTCTACAAAGTAAGTTGCATCACACATGCTGTCAGTGCTATATATGCAAGCGAACAAAACCAGCACAGATATTTGCACCTTGAATCAATTACATTTTAGATTCTGGCACTGCTGCTGAACATTAGGACAGTTGATTCTCTACAAGTACCAAAATTACTGTGCACGATGTAGACACTTGTGGGTTCATTTCTGTCCTCTGTGTGAGAGTGCTTCCTCTAGCCTGTGCTAAGGGAAGAGTAAGAAAGCACAGTGGCACAAAGAACACAAAGGATGCTAGCTGGGTATTTTGTCGAACAACTCTCAGGGAAAGAGGGTTCATCTCCTCTCCTATTTTCTCACTATCCTAGAATAAGGGCAGCAACCCAGCGATTTACACATTCTTCCATTCAAAAATCACACGGTAACTGTTCTAGAGGCTTCCCTCCATGCTCTTATGGCCATGAGAGTGCAGCAGCACTGTGCTGGGCAGAGATATCTGCAATTACTTGTAATATGCCAGGTCCAGCTGCAGCAGGAGCTGAATAGCCTCACCTCTGCACAGCATTCAGGTAGACTGGGGATGCTTTATTTTATGCCTAATCTTCACAATTACCAAATTTTTGCATGGTCTTGCAAATTAGGAATCACAAGATGCCACTTGTGAACAGGAATTGTTACAGGACTTTGTTGCCCAGCTGGTCTCTGAGATTTTAGCATTATTTCAGCATCATGCCAAATCTTTGAATGTGACCTAGAAAAAAAATGGTGTGCTACTAAAGCACCACTGCTCTGACCTGCCTTTTTGCTAAAACCATTATTTCTCTTCCTGAAGAAAACTTCATCCCTACATAGGAAATGTAAATTACTGTTTTCTCCGTGGCCATTCATTAAGTAATAGTGTAAACCCCGGGAACATCCCTTAGTTACACCCTCAATCTGGAATGGACCTGGTTCTCAGAGTGGGTGGTTGTAAATCTACAACCTGCTTCCCTCTCCTTCAGTGCCCCATTTATTTTAAGCAATGCTTTAACTGTTTTGCATTCACAGAAAGGTTTTTTTTCCTAAAATGTCACCTTATAAGCCATTTTTGTCTTCAACATTTTTTTCCAATAAACATTTTCTTTCTTTGTAGTATTTGTGAGGCACCTATATTTCTTAATCTTCATAAAGGCCGCAACTTAATTACTTTTACTCCCTTAATCAGGTAGTAAGCCAGGTCTTTATTTTGAAGTTAAAGCACTCCCTCTGCTGCTCATTTTCTGAGATGCAGTTTTTACATGTTAACAAAGCTGAAAATATTTCAAATAATGTTTTGGAAGAAAAATTCAAATCATATACCCCCCTTCTAAACAGAAAATAAATGGCCAAAATGTATACATTAATATAATGAACTAAAACATATTTCGGCAAGTGATTATTCTGCCATCACTTACTAGAACAATTGAACTCCTGGAATCCTTAAATTTATTTGCACACAATTTATACCTATTAAGAATAAAGCACATAATTACCTGCCTCCACTGCTTACGGCCTCTCCTCCTCTCTGATATGTTACTGAAATAGTTAAAGATAAAAAGAAGGAAAAGATTTAAAAATCATACAATACTCCTTCAATAACTGTATTTGTTTCACCTTTCCTTCATTTTAGCTAAAATTCTAATTTGCGTTGTTTATACATTAATTCTGGGTCTCATTCTGCAAGCTACTGCTTCAAATCCAAGTTTAGACATAATACTTGTGTTGCTTGATAACTGCTAGTCCTAGCCCCAGCAGGGTTTTATATTTCAGTTCTGTTCTGAACACACACACACATGTATTGCTTAAGAAAGCAGGAAGCCATACATCAGGTTGAACTTATTCTTAACATAACTCTGCTGACTTCAGTGGACTTACTCTGTGGAAGAATTTAGGTCATATATTTATTTCATGAATGGCTGGATGTTAAAGCTTTGCTCTACCATATTATTTTGGCAAGATTAAAGAGGTATCACGATTCTATAACAGACCTTACTTCCAATATAAATAATGGCTCATTACAGCTGAAGCTACTGCAAAAACAAATGCTCTTTCTGAATGTTACTGCAATACACTCAAGGAACAAGCACAATCTAGAAGTCCACAGAAGCTCCACATTTTATAACATTTTACCACTGGATTTATAAATTAAACTAAATAATCTAAAAATATATAAATCTTGATTAAAAACAGTCTGGCAGAAAGAACACTTTCTAAATTAGAAGGAGCAGTTTTTCTAGCATTTCAGAAGTATTCTCCACTAACAAAGTGGATGTCCATGTGCATTTGTTTGTTGGCATAGATTGTTGGCATATCCTTCACAGGAAGCAAGATGTTTGAGAAGTTAGCTTTTAGGATGCAAACATCTAAGAAGAAACAGTGCTATAAATTTTGCAGATTTGCATTGGGTTTGGCAAAGGGTTAAGGAGACTGCCTCCCTGCAGATACTGATGGATTCTACAATTTCCAGCTAGGAATGTGCTGAAAACAAGCAGCCAAATTCTCCTCTTTAGAAGAACTCCAAACTGGGAGTCTGCAAGAGAGAGATAAATGCTGGCAGTGATTACAATAACAGGATTAAAATGTAGGATGCATTCCTACAGGTAAATCTTTTACTGCAGGTAATGCTGCAGAGGGGAGCCTGTTTCCATTTAAAGTCAAAGCATAACTGAGATTTTTCTTTTAAGTGTTTTACATGCTTTAAGTTTTTCCCGATTTCTTCCTTTAAAATCTCAGGGCTATTTATTTTCCAACTCTGACATATCTTAAGAAACCCTGATTTTCTTTTAATGTTACGAATCCAATGGAGAGAATAGATGTTAGCTTCCAACCTCTGCAGAATTTCACTGGCGTGCTACAAAGGAGATTCCAATAGAAGCCCTCTGTTTAGCCAATTAAAGTAACAGCAAAACAACAAAGAGTTTGAATTATTCTCCACCGAGGCACTCAAAGGCCTGCAGAAACATTGAGGGCCACTCTGGCTCATGCTGGACAAGGATATAATTCCACTGAGCATTACAGGCTGATTTCTGAGAGCAGGCACTCACTCTCCAGCTGGGTCAGAAGCGCGTGGGTGACTGACCCAGCACAGCCCGGTGTGTGTGGAGCAGTGAGCACACTGGGGAAGGAAACAAGGGGTTTGCATCCTCTGTGGTCCAGCCTGGAGGATGTAACTCAGCTGCTGCACAGAGGCCACATCAGCACAGTGCTGATATTCCCTGGGAAGCTGCTTGTGCACAGGAGGGGGTAGGTGGGTGGGTTTTACCCTGCCTGGATATCCATGTCCTGCAGGTCTCTTGTGAAAATGGAGGATTTAGAACAAAGGAGGAAGAAACAACCCGTCTGTTCACTCAGGTTGTAGCTAAAAGGAAAGCAGAATACTGATGGGTACAGAATGTGTTGGATTTTATCTACTGCAGAGGATGAGCTGCTCAGCTGCCAGACTGTAGGACCCACTGAACGTCAGATCTACAGCATGGAAATCCAGCTCTCATGGGCTTTGGTGAGCTGTGGTTCAGATTATGTCATATTTTGCACATTTCAAAACAAAACAAAAAGTAAGGTGATTTTAAACTCACACTGAATTTGAAATGCACCTCTTTTTAAGCTGAACAGGATAATTCTTTTAAAAATTCATAGCAAAATAACATTTAAGGTAGGAAGCAAAGAAATCTAACTGCTGTAACACTTTAATTTTCTGTATCTTCCAAAGCAGACAACTTCGAGGCCACTGCATTAACGCAGATTCAGAGGAAAAAAAAAAGAACAAATATTTCACCAACTATAATCTCACTGAATCTCTTTCAAGTCAGCATCTGGGCTCTGCTAAGTCATTCCTCCTCCATCAGAAGCACCTTTTGCATCACTAGATGTGGGAGGCCACACTACTCCCTTGGAATATGCAGGAAGAGAGCCCAGGTTGTACAAACTGACAGGATCATGCTACAAAATGGCATGCTGGCATGGAATGGTGTGCTATGAAATGGTACACACAAATAGAAAGTATTGTCAGCCACAAAGCAAATGCACACTGCTCAGAAAACAAATAATGATACCTGTCATTAATGACATTGCTTTAAAAAAAACCCTTCAGAACAGCTGGGCTGGTTGGTTATGTCAGAGAAAGAGAAACAGTACCACAAACACATGCTTAAGTAACAAAGAAGGGGGGAAAAGTGCAAATATATACCTGTTGGTGTGAAGGTAAAAGACGGGACTGAAAAATCAAAACAAAATACAAACTGGTTATTAAGCTGAAGAGAGAAAGGGAAACATACCACATTAGTATAAATCTAGCAGACAGCTGAACATAAAACAAATATATGTAACTAACCCACTACTTCAGTCACATTGATATGAAAAAAAAAACTAAAATTGCAATTCAGAAAGAAGATTGTCTCTGCAGGTATTATTCTGGAAAAAAAAAAAAAGGCAAAAAAAGCAAAAAGCTTGATATTCTATTGTGCTCCTGAGGGGATGAGACTGCGCTTTAGCCTTTCAAATCCCTCTCAGTTTGGTATTCTAAGTTTTTTTCTGAAAATCCTAGCACAAACAAAACCCCCACACTGTTAATCATTCTAGAATGCAGAATGACAAATTCCTTAACAAAGCCTTATCAAGGTCCTATTGAATCTTATCTGCAGTTCACTAAGTAAATGCTCATTACACTGAACTAATAGGCACACTTAAGTATTCAGTAAGGAAATAATAATCATAAAAAGGAACAAAGAGAACTGCTGTTTTACTGCCTCTGAATCAAGAATGGCACCAACTCTCACTGTAATAAAGACACTAAAATCTACTGCAGCAATTAATTTTTGTTTTCAGAGATGAGACTGTTAAACAGAGTTATTATCTTTCTTTCTTAAATGATCACCAAAAAAAAGAAAATCTCCCTAGATATAACACCTTGCTACCTTCCAACCCTTGGCTTTAAGAGGGAAAGGTTAACAACAGAACAATGACACTGCTTGACAATCTTCTCTCTCGCAGCTACGATAAATCCTCTTTGGATCAATAGGGTCTCTAATCCAAATACAGAGCACCAGCATCTGCTCTTCCTATTAGCACATGCTCCCCCTCCTGTTGACAAGAGAGCATCGTTTTCCTCTCACTGATGGCAGAACAAGGCTAACATTGCCCTTTCTGATGACAGGAGTAGGTAAGAGAAGCAATCAAATATTCACTAAAACTACCTGGAGACAGAAGGTGATCAGCAAAGCCAGAACAGAAAGACAAGGTTCTGGCTAAGAGAACAACTTCTTAATCTTATTTATTTAAGAACTCTAAAGTTTGTGGGGAGTGCAGTGTGTCTTGTTGTTATAATTTAGGATATGCTGTAGGTTTGCCCCCTTTTTACCAAGCCAATTTGTTTCCAGGGATATGACACTAAGCAAGGAAAGAAAAATTGAGTATTTGGCCATTTCAGGCTGCATTTGTAGCAAAGCTTTTTTTCTTGGGAATACCATTGTATTTTCTTTGAGCTAAGCCTTTTCCCATAGTTAACTTTAATTTAGTTACATTCCAAATATAGAACTATAGTAACAAGCTTTCATTAAAATAGAATGGGCATTTAAACCTGAGCTGTTCCAAAGAGAATCAAGAATCTCAAAATAATTTGCTATTGCAGGGACATGAAAAATAATGTTAAGCTACTGTGTTGTTACTATTCTGTGAGCTAAGTACTAAACCCAGTTTAGTTTCTTAAGGAAGTGAGGTGGTTCAACTGAAAGGAATCTTATGGCTACCACATGAAAGAATGACTTAATTCTTAGAGCTTCTATTAATAAACTCTTCCGAGTGTGTAGGACTGCTAGTACAGTATGTATGTGTGGGAGTAGTGAAGTATTTTAACAGATGACAGGCCTGAAGCTAAATATGAAAATAAATAAATGCAAGACTGAAGAAAGTTTGGGCTTGCAGTGATGACTTGATGAACTGCAGAGTGGCAAACTACTTTGCAATTCATATTTCACTAAAGATAGGTTTTATCTTTGAAGAATACTTGATACCAGAGATACATACCCTACTTTTCTGTACGCTTGCATTTAAACTCCCCCAAAAATTACACAAAAGATATTTTTACAGATATTGCAAAACACAGCTGTTTTGAACAATGGCTGATGTCACTGAAGTAACCATTTTTAAGGACAAATTGTATGCCTTTTGCTTAATCATAGGTACTGGTGAAAGCACAGTGATGTTAGTGTGATAGAGCTGTAGAAAGGCAGTGTGGCAGCATGCTATTAGTAAAACAAAACAGCACAGGCCAGTGCAGCACTATGTGGGGGGCTGTCCTGCCTAAGAAATCCCAGCAGAGCACAATCAAGAGTGCAATTCCTTCCTGATTTCCTCGGCTGCAACTCCACTACAAAGCACTGCCTGGAGTCCACAGTGAGCACTGGTACTTTAATAGCATGGAGGACCTCTCAACTCTGCAACACTCCAGACCTATTTCCACTCACTCATTTCCTATTTTTAGCACTGCTTCTTTTACATAGAAATGTATTGCTGCTGTTTAAAACTATTTGTGTTTGATTTGCCTGTTGTCTTGCCCATAACACATTCATTTCTTGAGGACTAAAGAATGTCATCTCATGACACCTTTCATACACAAAGATGTATCCAACTTTTAAACCTAGGCCTGTCTTCTGATTGCTGAAATATAATCCCTCTAGTTCTTAAAAAATAGGATCTCCTATTTTCTGATTAATTCCAAAATTTATGGTTCTCACTCTACAAGTGCCTGTGAGGTTCTGCTTTGAGATATAATGAACTATAGCTCATTCAATTCAGCTTTAATTTCCAGGTTTAACCAGGAAATTATTTGATCTGGAGGAGTAATTTTTTTATTCCAGAAGATCTTCCAGGTTGAGATTTTAATTCTGTTTGTCAGAGAGTATACTGCAAAGTACTGCTTGACCACTGACAATGTGATATGTGAGACGTATCAATAACATGAAATAACATGAAAAAGAGGAGTGTTTAAGTTAGCCCCACTGCTGCCATTCTAACTAAACACAGTTGCAGGATGAGATAGCCCCAGAACTCAGTCCCAGCCAAGGGTCTCACAACAGCATTCATGAAAAGTCTTGGAAAGCAGACTGGCTGTTGTGTTTTTGCAGACAGCCACGCTTCCCTCAGAACAGAAGAAATTCAAGTACCCACACCCAAAGTGTTACAGCAACGTTCACCACTGTTAGCACTCCCAGCAGCAGGCAAAGCACTGAACAGGGGGATGAGGAACTGCCACCCACTTCAGATGGCTCCTCTTCAGATGATACAGCAACAGAGAGCAATGGCATACTGGAAGCTCCCAGCCTCTCATTTGCAGGAGTATCTTTATAAAAAGCTACTCCTGGTATTCAGCTCAAGACATGCTCTAAAGCCAGACTTAGCACGTTATGGAAATATTGCTGCTCTCTGCTCTGGCTCCTGACCCGGACTTCATGGAAGTACTGAAGTAAGCTGATAATTCCTTCTGTGAGCCTGAGAAGAACAAGGAACTGATGACAAAATACACAGGCAGCAAACAGGCATTCAGCAGGGAGCAGACTGAAATAGGTAACAGGGCACCTTTTCTGATACCAGCGTAAGTACTCGTGAGTCCGTTCCTCTTCTTCCTGTGGCGGTACAACCAGATGCTGAAGACCATGAGGATAATCCAACAGGCTGCACCAATTCCAGCAATAAAGGCAGGCTGCTTCACTACATCAGAAATCTGCTGGGCTAAACTGACTTGATCTTCTGAAGACACGGGATTTCCATGAGAATCTGAAACAGAGGCACCCGTAACAGCCAATTAATTTGAATGAACAGCTGTAAAAGGCAGCATGAAAAGAGCTGGCATAACTGCAGTCCAGTTTCTCAAGGTAAAATCCTTAAGACTGCTCTTCAAAATCTCACTTTTACAGGTTTAGACACAAGTGGTTTGTTTTCTGTACAAGACAGGTACCTCCAATATCACTGACTCTTGTTTGCTTACAAAAGCTGCTAAAATCAGGCTACCAGGTATACAAATAAAAAGATCCCTAAATTACAAACCTGTGGACTGCTATTTTTTTTTTTCATTGTAAAAAAAGCAACATCACCTTCAGAAAATTATTCAGAAAATCAGCAAAAATTACAGCAAGTGAAAAAAAGCTCTAGTAATGAAATATGAGTAGCAATGTGAATGGGTACAAGTCAGCACCCCAAATGTCCACTCTCAGAACTGATAATCAGAGTTCCAAATTTAAACTACATTCACATGAAGTTGGAGATATTTTAATCTAGCAGTTCTTGACAGATTACTTAAATCTTGTATTACACAGTCTAATGTACTGCTTGCAGTCTCTCAGTCTCTCACTTTGACCTCAATTTAAAAAAGACTGAATATTTAAAAGGATGTAGAAAAAAAGTTAAACTACAAAATAACCAATACTGCCCCCTTAAATAAAGATGAAAAAGCTAAAAGATAACTAAAAAATTATTTATAAATTGCTAAAAACAGCCAAGGAGTCTCATTAGTAATGAACAAGCAGTGCTTTTCAAAACCAGTTTAGCCTTAAATAACCCACATCAAAATAAAGAACAAGTCTTTTTCCACAGACTGTTAATTTTTTTTTTTAATAGAGACAGACCTTTAAGAATTTGTATTTTCTGTTCTTTCAACCCTGAACTTTTGCAGGAACCTTCTAGGAACAGCAGTAAGAAGACCCAGTTAGTGACCAAGCTTTCTGACTGAAGTGAAGCAACTCAAAGCCAAAATGCTGCCTTCCTGATGCTTTACCACCACAGTGAGTGCTCACTGGAAATTTCATTACTGCACAGGGCAAGGGCAAGAATTCAAAGCCTTCACTCAGAGCGGATATTGCTTTACACATTCCACAGCTTGGTCTTTGAAATACCCACTTTTACTCCTGTATAAATCCAAGAGATAGTTGCTTTATACTATTGGTTGTGACATCAAATTCAGAATGAGAGATTAGTGTTTTAAGGAGAAAGGTGCTGTTATTAATTCTATTAATATGAACTATATAAGAAATGATAACCTATTTGCTTAAAACCAGTGTCTTTCCCCTCTGAACTAAGCAAATAGAATAGAACAGAATAGAAAGTTTTCTTTTTATGATGACATCTTGCATTATGCCAAAATAAGCCTACAGAAAATATAAGAAACTGCATTACAAACAAGAGATGGAATCACAACAAATTATTTCCTCTGGAAAAGGATACCTTTTTTGAATGGAAAAGGTTACATTAATAATGGCTTTTTCCAGTGAAGGATTCCAGATTCCAGTTATTGTGACCTTGAAGTCAAATATCTATTTTGCCGAGAAATCACCCTCGCCTTTGACTGCTACCTTATTGGAAATTTTATTTCATATTTCAGCTCTCTTTATCTTCTGTGATCCTAAGTGCACTGCCTAGCCTGAAAGTTCACCAGGCAGACTCATTCCTTTCTTACTAATACACTCTTTGTGTCTGCTGGGTTTATGGATTTCATGCCTATTTGTGCAAGGTTAAGATGGGTTGCTTCAGATTTTATGGAGACAGCCAAGTGAAGTTCCACACAAGTGGCCAGATGGGCTTAAATGTATAAAGAATACTGTGACCAATGAATTAAAGTTGTCATCTCATCTTTTGTCTCTCTGCAGCTGAGACCATATTAAGATATGAAAACTTGCATCATCAGTCTCTTTTTCAAAATGAGTAATTTCTGTGTTTTTAAACAGCTACAGTCCCTTATACTACTTAATGGAATAGAATAAAACATTTATAGAGAGCCTCTGGTCCTGAAAAAAAAAGAGTGATAAACATTTTTTTTGTCTTACCCTTAAAATAAAAATTTTAAAACAATAAATCCAGGGGAAAAAATAATCACAAACTCAAAACCCAAATAAGAATGTTTTCTAAACATGTCAAGAATTCAGTCGTACAGAAAGCAGTACTTTTATGCACAAACAGTTTGCATTGTTTAATCAATATGTGTCTGTATATTATAAAATCCTGAAGGAATCTTTTACTGTTTATTATTCTAATTTTAATTAATGTTAATTTCATGCTATTATTTTACTTGACATTGCAAGTGCAAGAACAGCATAATATTAAACTTTCTTTTAAGAAATTAGGCTTCTGGCACATTGAATATGGATGGACTGTTAGAGCCATTACATAAGCTGGTATAAATCTATGCACATGGGAAAGAGAAAAATGCACCTATGTTCACATCCAGTCAGTTAAACAGCACAAGAGAGGAGGAGATGGAAGGGCTTTCAAGAGGTCACATTTGACTACATCCTACTCCTCTTATAATTCAGAAATAGAAGTAAGCTAAATATAAATTGAATGTAATTTAGTGTCCTCCTTATCACTGAAAACTTCCAGGAACATTATCTTGGAACCCTTTCTTTGAGAAGGGCATCTTCCCTCTCCCTAAGAGCCCTGTGAGATCCTGAATGATCAGTCTTGGAAATAACTCTTGAACTAAAAAAAAAGCCAACAAAACAACCTACTTTTTCTTCATCCCAGGAAATTTCTGGAACTTTGACTGATATATAAATGGTTCATAATGAACATTCCTGTTCCTGCTTGCACTCCTCAGGGAGATGTGCCAAAACAATAAGTGAACATAAACATTCTATGGCAAAGTGCATCCTACTGCCAGAGCAGCAGCCACAGCATTTAATGTACTTGGAAATGCCTCAGAGTTGTTGGAGCAGGCTGATCCCACAGCTCCCTGAAACCAGCATATTATCACAGTGACTCATCCCTTCTTCCACCCTGAGATAAGAGCTCTCTTTAAAATCACAGATAATGTTGCTATGGCTTTTGCTCACAAGCTATTCGATTTGAATGTCTTGAAGCTCCAAGTTTCAAACTTCAATGGTAACTAATTAGAATTTACATAGAGAACTGGAACCTCTTATCCTCTAATGTTAAATATTCATATAAATAATAATAATGTAAAAGCTAACATTTAAGTTGCTAAATGAGAAATAAAAGTTTAATATCCATTTATGACTGGAATGCCAAAGATTCAAAAAAGTCAGGAAATTCCAGGTTTGCAGGTGTGCAAGCAACTTAACTCTTCCTTGTACATGCATGACCTATAGAATGGTACTTTTCCGTATGTGTGTCTCATTCGGTATGCAAAATGGACAAACACTTAGGAATATCTAAGTGGTATTGACATTTATAATTCTGGCAATAGAAAACTTGCAAAACACCTGAAACCTGTAACATATTGTTTGACTGTTATCTCAAATATATGTGCACGATGCAATATGAAAATTATTTGGTGAAATATTGCCAAGGTAATAATATGCTATTTTGTCTCCTTTCTAGATGTATGTTTCCCAAAATGATAAAATATCAATTGTGCACTTCAGTCTTATAACATACAGCTTGAGGTGACAGCACCAAACCAATTTGAAAGGGTTTGTTTTGAGAGGTAAAAATAAAGATTGCTTTCTTAAGTTTTTTCAGGCCACAAACAAAAATATCAACAAAAAAACCCTTACAACTATCACACTCAAAGTACCTTAAGGGCTGACAGAATAATATGCTGAAGGCATGCTAGCAGTTCACAAATCACATCTCCTAAATGAAGCAATTAGAATAATAAAGATTCAATGAGACTTTCTTGTGTTCTGTACACTTGAGACATTCACTGGTTGAATAAACGTTTACAGTAAAGACATCTCTTAATAAACAACTGCATGCCATATATACACATAAATTATGTGCTTAAGAGTAACATTAACTGCAGTTGTGGGTCTTCTCAGAGCTGGAAACAAAATACATCACAACATGTTCCAATATCATTACTTATCTGTCAATAAGCATAGGTAATACTGCTAAGCTCCCATCACTCTACAAAAGGCAGTATCCCATCACTCTACAAAAGCTAGGCTAGAGACCAGCACAGAATTGTTTGCTAATTATCATCTTTCTGTACAAAGCATTTTTGTAAACAAGGTCTTTAAGTTCCATGTTGTGACAAGAAAAATAAAAAAAAAGGTTCTAATTGAAATTCTGTGATTTTGTTTCTCCACAGCTCATTGTTATGGGAAAATATAGTGAACGGTGGCTAGGTCTCATGAATTGTTTTCCCTTAACACCAAAGATTTTCAGTCTTTCTCTATATAAAATATAATCTTTTCTTTTAAAACAAACAAACCTTTTTTCAGTCCTTGGAATTGCACAGAAAGCTTTAAAAGGTCATTCAAAAGCTGAGACGCAAATTCAGAAGCTTCATGCAGGGTGTTTTAAGGAGACATAATTTTTCAGTTGATCTCATGATTTTATGAATAACAAGCAAGTTATTTTGTTGGCTTGTCCCTGGTGGCAGGGGAAGTCTGGGGTACCACAGCTCAGTGAGCTGCTTCATGTCAGCAGAGACGTGGAAAATGAAAGAGCTTCGAGATTACAATTTGTACCTGTCTTTGTAACAGGTTAAGTGTGTGCACAAGGTCATTTATCACAGCTCAGCTGATGCATGGGACTGCGATTGCACGCCTCAGCTCCCAGGGAATCCAATGTCTCCTGTCCTCCCCTCTCCTCCTGGAAGGCAGCTCCAAAAGGTGAAGCTTCCTCCTGGGCTGAGACTGCCCAGCAATGTCCCAGAGCCACAAACCTGGGAGCATCCCACACTGCACACAGGCTCAAAGAGGACACCCAGAGCCAGCCACAGCCCAGTTTCATGGTTTTTGGATGAAAAACACATTTTAAGAAGATAGACGTTGGATTTTAATGAAAAGTTCTTATTTAAAATGTGAACCTCAGAATCACACAGTATATTCCGTTTTCACTCATGGAATTCCCATTTATAATTTTTTTTTTTAATGAAAGATTGCACTAATTCAGGTATCAGGAAAAGATTTCCTGAAGGAATTGCTGGGAGCAGGGTCAGAAATGCAGTAGCTTGAAGCTGTCACACAGTTCTTAGAGCACATACATATAGCGTGTCCAGACTCTTCTACAAGGAGCATCCTCAGTCCTCTTTCCTCCCCTCCCTGGCCTCCCTTCCCCCTTCTCTAACAATGTAATTTATTGCTGGTGAAAAGTGCCAACTGATGACATCAACAAATTAATTTTCTTTCTTCAGAAAGCTACCCAGAAAACTCTGTTCCACCCCCATGCTGGGAGCACTTCTAAGAACTAGGAATCCAATTCCTTGAGGGGGCTGGAGGAGAATTTGCATCACAGGGCAGAGTTGGATAATTTGCAGCCATTCTTCTACCTGGATCATTTAGGATGGTCTGTCCTACAAAAGAGTGCTATCTCCTAAATTTAAGAACTAATTTTCAGCAACTTCCTGCAGTTGCTGAAATGGTTGTGGGACCATATAGATGTTTCATTGTTCTGTCTCTTGTGGCATGGATCGCCACAAGATTCCTATCTCCACATCTTTGACATGTAACAACTAAATTATGAGATTTACTACAGTATACCTAGATTAGGCCATGCCACTTAATTAGAGGCAAGCAGTGAAAGCAAACTCCAGCCATGAGGAAATATGTGTATTCTACCAGATTTGCACATCTGAACACCTTTCTAGCTGTGGGATCACTTCTTGTTTTCTAACCTAGTGCCAATAAAGGCCAGGAACCCAGAAGTGGGCAAAAACCTTACCTTCACAGTCTCATTTGTTTCTTTTTCCACTTAACAAAACCTCAAAGTGATTAAGTTCCATTATAAAATTCACCTTCATTTAGAATTTAATTATCCTCAGACAAAAGGGAAAAAAAGAAGTGGTTAGGGAGCCTTTGACTTTGAAGATTTGAGGTTATCCTCAGAAACCTCACCAATGTAGAATTTTCAAAACCTAAGCCATATAGAATAAGCTTGATTTTGACTGGCTGTAGAAAGCTGTGAATGGTAGCTGGCTGTAGAGAGGAATAATCCAACAAATAACTGCAGGGTTTTCCTGTAATAATTCCATATTAATGGAATATCATACCAGCTGTGTACAATTTTATTTTAAAATCTCCATCAATGTAATTGGGAATCATATACCTGTCTAATTTAAGTAAGCTAAAGATGGCCTTCCTTTTAATACCTAAGGAAATGTACAAGTAATTTTCTATATTAGTTGCTCTGTCTTGTTTTCACATGCTCTTAATTATAGATTTTTAAATATAACAAGTGAAATGAGAAGGTAGATCTGCTAATGATACAGAGACAGGCAGGACATAAAGTCCAAAGCAACATGCTGAGCTTGCTTTCATAATTATATACTGTAATGATAAGGTATTTTGCTCCAGGCATACTATAAAACAGCATATGACTATACTTAAAGCTACTTTAAATAAAAATCTTCAGCTAACCAATAGCAAAGATGTATTTTTCCTAGAAACATCCAGGAGCAATGTCCCTGGTCAACATTTTTGACAGCGGTGTTTGGTGTAAATGACATTAGAAGGTCAAATTATAGTAAGTCATTTGTGTACATCTTTTTTCCTGTACTCAGGTTATTTACTGCCTTTCACATATAGTTGGTATTTATTGTGCCTAATTTTAGGATGCTTGTTTTTTTGTTTCAATAATGATAAAATCTGGTCAAGACAAATTACATCCCTAAAGTGGATTAACACCTAGTGATTCATACTCCCCTATAAGGAGTATACTTCCAGTCTTAAGGGTGAAAATTCACTTTGAAAAGTCAACAACTAAAAAGCACTGCTGAACTAGGAGATTGAAGAAAAACAAATAGCAGAGTTGTTTTAATCCCACCATTAGAATGCAGTTCTAAGGCAAGTTTAAAACCAGAAATGCCAAATCCTGCTATTCCAGAGATCAAGTAACACTATCCATTTCACTTGTCTTGAAAGCATTTCTGGTGCCATAAAAGATGAGAGCAAACAAACAGAAATCCCCCAAACCAACAGGCAGGATTACCAGGAAGCTTACCTAACTGGATAAACTGGGGATCACTTTTCACTCCAGGTCCTGCCCCAGTGCTTGCAGCCACTTCCACGCTGTATCGGATACCGGGAACCAGGGAGGGGATGACCACGGAGAAGGTGGTTCCATCCACTGTCTTGTTGATGTGGTATCTGCTCTCATTGCCAAGGCACCAAACCTGCAGGGAACCAGACACATGGCACATGTAAATGTTCACAATTCAATGCTGAAGGGTAGGAAGAAGGAAAGTTGTTGACACATTCTTCTCTTCTGGATGAAGAAATTTACAGTTTGTCCCTGTTCTAAAATCTTCAGTCCTTAAGTGCTGTCCTAGGCCCTCTATGAATACTGACAAGATACTTCTTGTTCCAAAGTGCTGCTCCAACTACTACCATTATTTGATGAGTTTATCACAATTCATTTAGAGCTCAACAAGTGCTAATGAAACTACAAGCACAGAAGAAATGAGGGAAGCCCATCAGCCAAGAACTGTTCACATAAACAACAAATTAAGAGCATTCAGTTAAATGAATTTGCAATTCTCTTCTTCAGGAATTATGTGTCATTCAAGTGCACAAGCAAGTCGGTCATCATATGACATCTTAAGAGAACTAATGTCATGCTGGAATCCAAATGGTTTTGGTTTTTCTTTCTTTTTAGATGGCAGCAAGGGGCAAATACTGAGTGATATGCTGTCTTCTAATTGAGACAACAGTGTGACATCAGATCTCATTTTTTGGTTGAGACCAAGATACAGGTCTAGTGACTTCAAATCACTATATTAAATGGCTGGGAGAAACAATATGATGAGATATCTTTATGTCTTTAGGTCTGAACCACTGATGTGGGAAATGCTTTTAGGAGAATGGCTGAACTCCCAACTGCTGTTCAAGGTGAAACAGCAGCTAATCAACATCTGCTAAAAAAAAAAAATCATGTAGCTGTGCCTATTTCCTTTCTGTGCCCTTTTCACAAATGTATTGCTCAACAAAGAACATTTATCTAGAAAGTTAAATTAGTTAAATTCAATACTTTATCTGTAAAGAAGCAAACTTGGCTGAGAACATCAGCATATCAGAACCTGGGCTGATTGTGCATAGGAGGGAAAATCTTTGCTTTCAACATATGGAGCTCCTAAAAGATTTAGTACCCAGATAGCTGCTTTAAATGCCTCTGAAATTCTGCTGCTGTGGAGATTGCCAGGTGAGGGGGATAGACTTTCACATGCAGAACAATTGCTACAGCCCCCTCTGTACAGCCCTTTCTGCCTGGACACTGGAAATTTTATCTCACCTTCAGGACATTGTAAAGACCCTTTTTCCTTCTCTGGATGCCACAGACTGAAACAAGGCTTGTGGGACACTGTGAGGATGTGAAATGCATTTTAAGTTCCTTTGAAATCGAATCCCAACACAGGATATACATAAGTGCTGCTGCAGAGCAGGTCAGAGCACATGAAGAGAATCTCCTTTTTGTATTCTGATACTACATAGAGACTGTTTCAATCAGTGCTAGGAGTAAAACTATTACTAATACTGCTCTTGAATCCGAAAGGATGGTCACAAAAATTCCCTTATTTATATAAGAACTTGATTAAGTGAGGAACAAAAGACTTAAGTCTACATTTTGACTTAGGTAATTTTCACAGAAATTATTACTGCTACCTTGTAAAATGGTGCATGTGCAAACAATGAAACCCATTTATTATGTACTTATAATCATGAACTACTAATTCAGAAAAAAAAGTGTTTGTTCTTAGGTGCTCAGGTACATGGAGAAGTGCATGAAATAAGGATGTCAGGTCAAACATCAAGTTGTCCAGTATTTGCCATCCTACATTTCAGTATATACATAAATAGGCAAGTGAAAATGAACTTTTGGAATGTTATAAAAGAAGAATGAATTCACATTATAACAGACACATAAGTGAAGAGAGAAAATTACTTATGCTGTGAATTTTAATTTCTGGGGGTTTGTGTGTGCTACAGACAATTCTTCAATTAAGATACTATCCTTCTTCCTATTTATTTTATCCTTTAATTAATGTAGGTACACTCTTGCCTTTGATCTGAGTTGCTGAGAAAATAATGAACTGCCCCACATATGCATACCTTTTTTATTTTTCTGAGAGAAAACAGAAGAAAAACAAAAGGTGAAGAAAAAAAGAAAAGTTCACAAGACTTCTATTTGATTTTTTTTCCTTGTTATTAGTTCTTAATCTAAAATCAGCAGTTCCGCATTTCTTTAGATTTTTTGACAAAACCAGTAATTACATATAGCAACTTGAGGAGGAATGGCATATATATTTTCACTGATACATTTTATGTCTGCTTTCTGTCCATGGTGAAAAGCACAAAGGAAAATAATGGCATCAATGCAACAAATGGAGATGCAAAATGTGACATCTACTGCTACATAAACACTATAGTGTGCTTGCTCCAGCACCTGGTAGCCTGTCACCTCAAAATCCTTAGGGGTGGGGCAGGGATTATATCCACTCAGAAATGTGAATTTCCTGACTTTTATCCTTGTGTTATTGCAACCTTCACACTCCTCTGATGCAGTTTCTTGTTGGAAAAAATTCCATCTCTCCAACTCAACGTCTGTCTTTACATTAAATAACTTCACAAGTATTTTTGCCAATTACATTATATTATATATCTGAAACTAGGCCATAAACAGATTTTCTTTTACCAGGTGACCAGGTTATGAAAAGGGTTTTATTATTCTAAATTGACCATGAAGCTTAGCAATCTCTTCCCTTTCCCATTTTTACTGAGAGGAAAAAAAAAAACATCAGAATGAGTTTTGATGGCTAGGAATATATGTTTATAGTACTGTGTTTAAACCTGAAAAATTGCCAAGACATTCTCATTTAAGAGATTTTCTCAATATTGAGTATTTCCAGGGGGCTAAAACCAAAGCTCCTGCCCTTCCATGGCTACAGAGCTTACTTGGTATCTACATTTAAAACATCTCTAGCTTGCTTAGGAAAAATAAACTTCATTTATTTTGCTATGTAAATTATCACCAAAAAATTCAAACTGCAAATACAGTCTGTGTTCATAAATGCATAACAAACAATAAATATTTTTAATGTACTTTCAATTTGTTAAAAATTAAATAACATAATGAGAACTGCGTTTGGAAGAGAAGAAAAAATTTCTGTGCACTAATAGATTTATTATCATAGAAGCACATTCTTTTCTTGAAAGTTTTCCATTTGTTTTAACTACCCAGTTACGCATAATTTACTCAGATCTTAACACTGTTAATTATTATCCCTAAGCTTTTCAAGTCATTAAGCCTGTTTATATTTACTACCTTGGCCGGTGTTTTAGCAGCTCTCAAACAGGTATGATTCCCTCTCTCCTTGTGTGTGCATTTCCCAAGTCATAATGAAGGCAAGGCAGGAGCTGTTTTAATTAAGAGTGTTGACCCTTTGCTTTGATTTACGGAGGCTGTTTTAATTGCCTTCCACCACCTAGGAGGAATCACTAAACACGGAGTTGGAGTCCAAGCAGTGATTTTCTCTCCCATTTTCCCTGAGTAACCAGAAGATGGAGCCAAGCATCCACGAACAGCCCTTCCCTCACTCCCTGGCCACGCTCCCTGTGCCAGGGCACCGAGCCATGCCAGCAGTACCTTGTATTCTTGCACCATCCCGTTCTGGTTGTCCTCAGGGGGTGGCTGCCAGGTCACCACGATTGCTGTCCCGTTCCCATCGTTCTTAGTTACTGAAACACTCTGAGGTGGAGCGCTAGGAGCTGTTTGTACAAAAAAACAAAACAAAACAAAAAAAAAAAACATTGAATGGTTAGGTTTGTCACACCCACAAGAGAGTTTGTTTAAGTGGAAGATGGTTTCTGGGCTCTACAGATGCAATGTTTTGTGCCCCACCCTTCACTGAGGGCAGATAAAAGGATACAGAAGGAAAATGTATAACCCAACAACCGAGTTCTGCTGTAGTTCAGCTGTGTAAGCCAGGAAAAGCAGCATTCCAAATGGTACTCTCAGATATCCATTACCTGCCTGTCACAGTTCTGGGCACTGAGCTCCTAAACGGTCTCAAATGATCTCACCCAGGATCCAAAGTTTTGAAAAATAAATTTCACATAGTCCCCAGTCTAAATCTCACTTCCTCTAGTGTGTAAAAAATAGTGAGTTAATACAAAACTTAACTAAAATCTGGACAGAATGTGTCAATATTAACGTATTTATAATAACAATATAATAATTTATGTTTTGAATTTGAAATAATCCTTCTAAAAAGTGGATGCTTAGCTGATGCTTGGGATGAACGCACAGCTTTGGAACCACGTGCAGCAATAAACTGGAGCAACACAGCATTTCTAACAGAGGAGGAAGATAGAAAGAGAAAGGTTGTACAGCCTAGTAGAAGCACCAAAATCCCTATTCAGAGGCACTGGCTACCTTGCATACTTATCATGCCTGTGCAGCAACAAAAGCAAGAGCTTTATGAACCTTGTCTTTTTAGCACATGCATGAGATGGAAATACATAATTTAGTCCACTCTATCTGTTGCCCTCATTCATCTTTCCATTTTGTCTCACTGATTGATCCACATCTAAAAGCCTTCTAAAAACCATGGTTTCCATTCCCCCAGCTACACTGCTTTGATGATTTCTGTGGTGTCTGCTATCTACTTAAGATAGTGATTAGCAAGTGCTTGAATCTGACAGAAGTCACTTGTGACCAGCCCATGAACTCAGCAGGGAGGAGTGCACACACTGCAGGGAAGATAAAAAAGTGAATTTCCCATTGTGTGTTGGAGGGGATTTTTGCACATCCCTCTCTCTCTGTCTCTCATGCCTGCCTCAGAATATTTACTTCTGTGTCACCAAACAATTCACATAATGATCAGTCTCCTCTGCCACAGATTGCTGCTCTCAAACAGCATGCACTTCAAACAAGATCAAATAATGAACATATCAGAGGAAAGCCGGCCAGGCTGCTACTTCAAAAAGGAAAGATGAAGACAGTCTAGCTCCTACTTGCCTTCTTCCAGGGTCTTTGCAAATTTCACTTCACTATCTGCTCCCTGAAACTCATTAAAGAAAGGGCGGGCCTTGATTTCATAGTTTACACCTTTCTTCAGCTCCGGAATGATAACACTGTTTTTGGTTGGAGTCTTCACTTCAAAGATTAACCACTCTGATTCTCCATAAGATGCTGGTGTAGGCCGGTACAGAATTTTATAACCTTGAATATACTGAGATTGCTGGTCCACCTGGCAAGAGAGCAGAACACAGAACACATCCATAAACAGACAGAACCCGGGGTGATGCCCATGACACCTGCATGGCCCCTGGACTATCCCTCATGTTATTCAAAGTAAACATCACTGCCAAAACAGATTAAGGCTCCTTGCATTACAGCAAATCACAAGCCTGATTTACACGTGCATTCATCTCTTTGATGCTGATAGAACTGTGCTGGTTTCCCTGGATTTAGGAAGGCATTAAAGGGGATAACGAAATTGTATCATATACCCCAGCTCCATGAAATGAACAGTCTTTGCAGCCGTGGAGCAAAAAAGCTTTACACAGGTCAGCCTGCTGCCCACCTGAATCTTCAGAGCAGGGCTGGGCACATGGGGAAAGGGAGATTTACAGTGCCAGGGCTCAGGGTGATGAACATGGAGATCAAAGAGAGAGCCTGTCAACTCTCCCGAGGTGTGGACACTTCCCAAAACCTGTGAAATGAGCATGACTTCCTGCCTGCTTCTTTTTGGAGAAAGCAACCTGAGAGGGTGGCCAGCTGGCACTGTCTCTGTTGCTGTGGCTGGGCTCTGCCAGAGGGCAGATCTCCCCAAAGATTTCCCCCATGTCCACTCACTCAGGGGGAGGCCCTCTGCTAGAAGGATAAAGGACCAGGTTCCAAGAGGGAACATAAAACTCAGTATAGTAACATGGATGAGACTTGGAAAAGCAAATCAAGCTGATGCTCAGTGCTTTTCAAACTAAGGCAATTTTATACCAAATGTATGGAGAAAGAGATCTGAGTGTAATTGAGGGCAGATCCAGTATGTTTGGCTATAGGTGAAACAGAAAGATACCTTATACAACTGATCTGTTGTGGAGCATTCACTATCTTTTTAACTATTGGTTTCAATTTCTGATGAATAAAGAAGTCCAGTAACAACCACAATAAAATTTTGAAGTGCATCAGATTTTCCCGTTTTCAAAAATCTCATACAACAATATAATAAAACTATGTGCTTGCAATTTTAATCCAAAGAGCAACACATTTCATTTTTAATAATCACATCAAGAATGCATGTGTTAGCTGAAACTGAGGTAATGCTTATTTCTGAAATTGCAGAGAAGCCACAGGCCACCCAAGAGACTGACAAAAGCTGCCTGTCTGGAAAAGGTTGTTGTGTAAGTAAAGGTCAAACAAAATTTGCTAGAAACCTCTGAGATGATTTAATGCATTACTTAAAACAGGAGATTGCCTGCTGCAGGTGGCCATACTGCAGGTGAGAGTGTAATTACTGTGCAACACAGCAGATATTATTGCAGCATTGAGGAGTCCTAGGCAGAGATCAGGACTCCTTTGGGCTACAGCTCTTCTACCAAGTCAAAATGCCTTTTGTTCCTGTTCAAAATAGTCTGCTATGGCATGGCAGGAGCTACAGCCCGTGCTGTCCCACACTATCCCTGCCAATATGTTGGAATGTTCAGATGGAAGTCCTACAGAGACCTCAAAGCTCACTCCGTATGGTTTTATGTCTGTACATGGTATAATTATATCCCCAACTTCTTCTTAACTTTGCATTCCATTTTAAAACTCATCTGTGAGTTACATCTCTCACTCTCAGTTCCTCTGCCATGTCCTCCCCGTGGCCAGTTTCCTGCTTTCCTGCTGCCAGAGCATCACCAACATGACATTGCCTTTTTTTTCCTCTTCTCCCTGCACCACGTGTACTCAGTGCACCACAGGAAAAGACAGGTTCAGATGAGGCTATCTGATTTGGGTGTGTTTGTCAGTGTGGCTGTAGCATGGAGGTAACACTTTCAAACAGAACTGTGCTGTATTTCTCTCTACAGGTGACTTACAGACAGGGAATTGCCCATGTTATCTCATTAAGGGACTGATACATGTCCTACTGAAAGCAGTGCAAAGGCTTCAAATGATATGACTTAGGAGGGCTTTGATCAGTCATTTAGCTTCCAGAGAAGGACTCTGAAACCCTCACCCTATTGTAAACAGCACTCTCTATGGAGACAAAAATGGAAAAAATGGGTGAAATTTAATGAAGTAGAAAAGCAGAGCACAAGTAGCACTCTCCCCAGAGAAAAACATTTGCAAGCATACAAAGTACTCAGCTTCCTCAAGTGTGACCCCACTGCAGTTGAAGCAGGACATCTCAGCAGCACATGTAGCCACCAGCAGGGTACAGATTTGTACTCACAGTCCAATGAACTTCAATTGAGGAGGAAGAAAGGATGGTAGGATTGTGCAGATGCAGCACCACGTCACCCAGCTCTCTCTGGACCTGCTTGTGATCCACACCTTGACTTGTTGGCGGAACATCTGCAATAATTTAAGATTCCATTCTCACAAGTACACATGATTGTTGAAATAAGTACATGTAAATACAAATGAGTATGTCAGAGAGTATATGATGCTGTCACTAATGAAGTTGAACCTAAGTACTTCCTAATCATGTAAGAAAAATCTACATTAAGCATTTTTTGAGCAAATAATGAACGTTTAGGTAGTACCAACTCAAGACACTGCACTTCATTTGGCAGAAACATAAGGGTAATGCTGCAGAAAAAGACACATCACACTCAAGGGCAGCTCTGGTAAATGGCTACAGCAGCATCTCTTTATTCTTTCCTGCTGCGAAAACATTCTATTGCCCACTGCCAATTCCAAGAGACCAGGAAACCTATAAAGAACAGCAAAAGCAGAAGCTGTATCTTTAGATAAATTCCTGACAAACTTACTTGGTGTTACCACAAAATAATGTTAACAACCAGAGAAAAGGTAAATTAGTCATATGGCTGCAGCTTCTCTAATGGAAAGGCTTCTGTAAACAGGAGGCAGAGCCCAGAGGGCTGTCTGGATTGTCTGATATTTGGTCTCTCCTATAGCTGGAAGGATTATTCATATGCATGAAGGGACAAATTCCTCTCAAAACACTCAATAGTACAATGAAAACACATATTTTTTGCATATTGAGCCCTTGGAAAGCACATTTAACTGAAATGGAATGACTGTCAGACGTGTAAAATATACAGGGTAATCACTAAGAGGGTATCTAAAACATGTACTGTGGAAACAGAGTAACAGCATCTGTTCTAGGTTCACATCTCGTTCCATGATCACCTCATTTTAAACAAATACCATGCTGACTATGGCTAAAATGCTGTGATTGGAAATTTATGAAAAGTACTTGCAGTGATTACTACTGAGATTAACGTGTTGTCAGTGAGTGACAAATCTGGATTCTCAGCAAGCAACATTGGTAATAACAAAAGAACAAAACCAAAAAAATTCTCCACTGAGTAACTGCTATATCTTCATGCAGTATGTTCTGCAAACAGTCCATTATCACAGTATTTCCCTCCTCCCAAAGTTTGAAAGCATTAAAGATAAAAGCTTCTGTTTGGGAGCATTGCCTAAATATCACCCTGCTCAGAATGTAACAGGAAAGCCAGTGGAATATTTAGTTCTAGCTTTGCTAGTCAAAAGAGATGAGTCATCCACAATATGGATCAAACTATTCACAGGCTCAGCCATTTGCACATCTGTGCTATAAAATGAAGTGCATGCTCTCTTGTTTCAGCTCCAAGACAGGGACTGTCAGTGAAAACACCCAAAAATGTGGTTGTTAATGTTTGTAAAGTGCAAGAAGAAAGTAGTGCTGAAGGGATGAAGGCACTGAAGGTAGTCATAAACCTACATTTTGGTTTGTGGACTGAACATGCAGTTAGGACAGGACTATACAACCATCTAGACAAAAGTGAACTGGGCAATTTTTGCTTAGCTAGGCCACAACTTGAACAAAAATGAAATGGTATTGGAAGAAGAGAATAACTGCTCTAAAGGACTTGAGACTTGATTACATTTCATAAAATTGGAGAAAATTTTATGGGTTAGTTGTTATTTTCACTGAGGTATTGTGTGGCTCTTGGGTTTTCAGCTCTACTAGGTGCCCAGAGAACAGTGAAGCTTTTCCATGTCATTATAAACCATTCAGTTGAGTGAACAGAACATTGCTATTTCTCAGAATCAGGTCAGTAATCAGTTTGGAACAGACACAATACCTCTTCTCATCTCCAGAAATGAAACTACACTACATGAAAAACAGGCTCGTGCAGCTCTATTCCCAGAAATCAGGAATCACTAAAAGGTTATTAAATCTCTCCTTGGTAAAAAACTTGGGAACCTGTGCAATCCTGATTTTCCATGCAGCTGTGACTCTGCTATCCTTACATAGCCACTGAAATTGTCACCCATGAGGAGAAATGCATAATATCAAAAGACAGCAATGTGAAACTGGTCACTCCCCAGGGGAGTTGAGAAAGACTTGCTTTCAGACCAACTACAGAAAACATGAGAAGTCACCAAAGAAAAAAGCTTTGTTTCCTTTAGAGAACTTCCTTTCAAAAACTAACATGTACTTACTTACACAAACAAAGAAACAAACATACAACACAGACACTCTTAATAAGCCAGTGGGTCAATTTCTCCAGTAAGTAGGAAGATCAGGAAAACAAACAAACAAAAAATACCATCTCTATCACTTTTTCTTTGGAAAAAAGGTGTGTTTAGTTTTCCCCTTCTTAAGAATCGAAGCTTTTCACTGGAAAAACGCAGGCTTCAGAGCTGCAAAGCATGATTCCCTGTACATCATCTTAAGTGTCATTTATTGGCTACAGTGAACACAAAGATAGTTTTAATTTTACTGGATTCAGTCCATAGCTGGACTTCAGTCACAGCTGGAGTCAGTGGATGACTCCTTCATTCACTTCTACCCAGACTTTTCTTTCACTTGGCTATCTGTAAGCTCTGCTTTCTACCCTGTTTCACTTCCAACAGTTGTACTGTGGAAACACTTGTAACATGCTGCCAAAACCTCTTCACTGGTTCATGATGCCAAATTCCTTCAAATTTTCAACTTTTCTCTTTCCTATTGCAGCAGAAATCAACCTAGATTACATGCTGTTTCTCTCCCTGTCTCAGTCTTAAGCCTTATTTGATTCACTGGACATAGTAATAACATTTCCATGGAATTTGAGGATTTGTGTGGGAACTCAAAAAGAACAAGGATTACTTTGGTTGCTAGCAACAGCTATTCTGCAAGTTGTAACTACCTTTGGATAAGAGATACTAGGGGTCCCTTAGGCAAAGCAACACACTCTCAGAGTCTGCATTACAGAAAAATTCAAGTTTAAACACTGTATTTTACTGCAGTATATTTTATAGCCAGGATAAGTAGACAGTCCAAAACTACCATAATTCCTGCATCTGGTATTGTTTAGTCAACTTGTGACAGCTGCTGTGGACACCCAAAATGTTCAGTATCAAAAACTTACCTTGAGTTTTCACTGGATCAGATATTTGGCTTGGGTCGCTCAGCCCATATGCATTAGCTGCTCTCACAAGGAAGAGATAAATTGCATTAGGTTTTAGCCCTTTAACTGCAAAACTCTCAGTTTTCACATTTTCAGCTACAGTTTGCCAGCTGCTCCCTGATGCATGGCTAAGGATAAAGCACACAACAGCAGGTTAGCACGTGGTTCTTTAGCAACACATCACATGTAAACATCCAGACAGCAAGATCACAGGAGATCCACATACCTGAAGGCCTCAATTATGTAAGAGGTTGGAGTTGCACCTGAATTCAAATTAGGTTGCCATGACAACGTTACTGTATTTCTGCTGACATCTGTAACCTCTGGCTTTGATGGAGCACTAGGAATCAAGTTTGGGTCAGTGGGTCTTGGTGGCTGCACTGGGACTCCGAACTCTGTCAAAAGGAGACAGAAATGCTGAGCATGGAAAGGCAGCAGCTGTCAGCTAAAGGCTGCTCACATCTGCACTGGCAATTTATGACAGAACCAGATAACTTCTGCATTTTGATTTCTGCTTTTCCTGCATGTGTTTCCCCCACACAGAGGAACCCTGATGGATTTACCTTGGACCTCTATGAATGCGCTCCACGTCGCTTCGCCGCTCGGGGTTGAGGCGATGCAGGTGTACCGGCCAGTGTCACCCAGCTGAAGGGGAGAAGAGAAGAACAAATATTTGAAACAATCAGGCACTCAGCGGCCTAGAAAAGTAATTACAGCTCTCTAGGTCCCCCCATGAATATGGATCAATGTACTAGCCTGTAAAAACTTCTGCTAGAAAGAACCTCGTTCTGTTAGAAGTTACGATTTTGACGAAACAAAACCAGGTTGTTTTTCTGAGCAGTCACAAAAGAATTGGAAATGCTGCAGATTCTAATTTAATGTTAACTATACTGTAATGAGCAAACTGAAGGCCATTTCCTGTAGCATTTATTCCTTACCCTGCAGAGGTCCTAACAAATAAATTGAGAAGGAACTCAGATGACAAGACTCCATGCAACTGTCAACCTTCTACATAAATAATGCCTGGGGATTTATCAGGACTGGAGCACTGGAGAACGTGTCATCCTTAAAGCAAAGCTTAAATATTGCACAGGGTACATATGGGGCTCTCTGTGTTTGTCTAAATTTCACTCTACAGCAGACCCAAAAAAGAATCTCCATATGCTATCCTCATCCAGTTCTGAATGTTGGATTATTTGTCCATATGTGACTTAATCACATTTCAAAAGTGTTTCTTTTTTTCCCCCTAAAAGAAGTGCTATCCTCCTCAGGTCCCAGCCTCAGCAGATGAACTGAAGGGAAGTGATCAAAAATCAGAGATTCAAGTTCTAAGCCAGTCTAACTTGTAATTGGCAGCAGGGCAACTCTAGGGAATATGGTACAGTGATGTATTCAGCCTAATCTAAAAAAAAATTACTCATTTCAAACCACAGAAAAGATAGCAGAGACTATCCATTATGCTATAACTTCATGTTTGAGAACATTTTAAAGTGTGCCCTGCATGACCAGTAACAATACTGGCCAGGTACTATAACTCCCAGAGGAAGCCAGGTATTTGATAGGTGGTTAACCATTTTAAGCTATGTTACACTGATGAGTGAGCATGTTTAAACACTAAAAATTCTTGTGAAAAAGCTGTGTACATGGCTCTATTACTGAATATGCTAAACAAAGATTTTCTTTATAAACATTTGAAAAAACTACATCATTTTAATCTATTAGTGCCAAAGCCCAAATAATGTAATGATTTGTCTCACTGAAATGCATTCCCCTTCAAGTTTTAAGTACCAAATAATTCCCTTAATTAATACCTCTTTACAGCATTTTTCGTTATGAAATCTGAAATAATGTGCCCTAGGCAGGTGTTAAGCATAAAGAATGTACTATCTGAAAACATGAAGTATCAAATATTTTAGTACATTTATGTAACCTTTCATTAATTTTAAACATAGGGTTTACTACATCAAAAATGCCTGGAGGTGAAAGCACAAAATGAAACAAAAGAAGAAAACCCATATGCCAGTTCAGGCTACCTTGGCATATCTGATCTGCAGTGCTCCAGTCTCCAGCTGCTTGATGCGAGAGTCTTGGGTGGAAATGAGGATCCCATCCTTTTTCCAGAGGATAGTGGGCATTAAAGTGCCTGTGGCCACACAGTTCAGGACTAAAGTACCATCTACAGCTACAGTCTGGTTCACGGGACCCTGCCGAATGACAGGGGGAGGCCGGTCTGCAATCACTGCCAGGAGAAACAACAGGAAAGACATTTCTGCAACTGGAAGCAATTTTCTAATCATCTAAGCAACAGCAGTTGCTTGAGGCTTTGAAACAAACTAAAAATAATCAAACAAGTAATTAAAGTTGGAGGCATGCATTATTCAGGGCAGGGTGCATTATAATGAAGCACAGCTATAGATGCTTAAAATGATACACAGCCCAATATTTTCAGAACAGAGAAAGTATTGCATATTACACATCACTGCTATCCCTCCAGGCATTCTCCAAGTCCAGTGTTTTTATGAAGTGATAATGGAAAAAGATTCTTTGGCAAGGCACAGATTTCACCTTTTCCATCTTTCACTAGTGCCAGGCCTGTGTAACACAGTTCATACTTCCAGCATTTAAAGACAGAGAAAAAGGAGGTAGGCAATCAGGGGATAACCTCACAAATACCTACTGCTTAAATAGCCATTTTTTATGGGCCACCAACTCATCTTGGTGCTATGTCCTAATTGTGAGATGCCCAGCAGTAAGGTAAAGCAAACACAAATGTATAGAACCATTTTGGAAAGATTTCTTCTATTAAATATTTTTCAAGTAGTTTCTGACTTTTATGATGACTTCACAGCCACCAAGAAAATCCCACAATCCCATTGTCTATGTCAATTTTAATACATCTTTCACACAATGGAAATTAAGTGCTATTGATGGGTTATTTAATTATATTGCACGGAAAAATATAAACCAGTTTCAGTATTCACAGAAAAAAAAGAATGGTAGTCTTCCATTACCCAAAAAAGAAGTAAAAGTTATCTTTTATATTTTGGGGTCTGCTTTACCTGTACTATCCAAGATGACACGCATTGATGATCTGAAAATAGCCGTAATTTTAAATGCCATAAATCTGTTCAGCAGTGGCATGGAGCTCACGTAACTTAAAAACTGGTTTAGTAGCTGAAATATAAACCTGAAGTTCTGATAATTTGTGAAAATCAGATATTTCTAAATTACTCTTCATAACAACAGACAGGATGTTAGCACTGTTTTTTTGGCTACATTCCAACTCCCATAATTTCATTTGCATGTTCAAATGACATTCTGTTTTCAACTGCATTATTTATCCTTTAGTTCTTGTCTCAACCTGTTGCTACACACTTTAAGGCCATTACAATCTTTCTGCAGAGACAGACAAAATAAGCCCATTTATAATTTGCATTTGACTTTGACAAGTTTGTAAAGAACTTTGCAGTTGGCAAAGGTAAGGAGTTGACTGATTTGTGCTTTATAGGAGAAATCTAATGATACTGAAATTCATGGCTGATTTAAGTCCACTGAGGCTGATGCCAGCTCCTCCTACCTTTAGGAAAACCATTAATTGGTTTCAAAGGTACTTTAATACCTTTACAAATATTCAGCATATTCTGCCTTCACTTTTATAAAAGTACCAAAAGCTATCCCAAGACATTATAAAAACATCTACTCATCAGATCAATCCAGAGACTATAGTAAAGAAAATGCATTTAAACTGATTATTTCCTAGATCAGATGGCATAGGTCATTAGCAGAAAACTGTTGTAAATTTATTTCTCACCCTGTCATGGTCTTCTCCTCAGTGAAAAAATGGAATAAAGAGGATTAGGAAATATGGCTTACAATTTGTGAAGAACCAGAAGGGATGTAGTCCTATTTCGCCCATGTCAATCCAGGAGGATGGGAAGATAAATAAACAACTTTTATCCTAACAGTTCACTGCATGTTTCTAGTACTTTATTATTGCTATGTTTTCTATATGGCAAAGGGCTACTTTATGGAAACTCTTAGACAACAGCTCCCTCTGCTCAAATTCTCTCTCTTGTCCTCTTCCTCTGTAAATAAGATTAGTATTTTCCCCGTTTATCTCTGCTATTAAAAATAAAAAGTATTTCTGATAATTGGCAAACTGGCCTCACACCAGCATGTATTATGCTTGTAGTCATGCTCCCTGTAGCTTTTTCATCATGTATTTTTTCCTAACTAATCCTAGAAAGGGATGTATAATTTCTATATTATTCTACTGATCTCCACACAGGTTGATTTTTTTTTTTTCCTTGCTAAAACACAATACTATGAAACAGGGAAAAAAACAGGTCAATGGAAGTTCTAAGCAAATGGCCACACAATAAAAGGGACAAAGAACAAGGCAGCACACAATCTGAAAGTAAATTAAATCGAGTGGGGGAAGCTAAAAAAGAGTGAGATAAAAATTACCAGATCTGACAATAATCCATACACTGAATATACTTATGAAATACAAAATGGAAATATAGAGTTACACATCATTCAGAATTCTAAGCCCCTGACAGAGATGGCCAAAACAGGATTTTTACGTTCAAAGAAACATGCAATCCACATTTATGCAAAACAGATTTCAAAGAAGTGTCACATCACCACACTGCTGTCTTCAAATAAAAATAAAAACTTGGAAATGATAAAAGGAATCTATGATTACCATCTGTAACTTCCAAGTAGGCTTTTGTTATGATACTTCCTGCAACATTTAAAGTCTGGCAGATGTAGTATCCAACATCAGATCTCTGGACATTGGTGATTGTGAGGTCTCCTGTCTGGGAAACTGAAAATCGGCTGGATGATTGAGGGGGCTGGTATGAGAAAAGCAGATTCTAAAAGATGCACAGGAAAGAAAGTGCGGAAAAAATAGGTTACATAAATTCAAACATCAATAAGCATAACTTTAACATTGCTAAACAAATTAATCTTTTCATATTATACAGAAAACATTCATGCCTTAAGCATGTCTATACCACAATGTGAATAGCTTCTGTAGGATTTTTTTAATGATCAAATAGGTGCAGATATGCCCATAGAATTGTGCAAGACTTTTGGGATTGCTCTAACACTCTCTAGGATCAATACTGGACTTTGGACCAAGTGTCACAGAGTCTAGTGAAGATGGGAAACGTACAGATACTGCAATAGTGCAAGCAACTGTGGTGAACCTCAGTAAGTTGCTTTAATGTTCTTTTTTAGAACTTGCTCCAGGGTGTTCGTTTGCTTTCATTTAAATGCAGCTGGTGGTTTACTTATCTGTATTTTAACATTTGCCTTCCTACAAATGAAGCAGATTTTTAAAAAGAGGTGCTCTGTAGGTTTCTCTGGATAGAATGTTTGTGTTTTATGAAAAGTCTTATAATACTGAATCCTATTTCTATTTAGATAATTTGGGTATGCAGTACATAGTATTTACCAAAAATCAGTTGGAGGTTGAATTTCTAACTCAGGATGAATAACTTGTGAATGAGAATACTTTAGGATCACAGAGGGTATTTTTATCTCTTTTTCTTGGCTAACTCTATTTTGCATTGCCAAAAATTGTCCAAAGGCATGGGACACAATATGCTCCAGTACTAGCAAACCCTATTCTTTGACCTCCTCTTTAATTTCTCTCAATCATCACAAGTGGTCACCACTCAGCAGAGTGAAAAATGAGCGACAAAAAGATGTATAACATGTGGTGGAAGGAAGGAAGGAAGGAGTATAATATACTGCTATATATATATATACACACCACTGAAGATTATCATCTAAATTTGCTTAGCAGTCTAGTTGTACTTAGGTATTCAGACAGAAATGTTGCAAATGGAGTAAAGAAGTCCATCTCCAAGTGCTCTCAATTTCTCTGCCCTATTGTTTTGTAGCACAAAGAACTCTATCATATACTCTTGCAGCATTCATTCCTTCATTCACAGGAAACCCAGAATCCCATATTCCTTCTTTCCTTCCAATAAAGAATACTTTGTGTCACATCCCTCCTTCAAAAGATGACTCTGAAAGAAAACTGCAATTCTCTTGCTGTGCTATATTGTGTTTCACCCACTGGCTTTCAAGATATTTTACAAAGAAGATGAAAATAATTTTCCCTCCCATTCAAATAAGGAACTTGGGAGAAAAAGTGACCTATTCAAGTACGGTCTGTCAGTCAACTGATGGAGTGGGAAAGTAGTTCTCCTCAGCCCAGAAATAGAGTCCTACCCATGCAGTGATGCAGACCAATGCAGCAAATAGTTTAGTTTGCCAGAAACTCAAAAACACATGGGAAACTAACAGCTGTACCATAAACCCAGATCTGAACTAATTGAAAATCTGGGAGTGTTTGGGGGTTCAACCAAATTTCAGCGTAAGTCATCTCTCCATTTCTTAAAAGTTCCTCCTGTTAGGTGAAATAGATTATCACAGTAGTGAAACATGGAATATTCCTAGCCGATTCACATATTTATTTTTACATTCATGGAGAAAACAGCAGACAGCAAAACATACATCTGTTCTAGTAAGACTGACAGCACTTAGCACGTACAGGCCTTAGAAGTAAAGAGTAAGTATCCAGCATCCCCAAACTCTAAACCTGTCTCCCACATCTTTAAAACAATAATTAAAATACTTTTCTCTCATGTGAAATAATTTCTTGAAGAAACTGCCAGGAAGGAGGACAGAAAGGGTGTTTCACCTGACTCCCTTCTCTCCTCCAGAAGATGGCTGGCTGAGGGTTTCCAGTTGCTTCACACTGGAAAGTCACTGTTCTCCCCAGTGCAGCTACCTGGTCTCGAGGCTTTACAACAAACTGTGGAGGCTCTGAAAGGAAAACACCAAAAAGAAATAAATCACACTGCCATCAGATGATTGGAAAGAACAATTTGCCTCCTGAGTTTTAATGGTATAAACCAGAACAGCTAAGTTTCTTTAATAAGGAGAGGGAGCACAGTTATGGTCTCTAACAGCCACAGCTTCAGCATCACTCAGATCATCTTTTCTATGTCTAGACCTCACAATTAAAACTCTGACTGTGTAACATGTGGTTTAAGTGCTGACCCATTGTACAAGGAAATAAGTCCCACCAGCTCGATGAGAGAACTTGCAGAGCAACAGTCACCAATACAAACAAATCTGCTACAATTTGGCTTTTAAAGGAAGAATAGGGCTGCAAGCCAGAATGGAGAAATCTTTGAGGGACAACTGGTCCAGAGGTTTCAGTTTGTTAAGGGTTGCAAGACAAACTGCTGAGCAACTAGGAATTAAGGCTTACATACACAAAACTCATCATCTCTGACTTAGGAAAACTGAGTAGAGAAAAAGCTCTTGACTGCTTATATAGGAGAATTTTGATGTAGTCATGATCTCAAAAAAAAACTTAAAGTCAAAAGCCCAAGAAATACTATTCAAATTATAACCACGTAAAATCTCCAGTTCAAACACACTGAGAAGGAATGAATTTAAAGGAACAGCAGAGCTAAATGTCTTCCTCATTTACATATGCAAGAGCACATTCAAACAAAATATATATGCAAATGAAGGCAAATTTGAAACATCTGCTCAGCCTAACATTATAAATACTGCCAGCATTGTTTGATTTATACTGACTTCAACAACCCCTTCATCCAGTAGTAAGTAAAATGTCAAAAAATCATGTCTGTCACACTAAAAAAAAAAAAATTCAGCACAGATATCTTGGTGATGCTAAAAAAAAACTAGCATGTTCTATAGGCGTTAACTCTAGTTTCTTGAAAAATATGCATTAAATCAAAGCCCATTTATTTATTAATTTCCAATTCTTTTGGATCATCTACCTCAAACTAATTATGCTCTCCCTCTTCTTTGGATGGAGAATAAAGGGGATGTTTTGTATCTGACTTTAAGAAATCAAATTATTTTGATGTTTGTTTCCTTTTTTTTCCCCTTGCAATCATTGATGTTTTCAAAAAAATTTCCTTTATAAACAGTGTAAAATATGTAATGCAAAGATGTGTTTTCTAAACATCAAGTAGTAGTGGCTTTACCTAGAATATATTCAATAACACTTAAGTTCTTTTTTTTTTTTTTTTAATTGCTTTCAGTAATTTTGTGGGCCAATTCTTGCAGTTATCTGTTCCCTGTGCCTTGTATCTGCTCCCTGGTGAGTTCATATCAGAATATATTCTTCCTACACCCCTCCTGCTTCAAGAGAAATTTTTGAAGCATAACACTATTGTCTATATTTGGATGCAAATGCTACCTTTCCCAGCATTTCCTTAGATAAGAAACCATGCAAAGCAAAGCTGAGATTGACCCACTGTAATTAGCAGACTTTGAAACATTTAGCTCTGAAACATTCAGCCAGTACCTTGGAAGAGGATGTGGGAAGACTTTGACATGACAGCACATTTAATTTGGAAGGGTTTGTGAGGCATGGGGGGGAGAATGGAGATGAGGGTGAAGCACCTTTGTTATGCTGCTAGATTCTAGTAACAAGAATAAATTTAGCATACAGTTAAATTTAGGGTTTGGCTGGTTCTGTACTAGCCTGTGACACAATATGGAACTGAAGGTTTCTAAACCCTGTGCCTGTGCAGAGGATTTATGAGGTTTCAGATTTCGTTGAACTCGAGGACAGGTACAACCATTAAGAAAATAAAATGGTTCTGACCACTGGAGAAATAGCTGGATTGTTGTGATTACAGTACCTCAAGATGACCATTCAGGGACTACTTAACACAAAAAGGAAGGGGGATTTGGTCTTATAGGCAGCCATGGTAGAATTTATAAAATATAAATAGGTACATATTTCTCTAAGTATTACTCTAAATAGATATTTTATATGGATACTACTCAAAAATATATGCATATTGCCCACATATATATTATTCTAAATCTATTGCCATTATGGAAAATAATAAAAATCTTATTAGCTTCAATGTTAGAAGAATTAAACAGGGTTAAGTGAAACTATTTTTAAATTCCACTCTATGTTAACTGTACTGGAAGCTTTTTCACTGCTTTTTTTTAGTATCAGTTTGATTTCACATCTTGAGTCATATACATGTGATATGTAATGATGAGACTGTAAAAGATGCCAAAATAATAAATCCCCATTAAAAAAAACAACTTTTACCCTGGAAACCTTTTAACCAAATATGATTTTTTTAGCACACTTTGAAGTTCAACCCATGCAGTCACTGAGGAAAGGAGACATTAGGATTTGATACATCATATAAAAAAAGACAGAAAAATTGCAACCCCATTACCTTTCTCTTTGTCATTAAGTTACCCAAACTTCATGCAGAATTTATTCTGTTCGATGTGTCTTGCCAATAACAAGTAAAAGATGGGAGCTGGGTGGTTGGAGGAGATGGAAGGGGATGGATGGGAAGGGGAGGAGAAGTTCCCGTCACAGTGATACGATGACTAGAAGATGGCCAATAAAATTTCAACTTACCAGACACAACTAAAAACAAAAACAAAACAAAAAGAAAACATGGAATAAATAAAATTGAGCAGACATGAAACAAAGCAAAGAACAAAGCAAAATTAAAAAGAAAAAAAATTAAAAATGGATCCTTGGTAAGGACCTTAGAAAGCAAACATATATTCTGATATATGAAAAATAGGTTGATAATGTTGAACAACATTTTTATATTTTGGTTTTTATGCAGCAGTCTCTATCAAATACTGAAAGTAGGTGGTAGAGGAAAATGGGTAACAGACTGAAATGCTGGCCAGGCAGTCTGGGTTATACTCCAAGCCTTTCTAATGAACTGATGTGTACACCTTGAGTAAAATAATTTTTTTTTTTCCCTTCACATTATCATTATTCATCTGCATCAAGATCTTTCCATGGTAAAATTAACTTAAAAACTTAAAATCTCCAGTCAATATTAATCTGCAACATTGCTGAAATGGAACAGTAACATACACAGCCTTTCTAAAGTATCCAAACATTTACAAATGGAATCTATTTTTCTGAAGCTAATATGTATTAAAAAAGAAAGTTTATTAAATAATTAATAATATGCTAAGGCATTTAGGCCACACACAAATCTCTTCAGTAGAGAACTGCTGTGTCAAGGTCATAGGCTGACTATTAAACTGTAAATGCAAAGTAAACCACAATTAAAACTGGTTTGAAAAGATTCTTAATTTCTTTGTCCCCCAAACCTGAATTTCATTAAAATATTACAATCCAAACATTTATTGCAAAATACTAGATTTTTCAGTGGAAATGATCAGTGGTAAATTATCAAATATTAAATTATCCTTCAACCATAGTTCAAAATTTTAATGAACTTTGAAATGGCTCAGATCCTGGCAAGGTAACTTTGCTTATAAAAGAAAGGCATGTTAGAAAGTATTCCAACCTAGTATCAGTGATGGAAAGAACAGATTGAAAATAATAAGCCAGAAGTAATGCATTTTGAAATTATACACAGATACTGATTAAAAAAAAAGAAAAATGTTATTAAAAAGAGGTTAATTGGTGATAATTAGAGAAAAGGTCCAAAAATATATAGGCTTTTAAAGGCATGCTACACTTTTGTCTTATCACTTTATGTTGAGACTAAACCAGCTCTCATTCAGCACTTTTATATCGAGTAGCTAAGCATCCTCAATTCACCACCCTCTGACAAACACATGCAGGAAACCAATAATATCCACTTTGCCAACATTCATTAGGCATGAGGAATCTTGGCCTCCTGTTCTAATAAATACAGAGGACTCCAGGTATATTACAAAAATGAAGCAGAAAGAGTATCAGATAGAATAGAGGAATTTGGAACATATTGAAGACAAGAAGCTGCAACTGCATATGCCAAACCCAGATCATCTAGATTTGAGTTTTATAAGAGACATTTTTTAGAGGAATAATCTCAAAGAGAAGCTTAAATTACCATTTTCCAAAGATTTGAATTCTAAAGAATTATTCTGGATGTGCACTAGCCTTCTTTAAATAGTAT
This sequence comes from Toxostoma redivivum, assembly GCA_013397375.1. Lineage (NCBI taxonomy): Eukaryota > Metazoa > Chordata > Aves > Passeriformes > Mimidae > Toxostoma > Toxostoma redivivum. Next base: position 1,495,776 of record VXBI01013785.1, read on the forward strand.
TTCTCAAAAAGAAAATTGTGTGCATTACTCTGCTCAGATTAGCTCCACAATTCCTAAGAGGAGTGACCAAGAAATGCTACACATGAATTCCTGAGAGAAATCTGCTCTTCCCCAAAATTCAGCTCCCAGGTACTCTTGTTCATGTGTAACTTTATATTTCCCTATAACTGCTGCTTTTTAACTGAAAAGCTCTTTACTAAACTTGCAATTACAATCTGACGTGGTCTGGAATTAGAAATGATTCTCCACAAAACACAACCCATTGTACATGAAACAGCCTGAGAAGAGACTTAATGGAATGCAATTCTTGCACAGAGAAAGCAACTCTAATTTTTTTTTTTTTTCATTTGTTGAGTAGTACCAAGGTGAGGGAAGTTCAGCCCTCTCAGTAGTAATGCAGAGCTGCTCAAGCCCTCTACTGTAAACTCACTGGAAAATGCCTAAAAGATCTTACTTGGGTGCTCAATTATATTTCTACAAATTAAATTAACTTCTAAGTGCTGAATTTTCCCTTTTCTTTTTATTAGACATTTCTCACTGTGGGTCAAAAATAACCCTGTCAAGCAAATACATGTTTTTGCCCACCTGTGAAAACAGAGGGGATACTGATACATGAAAACAAATCCCTATAGAAACAGGGCATCACATTGGTTGCAAATCTGTGGAAAGGGGAAAAGGTGAAGTTTCCCAGAAAAATCTGAAAAATTTTGTCAGAGGAATATCATGTGGTTTCAAAGAACAACAATTATAGCAACATCTACAACAAAGAACACATTCTTAGTTTGGTTTGCAGGCTATTGATATCTAAGGTTACTAAAACTGAGAAGCAAATAGTTTTTCCTCTATTATAGCACATTTTGACACCCCTTTCAATTATAAAGTAAATTAATTTTCTCTCTGTTAATAATGGCTTTTCACATGGCAATTAGGTGGAATAACCTGTTTGTAAAGACAGGAAGTTAGCATGTAAAACCTCAACTACCAAAGGAATAATATTTTTGCCTTTCATATAATTTCCTTGACATGCAAGGCTTTTCAGGGAAGACGTGTCCAGTCACTGAACAAAAAACAAAAGAAAAGCGGTTTCCAGTCTAGTGACGTGATCTTTTAATGCCTTATTCTTTCCAGCAATCCTATCAACCTCACTGGGACTATTGGTATCATTAAATCCACTCACAGGAGTAGGATTTTACAGTTTTAGGACTTAAACTACAGCCCAGTATAGTTGCCAGATGTTAATGGAGCAACTATTACATTTGACAGATGTAGTTTTGTAGGTTCACATGATAATCAGGTTGGAAGCAACCTCGGAGGTCTCCATTCCAACCTCCTGCTCAAGAGGGTCAGCTACAGGGTCAGGCAGGGATGGATCCAGTCAGAACCTGAAGAATTTCAAGGAATAACAATGTGCAGACTCTGGCAGCCCACTCTGCTGCTTGGCTGTCCAGCCAGTGAAGAAAGGCCTTCTCATATTCAGCCTCAATCTGCCTTGCTCCAACTTAAATCCGTTGTCTCTTGTGCTCCCTCCATGCACCACTGGGATGAGCCTGGGTCTATCTCACCCTGGGGTCTCATGTGAGACCTCAACATGCTGTGTGCAATGCCTACATCTCAAAAATACAAATTTTGTAGCTCTCCTCACAGACGTGAATGCAAATGTTGATCTCGTGTTTCTCTAGAACCCACTGGCTTCCTCATACTTAGAATAAAATATTACAGTGTTGCATCCATTTCTTAGTCTGCCATTAGGCAAGTTAGAAGCTTCAAGTACTCCATTCTTGATAGCTTGCTTGCAATTATCTATCTCAAAAGGAGTAAAATTATAGAAATTTTCATTTATGTATACTAATAAGATGCTTTTGAGATCTTGAGATCCAAGGTGGTACTTAACTATTAAAGAGTATTTTTTTCAGCATGTTTAATACTCATTAATTATTGTTCTCACTATTACTATTAACAAGTATCTTCCAGGTTATTGGAAGATATCCTGCTATTTAACTGACACAAGTTGAATGCTTTTGATTGAAGCTCAATGTGTTTCACTTTTGATTATTTAAAAAAAAAAATCTTAATGCCTTCAAGGACTGCTGGACACTAATAGAAGTTATAAAAGAAGTGAGAAAGTATAACTCTACACCAGAGAAATTAAGCAATCCTAATTTTCAGGCCAATAATTACACACAACAATCAAGCTCATATGCAGACTTGAGCTTCTGTATAAATACTTGGCCAATATGACTAATCTAGCAAATGGCAGTCACAATAAAATTCAGATATCTTTCAAGTAATTTTGTGATATATTAATCCCAGTGAAATGTATCAGAGATTGCATGTGCCTGTAGAAATGAAGTGGTGGGAGATGGAACAGGAGTATGAGCAAATGTGCTGGAGTAGACAGTGGAGTGAGAAGCCAGAATTCCCATTTGGATTGGCTGAGTACAGACTAGACAGTGAGAGGGGAGAAACAGCAGAGCTAGGAACAGAGATAGCACAGAGATTGCTGTGTTATCTGTCAGTGAGCTGAAACTCAGCTGTTTGTAATCTTCATATGAAATAAACGGGTGAGAAACCCACAGTTTATGACCCCTATTTGAAATGCGTGGGTACAGCAAATTTGGGTACTACAGTCACATGTAGAAGAAATGTAAGAGTCTGATTATGTTTAACAAACTGGTCAGACTCTGACTTTTTACACCCTAAAAAAAAAAATGAACAAGAAATCCTGAACAATTCCAAACAAAAACTCTGCAAAAAGCTGCCAACATCTTCTATTAAAAAATGTGTTTAATTTCTAATCCTGCTAAACTCTGAAATCTTATGAAATACTTTTTATGTTCAACTATCTGAATGACAACCATTGAATATCTCCCTGCAACATGACTATCAGATATTTATGTTGGTGTTTTGTAAAAACTATTATTAACAGAGATAGTTTAAGACAATGTGCCATGTTCCATTTCCTATCAGGTGATTTGTAGGCTATTTGTTCTTATCAAAGCAATCTGAAACTCTCAATATCCTTGATATGCACATCTCTCTGCAGTCATTTGTGGGAAGTATCTCTTTTTACAGAGAAATAAACAAAAGCCTGAATCTCTTGTCCTGAAAAAAATATAAATGCTGCCATTCAGCTGCCTCCTGGCTTCAGCCTGTGACAAATACAGGAAAATAACACCAGGTACAGTACAAAAGTACTGGGGTATATCACTTTCCATCCTCCCTGGACTCTCTACTTTCAGCTGTCACTTCTTGAGGTCTAAATACATATACAGACCATTCACATTTCCCTGGATTTTCTGCTGAAGTTCACACTGATGTGAGAGCAGGCTGGGCCACCCTTGCTGGCCATGAATGGCTGCACAGTGCGTGGTCCCAGAGCACCCAGCCTGACACAGAGCAGCAAAAACGTCTGAGGAAAGGTCTCACTGTCTGGCGCCAAGCACAGGGCTGGGGGAGAGTGTTTACACGAGATTTCTGATGCCTCAAATCAAAAGTGATGACTTGGAACTCCAAATCCCCAGCAAGGGAGTGATCGTGGTTTATTGTATTTATGGTGAGTGGAAAAAATTCTGGTTTAGATCGCTGCTGGTTTGTCAGACAAGCACTTCTTAATTTTAAAGGAACAAGCGACTACATACTTCAAATTTACCAAACCCAAGATGATAAAAATCTAATTAGAAAAAACAAAAATTCATTATTTTCCATAATTTTAATGTGAAGGATGAAATTAAGACAGAAACAGATGACTTACTAGCTGGAAAAATAGTTCTGATATCAAGACCGCCTTTAGAATTAGAATTAGTGAAACCCATAAAAATGTTTCAGGTTCACAGACAGAAAAGTTAACATGGGGAAAATCTCTGTATATAGTCTCGACATACTTTCAAAGAGTTTTGTAGTTTTCTTAAATTTGTATTTATTTATTTTTGTTTACAATTGATTCACATTCCCTCTTCTGTCTGAACACTGAAAACCAGTCGGGTTGCCCTGGTTTTGGCTGGGATGAAGTTAATTCTTCTTCTTAGTAGCTGGTGTAGCACTAAATTTTGGATTCAGTATGAGAATAATGTTGATAACACACTGATGTTTTGGTTGTTGCTGAGTAGTGCTTATCCCAAGCCAAGGACATCTCATGCTCTGCCAAGTGAGGAGGGATACAAGAAGCTGGGAGGGAGCATGGCTGGGATAGCTGACCTGAACTGGCCAAACGGATGTTGTATGCTATTGAACATGATGCCCAGTATTTAAACTGGTGATAACCAGGTGGGAGCTGCTGATCACTGTTCAGAGAGAAATTCATCCTCCTTCAGCAGGTGGTGAGCAATCGTACTGTGCATCACTTATTTCTCTTGGATTTTATTTTTTTCTCTCTCTTCATTACTATTACTGGTTTTATTATCATTAGTATTATTAGCATATTTTCCTTTGTTTCAATTATTAAAGTTTTCTTATCTCAACCCACAAATTTCTGGGTTTTGTTTGTTTGTTTGCTTGCTTGTTTTTTTCTGATTCTTCTCCCCATCCCACCTGGTGGAGAGGCATTGAGAGGCTGTGCAAATTTAGCCTGTGCCTCTGGACTTGAAACCCAAAGGAAAAGGGCCGGCGCCTGTGTGCACTCAGGAGAGCTGAGTGCTCTGACCAGGAAAAAAGGCATGTGTCACTCCTTGGTGCTGACAGGACAGACAAAGCCTTGGAAATGAAAGTGCTTCTGGAGCTGCTGCACATACCAGGGAGAGAGACAGGCCAGGGTAAGCCTTTGGAACACCCCTGAACACGGATGTCACAACACATGCAGCCTGGCAGCTCAACAGCACCAACTCCAGAAACAATTTCAGAGATGAGCTTCAAGCACCATGGACTCAAAATCAGTGATTCTCTGTCCTGCAGCAAGCAGGAATGTGCCTCCTCCCAGCTTTGCAGTGGGAGCAACAAGCAATTTGTTCTGCTTGTTGTCTCCCCTATTGGCATTAAAATGCCTCAAAGCTTCTTTCTCTCGTTGGTGGTTTAAACTCCACCCTCTGCTGATAAAACACCAAATCTGTGCATTTACCAAACCTCCTGCTTAGGTGCTATTCTCATTTCAAGAACAATCAAATGGCATTGACTCCTTATGGATTTCTGGCCATTCTGAGATTTAATGAGGTGTTTCCTTCCTCAACTCTGATTCAAGAGGCTCTGTTTCAGCTGTGTATCAGTAATATAACTAATCTATTTTGAAGTCTGATTTTCAGAATTTTTCCCTTTAAAAAATGAAGATAAAAAGGGCTACGCAACTGTGCATGTTTGTCTATATGTGTGAGGAACCCACTGCAAAAATCTGTGGGAAAACAACAATTTGTGGGTGGAATGTACTCATATGAGACTTATTGCTTAGCAACTGATACTAGCAAAAAAACTGGAATAGATCATAATCTGTCCTCCTGCAGATTCAATGAAGATTTCTAGGATGTAAAACCATAAATGTGGAAAAAGGCTTTACAATGCAGCTTTAAAGATAGCACTTCTCAGGCTATTACATGTGGTACACAGTTTGAAACATAAATAAATCCTGTAGTCACTGCCTTGAGGTGACAAAGACAAATCTTACATATGGAGAGTAGAAGACAGAGAGGGAGAGAGGGGGATTTAAGATTTTCCAGAAGTTCGTCTCCTAGTGTACCTTCCCCTTTCCTTGCTCTGGATCCTCCCAAACCACACTATAAACCAAGCATAATTTAGAGAGCGCTTTTATGACGAGTGTAATTCCATCTATTTAAAAACTAGAGTAACGTGGTACACTGTCAAGTCCTGTTTCCCAGCCTTCTCTTTTCAGAGAAGAGTTGTCTTCCCCCGTGTTTAAATGAACTGAGGTAATTTTAGGCACGGTTGCAATCTAAGTAGTTGTGGCTACAAATATTTATACTAAAGCCTTTTAAAAGAGTGAAAAAAAGATGAATTTTAAATAAACTGTGCAGAAATACAAAAAGATTATGATAGATAGATACTATTTGAAAAATTCTTAGGAGCTTCCTACTGCATTTTTTGACTTTTAGTTGAAGATAGTAGAACTGAAAAAGAAACTGAGTGGGATTTTTTTTCCCCCCAGCTGTTTATGATAGCACAGAGTACTTCTTGGAAAGGAGAACTTGAAATCCATAGCAACCTTCTTATAACAAGTTAAAAGCTATTTGTGAAAAGTGTCCAAGACCCATGATCAACGGATACCAACACAGACTAAAAATGCAAGGACAATAAATCTCTGCACTGCACTAACTTGTGATCATTAAAAAATGTTGGTTTGGGCATGCAGTACTCAGTGAGGAATACTCTCAACTGAAACATATTATTTCAAAAGAAACCTGGATTTCTTCTCATGGGGATGCCATACCCCCCACATAGAGACAACCCAAGTCTACACTTACTTAATACCCCAACTTACTTTTCAATAATGCTAACAGGAAGCTAACCATGACATATTAACAGAATTCAATTACACGTGGCAAAACATACAACGTGTAAGAATTCTGTGCAAACCAGACTATCCACCAAGAACTTTTACTGTCATGGAGGCAGAAATGGGAACAAGATGATTTAGGAAATAATGATGATCTGCAAAAAGCAACAACAACAAAAACCTAAAACATTAAGGGACACTTAGCCTGGTTTTCATACAGTTTTGTGTCAAAAGATGACAATGCTATCAAAAGTTGCTGGTAGTCTGAAAGGGCCATCAGACCTCTCTGGTGGACAACTGGACCAAACCAGAACTCTCAGGTGACTCCCTTCTCTGTACTGAGACCCAGTGTGTGACCTTAACAGTGTCAAAGGAGAGAGCAGCTGAGATGAGGAGATGCAAGTCCTAAGTGGGCTTTCAAAGGCCAGAGAAAGACAAAAGGAGAACAGAATCCCCTTCAGGGCTGTGTTTAGAGAGCATGGAGCATTTATGAGACTAAAACAAGCAACCTGGTCCATCCAGACACCTTTGTTTTTGTTACTCTCTCCTGTCATCCTATGCCATACTTAAAAGGATAAAAAAAAACTAATCCCAAACTTTGGAAATTAGTATGTAGTCATAGGGACAAGAGAAGCACCTAAATACTTTCTGCAGAAAATGATAATTTATATATAACAGTTCAGTCTGAACAAGGAATTTTTTTCCTTACACTGGAAGATTCTGGTACTGAGCCTATGAGGCAATCAAGTCCACTTATAAAGACAGCAAAAATCTTTATTACCAGTTCTTGAATGGTATTCAGCACCTAGCCACATTTAGTGTTCAAACAAAACACAACTCACAGGAAAAAATGGTACTCAAAACAGCTTATTAAAATAATGTTTGAATGCACTGTTATTCAGAATTTTTAAATTCTTTGTCTTAAGACCAAATCAGAGATAACTGATGTAAGTAAACTAAAAAAAGTAAGGGACTGTACTGCAATTACTGTATTACTCACAGGCTATGAACTAGGCAAAAATAAAATGTGTATTCCCTTTTTACAGATGTTTAGCATATTAAAGATGCTTGAAGATATTTAGCATAATAAAGCTGATGTTTATTTCAGAATGAATGTATAGCAGAAGTACTGTTTCATGAACAGACAATTGAAATTATTATTCCTTGCATTCTAATTTTATTAATAAACCCAAAAATCTTCAAAATCAACAACTTCTAGTAAAATTCTACTTTTTCTATTCCAAAAAAAGAATTATTGAAATGTTATCTTTAGAACAGCAGTCACAGTACGTCTGCAGCAGTGAAACCTGATACAAAAGCAATTGCTTTTTCCACAGTTTTAGGAAATTTCAGGCACTAGAAAAGAGCCTTCAGGTTTTCTTTGCTACCTTTTTTTATTTTAATTGAGTGCTGAAGTATGCTACACAAACCTACTTGCTTCAGTTCTCTGCACCGAGTGATTATAATGCATAATTTTTGAGAACTATACAGTAAATAAACCTCTAGCTTCAACTTATTTCTGTAGTAACATTTCTCCAAATTATTTGGACGCCTGTTCTACACACTTAAAAACATCTGTCTCAAGTCCTTTTTTCAAAGTACCAAACTGGAGGAAGAAATCTCAAAAGTTTTTATGTGCTATTACAACAATATTGTAAATATTGTTGTCACTGTTGTGAGATTCTATGTAAAAAACCAAACCAAAGCAAGCTAACATCCATTTAGCACTTGAAAACCAGAGAAGCGGTTATTCATTAAAATACTTACAGATTCCTTCTTTTATCCATATTTTAGAAATGCTTCAGAAATTTTAGTGTTCATCACTTGCATCAGTAAGGCAAGAACCTTCAGGGCTCTAATCTCTTCTTCAGACAGTTTTCTCATTTCCTGCTGATTAACTTTTAAGATTTCCATTCTTTCACCAGAAATTGGTGGCAGTCAAACTCCTCAGATCCTTGATAGAAATCTGACATGCTATCAGAGTTTACTGCTGTCATTAAGGGGGAAATGGGCTCTTTAAGCTACAGAAATCACAGGAGATTGTCTCCTTCCTTCATCCTGCCAAAAGTTTACTAATTAAAAAAATCCTGAAGTTCATTGGACAATCATTACTCTTCCTTCCTTTTTCAAGGGACTGAAGGCAGAATATGGCATCAAATAAGTTCTTTCAAAGGAAGAAATACTGATTTAAAGAGAGAACATGAAGACAAGTTTAGACTTAAATCCAAATCCTAGTTTTAAAATTCCAGTGATTAAATTCACCCCTGAGACTGTGAAGGGTTCACTACAATGCATAATAATTGCTGGACACCTCAACAGCATTTCTGTAATCCCATAAAATTCTGAATTTTGTCTTTGTTGTTTTAATGCTTAATGCTACATTTTAAGACAACTTATAATGTGTACCAGCAGCCTGACACAGTGGAAACATTTATATGGTATCAGACAGATGAAAGAGCAAATCCTATTCCTTTATATTCCGGGAGGCATTCTCAGCCCTTCCCAGAAGCCTTATCAAATAGAAGTCTTTTACTGTGTGCCTTGAAGCTACCTTGCACAAAGAGGAGATGGAAGGAGGAAGAAATTCCAGACCTGAAGCATGTGCCACCTTTTCAGATTAAAATTCCTTGTCAGTTGACTCTACAGCAAAATCACAGCCAGGAGTCAGTTATCAAAAGTTCCACTCTCTATGTACCTTGCAGACAAGCTCTGCTAACCCTAAAATTAAAGACATCATAATCTAAAAAGGCTTGGTATCAGAGATAGCCATTGTAAATTATGAACTGGCTGGTACAATTTCCATAGGAATTCTTCTTTTTTGCTGCCAAACAGATAACACCAAATGTGTTTAGCGCCTTTGAACAGCAAAATTTACATTTGACAGTTCAGTCACTGCTGCAGCAGGTTTAGGTGTAGGTTAGGCAGGGCCCTGCACCAAGTATTGCACACTCCTCCAGAGCCTCTGCTTGAGCAGGGAGAGCTGAGAAGAACTCAAGGATTCACTGCCCATCTGCTGCTGACTGAGCACAGCCACCTACAGCCAGTGTTGGGGTCACTCCTGTGAAGTCCTGAAGTCAACTGAGCCACTGGAGCTGCTCCCCTTAACTCCTCTACACTTAACTCTCATCTACACTGTCACTGCTAGGATGGTTCCTGGCCAGCTGCAGAGTGACTTATACTTGTGTGCTTCAGAGAGAACAGCTTGTCTCACCAGAAATCATAAACTTATTATAAAATCAGATGTCAAAAAAGCCAAATTAAGTAATGCAGATGGGAGCAAAGCAAATGGAAGTAGGTGAGAATATGTAAACCCTTTGGTTCTTAGATTTGCTTGAGAGCATTTTCATGGTTAAATGTGTAAATTTGCAGATTCTTGAAGATGACCTACTTCCATTTGCATTAATGGCAAAAATAATTAATTTTCTTTTAGCACTGAAGTTCTGAAGTATGCATTTTTGGTAATTTTGTGCGTCTTATGACCATTGTTTTCAATTATGTACATAGTAATGAAATATATAATATTTCCTACTGTCTTGCTTTGAGGCATGAAACTAAGCAAGTCACATAACAGAAATCTACAGAAAACATGAAACTCATCTTGCATATATATCAAATACAATACAATACAGATACAATAAATACATCTAGCATGCTTAGTGCTAGAGTAAGAGAGAAGTCCACTGCTTCCAGTGATGCCACTTTTTTGGCCAATTTTTCCTTTGCTGAAGTACATCAGCTACTTGGTAAAATATAATGTGTTGGCAAAATATAATGTATTGTACTCTGGGCCACTTCCTGGCATTATGTATTGACTGAGGTATTTATTTAATAATTAATCATCTCCTGAATGAAATGCTTCCACATGTATTTAGCAATGTCTCTGGATGCCTTACAGATGCAGTACATATTGCTGCAAAATGAAAACAGAGGGCTGAACTCTCCAATTTTAGGTATATGGAAACAACATCAGGATTACATTTCCTTAACTATTTAATTTTCCAAGGAGACAATAAGATAACTTGACAGTTTTAGGAATGGAAATGCTTCTAAGCTGCAGGAGTAAAACACTAAAGGAGGAGTTCAAACTTCACTAAGTCAAACAGAGCTCCACATTTGGTTTATGAATATGGCTGGAGCCACAGTAAGAATACAACATCTGTATGTAGGAGACACTTGTGATCCCCAATGTTAGAAGCCTGTACAGAGGATAACAGTGATTCCAATAACCAGCATCAGTGACACCAGTGCCATGAGCAGGAAGAACATAAAAATGGGACTGATATTCCCTCCCCTCTCTTGTATTTTCTAGAGTTAACAGTTTATTACACAGAGAATTGAACTCTCTGAGCTGACAGCTCCTAGTCCAGGGACATGGCTTGGGATGGCTCCCAGCTCAGAGGCAGCACTGTGGCTGTGCGCCATTCCTGAGAGCATTCCCAAAAGCAAGGAGCCCTGCAGGGCATGCATCATGCAGGGTCTGCTCCATGGAGCATGGGCAGAGCTGAGCAGGAGGACAGGGTCCTGTGGGATCCAGGGCAGCTCCCTGTGAGACCCAGGATTGCTGTTCACCCTGTCCCATCCACACCTCCCCAACAGCTGCGTATCTCAATTGCCCTGGTGCTGCACGCTCCACCTTTTAGTGCCCCAGATAACCCTCCAAGGGGAGAGCACTCAGGTCAGCCACTGTGTGAGTGGAAATGATGAGTAGAGAAGAAGATAAACCCTTTGTGCTGCCAGCCCTGAAGTGCACTGCTTGCAGCCGTGTCTGCTGTGTGCCACGTTTCCCTCCCTGCCACAGTCTCACTGTGCAGACACTTGGCTGATGGGGACTGTCCCTTCCCTGACACATTTTGGGTCACCACTGACAGCTCTCATATTCTTTCTCTGGCACAGAAATACCACAGCCTGTTGCTGAGATATAAGAGGAAAGAATCCAAACCAAAGCTCCACAAATAGCCCTAACCCACTCAAACCCACGCCAAACCCCCTTCCTTGCCCTTTGCTGAATTTAACATGCCTGCAGTAGCAGCTATAATGTCTAAGGCTGTGATTGGCAATGCAGCCCTCTGTTTACAAACAGGTGACAAAAATAACTCAATTTAGCACAGCAGAAAGCACATTTACTAAACTCTACAGTCAATAGATTATGTGATGATAACCAAAAGTGCAGAAAAGACTTGTCATTTGCATTCCTTAAATCACCCAGAAAAAAACCCCAAAAAAACCATAAAATCATAAAAAAGCAATGAACCAACAACAAAAAAAAAATAATCAAAGAACTGTGTGTCCAGTCAGAGAAATCTTATTTTAGTAGTGAAACAAGACCAGTCTACTTTTCTAGATATAGCATAGTCAAAAAGCTGGCCCTTTAGGAAAACAAGTGTTTTAACAAGGGAAGAGGAGATGAAGAAAGAGGAGAAGGCAGAAAAAGGAGGAAAAATGTGAAAAAAATCCTCAATGGAAAATGCATTTTCTAAAAGAGTATTTTTTTTTTCGTCCCATAGAACTTGGTCTCTTGGATACGCTAATAGATGGATTTTGATCAGAATTTATTTCATTACCAACGACAAATTGTCCCTCTACATTACAGTTTCTCACATCAATTCCTCCTACAAAGACATTAGTGCAGACAAATGGCTCAGGAGGTAATCCATTCTCACTGGGAAACAAATTATCCCATAACAATATCCTCAGAGCAATGCTGCTACAGTGTAAATATCTACTGTGTAATACAAGCAATAAAAATTAGGATCATGATGAATCAGGACTTAGGCTATGATCTTGTTCCTTAAACATATCAGTTTATTATCAAAAAGATCTCACTCAATTTCTAACATCTACATACTTATGTATATCTATATGCATAGATATAGCACTTAATGGTGCTATATCTGTTAGCATCATTAAGCTAAACGGGATTTCAAGTATGTTTTTGTTTTTTATTTGGAATAGGACTATGAAAGATTAAGGCTACCAAGCGTTTATTTCCAGAAATGTAACTGCTCAACCAGTCATTAAAGCAAATTTTCTTAATAGTAACATTTTACAGGATTAACAGTTGATTTAAGATGTGATCTTCAGAACAAATCACCATTTAAGAAACAATTCAGTCTTTTTCCTTTGAATAAACTGTGCTTACTGCTCACAAGTTTATCCTTTACTCTACAACAGTGAACATGAGAGCTGGTTATTTTACAAACATAAGGTATGAGTTTTGGTGTATAAACATCATGGTGACGAACAAAACAGAACATCTCAAAATTCTTGGTTTTATGAGAGCTTCAACAAAAGAATTCAATACTTTCCTAACAGAGGGACACCAAATGTTTCTGGTGGAAAAAGTAGAGCAGGTTAAGGACAAGACCTTTCCTGTTACAGTAAATGTGTCAAAATAGAGGTCTGTTACCAAATAAAATACTTTTAAGCCTACACTTCCCCAGAACTCCATAATGACTAATTCCCACTGAACAGAGAAAAGGACAGAAGGACCGTCAGTGCCCAGAAAAAGCATCAGGATGACATCATTGCCTGTCTGCTAGCCAGGAAAGGAAGAGAGGGATTATCTGAATAGTGAACATCTGGATTGTGTATATAAAGGCAGTGAAGGATTTTTATACATATTAGTTCACTGAGTTCCACTGAATTTTTATCTTACAAAGAAACAGTAGTGCTACGATACGCTTTTATAATGAAAAAGCAACAGGAATTCCAGTGGTCTGGGTTAGTGTATTAAAAGATACACAAACAGATTTATCATTCACTGCTTCTCTACTATATTTAATTGGAAAAACTTGGCAGATACTTGAACTTGCAACTCTTTCTTTTTTGAATTAAAACAATGCAGCTTAGTCACACTGACTTTCTTTTTTCTGAGTTTCAGATACAAAGATTGCAAGTGACTTGATTCTGAACTTGAAGAACTGAAATTCAAAACATATTCAGCTCCCCATCCCAGTATTGTAAAGACTGCTTTAAAAAATCTTACACGTGAAGTGTTTCTATTTCCTCAGAACACAAATCAAGCCAAATTTGTATTTTCACGTTTTTTATCTCTGGGGTTTTGTACAAAGAAAAATCAACTTTATTCTAGTACAACTTTTTTCTTTGCAAAGGAAACATTCTTACCTTGAACTGTTAAAGTCGCTGATGCCTCAGCTTTTCCAACCATATTTTCTGCCACACAAGTGTATGATCCCATGTCTCCTGCCATAACTTTCCTGATTTTCAAGGTATGATCATCACGGATTTCGTATCTTTAAATATACATAGTAGTTAACAATGAATAGGAATAACAGAACTCTGTACAATTTCTATAAAGGGCAAAAACATGGCCGATTTGCTCTAAAAATATTCTTATTTCTGTATTTCCCATAAGGGGAAAACAGGTGTAGATACTTATAAATTGATACTGTAAAATAAAGTTTTAAAACCAAAATATATCCAAGTATTTGAAAACCTTATTCTGATATTATTTGCATATAATCACAAAGCCCTAATGCAGAACATCTTAACTGTTAGAATTCTTTTAACAAGTAAATATAATCTTATTTATTATTTTCCATCTGAAAGACAGATTTTTTTAATATAGTTGAAAAGAAAATATTGTTCCCAAAAAGATATGAATTGCTTGCAATTCAAGTTAATTCAAAATTTATGATTTTTTTTTTCTAAAGAACAATGCGGCCTTTTACCAATTTCTTTCCATTCATTACCTTTCTCTCTTTTTTAATGAAGTCAATGTGTTTCTATTTATGGTAGGTAGATTTTTCTCCTAAAAATTATAGTTTTTATTAAAGCTATAGACTACCTTATCAAGAAGCTGGATTTATTGGCCAAAGCCAGCTGTTAAAGGGTAACCACCTTTCAGTCCACTCCCCTGAAAGTTTTTAAACTGATAATTAGTATTTCAGAGTAAGTAGATAAGTATTTAATCTATCTCTATATCGATCCATCACAGGATGTATTTATTTTTAATAAGGTGTTTTACTTTTTGGCCTGAATAACAGCAATGACAAAAAGTAAGTCCATTGGAAACCTAGTAACAAAAGTATGTATAACCAAGGCAGCTTTCTACTTTGCCAGACTACATTTTACATCAATTGCAGTTCTACTATATACTTGATGTTGTAATCTTTTACTATTTGTTATTTGTTCTTCAAAACTCCTAGCACAAAAGACTCTTCAGGTGAAGAATTAATCTGAATCTGATACTATTGGCTGAACTTGGTTATTTTATATTTGTCTTGTGCTGTCACAACAAAAACTTGAAAAGAGGCCGTTCTTAACTTTTAACATAAATTGTAAATTCAGCAAGAGCACGGTGCTAATTAGAAATGTTTTATTGGATCACGCCAGGACTTTTGGATTCAAGACAAAGAAATGCTAGCTGCCAACCATTGAATAGCCCCATCATAAACCAAACTGGGTGTTATAAAAAAGGTAACTCCAAGTACTGCACCTTGCTTTTGGTAGCTCCCCATCATCTTTCCTCCATCTCACTGTAGGGACTGGGTCACCTCTCGCCTCACACTTAAACTCTGCACTGTCATCCACAGTTACTGCCAAATTGCTGGGTCTCTTCACAAAAGACGGTCTCTCTAAAGGGAGAGGAAAGGAAAACAAGGATTAATCCAGCAGTTCTGTGTCCAGGATTGCACAGGATTTCTGTGAGGTTGCTCACAGGTGTCAGCAGCAGCAAGCATTCCGTGCAATAATTGCCAATGCTGCATTTGAAAGGCAACATTTTCTTTCACCAGCACACATGAAGTAAAACAAGCCAAAAAAAACCCTCCTCTCTGTAGAGAGAATGTCCTCTCTATAGTTTTTGTTTCTCAAAACTGCTGCTATCCCTGACTTAAATTGCAGGACATGGATGACCCAAGTCCTGGCTCCCCAGAGTTAGATTAATTGCTGCACACTTAAACTCAGACTTTCTGGAACAAAAGGTGATCTCAGTATAGGCTGTGTTATTTTGGTAAACCCTTTGAATTTCAGGAAAGGTATTGATACATTTTTCTACAGGATTCAAAGCTGTAGGCTGCTGGGCTATTCATACTTTCATAGCTCCACACCAGGCTGCACTGCTGTGAAGTTTGCACATTCCCAAGGATAAAAGTGATTTTAAACAATTTCTGGAATATTCCAGGAATGACCCATCGAGAAGAGCAGCACCAGATGACAACAGCATGTCCATAAAAGAACTGGGAAGGTTTAACAGGAGAGTGTTTGGCAGGTTCCTTTGCCTAAGGCAGATGAACTTTTTGTCTATAAACATGTGAAAACTCTGAGGGGGTTGAAAAGTCAGTTGCATGTTTTGACTTGTATGTACTAAAGATATAAATATCATCCCCCTGGAACTGCAAGAGTCTGAAGCCATTGGCACCATCAAGAAGTGTGAATACCCAAAAATACACAAGTTTCTCACAGGAGTACAAAACGACCAGACAGAAGGATAAAGAGACAATCCCATGCTCTTCATGTCTCACATTTGTGCTTGAAAAAAGTAGTTCTAAATATTACCCTGGCTTTGCAGACATAGAGATTCAATATTACAAAAACTTAATGGTTCAAAAAGGAAATGTGAACTAAAAAAACCTTATGAAAAAAATCCTTTTATTCTCAAGGATGTCCAGACCAGCTGGACACTTGTGTTGTAGAAAACTTAGCTTCGCTAGCAATGGTAGGAAATAATGTTAAATGAAATAGCAAGTTGATCTTTAAGCTGTCAGTTCTAGTCTGGGTTCATATACAAGAAGTGAGAAATAAAACAGAGATCTACAGACATAAATCTAGTTGAGAATTAAAAAGATACAAATATGGACAAACCCCTACCCTGGCCCCTTTCTTGTAGGTGCCAAAAAACCAAAACCTGAATGTAGGAAAAGAACATCCAGATTAAACCTCAGAGTAGGAATAGTTTGGAGAAGAATATTTAACTTAACTATTCAAGAGAAAAAGGACTGATCTAGTAAGCCCAGGATGGTGCCCAACTGCAAAACGCACAGAAGGCACATTGTTCAACAGATCAGTTTCCTAAAGGAAGGGTAATGGACTTCCATAAGTTTTTGTCTGCCAATTTATAGCACCCTTATTCAAATGCAGAAATGGATAAGGGAAATCAGCACTGATTTAAGAATCTTTGTCACATGATTATTTGATACATACAAGGAAAGCTTAGCAAGGATCACTTTGAAACTTTCTAATATTACAGTTTCTGACATGCAATCCTCCCTCTGATCTAAACCAGAGACTTAGAAGCAAAAGTTCAACTTCTAAATAACCAAACCTCATAAATAGAAGATTAATGTAGAAAAATTTTAATACACGAAGTCAGCATATTTCTCATGCTTTTTCACGCATATTCAAGTCTGAGTTGAAAGAATAAGGTGTATTAAAGATTTCTAGACACAAGCTGGTAAGACATTCAAAGCTTTACTGCCTCATTTGAAAACAAAACCTCACTAGTTTCCCTAGGCTGAAAATCTGAAATATGTCTGAAAAGAACAAGAGATGAAGAAAAAGCCAGACAGAGCTCTGCTTGCAATGCACTCCTCTTACAGGTATTTAGCAAGAAAAAAAAAAATTTAGCCTAAGTTACCAAACAGTCCAGCCCATGACTCCCTGGCTGGCAGCAGACTAGTGATGAGCTATCAAATGGTACAGTTAAATAGGAGCCTGGTGCCAGGACTTCACTCATGTAATTACAACTTACTTTCAAGTTCAGATTTTGCTTGAAAGTTCTGAAAATCTATTTGACAATAAACTTCTTCCCCTAGTGCTTCAAAAATGTTTATAAAAAAATCAAAATAAAACAGTACAGGGAATCACAAAGTCTTCCTCAGCTTCTAAAGGGTTACACACCACTTTCTTCCTGGATATTCAGTTTAAACAATTTTAAGATGGAATAAAACCTTGTTTTATTAAGGAAACTCCTGCTTCACATGAAACTCTGAACAGGTCTTCAAGTTGCCTAACTCAACAACGTAGAGAAGACAGATAAAAGTGCCAAAGACACAAAAGAGCTCTTAAACACGAATTTAACAAAAATAAAACCTCCAACAAACTACAAGTACTGCAGCAGCATTGTGATGGAAACGAGTGTGCTGTGAGCCAGGGCTTGGATGGTATCATCCTGTGAAGATAAAAACACCTATTTTTTTTGCAGAAACAATCAAGCTATCTCAAGCCTCCTCTACTTTAAAGCAAAATATTTTGAAGGAAAACCACCAAAGTTCTCCTATGCTGAAGGTATAATGAGACTGTACTTGGACTTACAGCTTCCCTTCTAATGTTGCAACAAAACACACAATTTTCAGCTAAGCTCAGCTATCTTAAATGAAAACATATTTTTTGATGCTCAGAGGGACTATCAATACGATCACTTGAACAAGCAGATCTGTTATAGTTTTAAAACACTCAGCATATGCTCCTATAAATTACAGGATAATTATGCCAAATAGAAATTTAGAGTAATTCTGATTTTTTCCAGTGAGATACAAAAATTAAGCCTCTGCTTCTTAACTTGTTAATTTTTGTTTTGCTGTTATTTCACAATACTGATCCAGTCATGGACACCGGAATTATTGTCAGTTTGAGAATTAAATACAAAAGCATCTTATAACAGGAAAAATTGTCTCAGGTGGGCTGCAGAGCCATTACCTTCCTTCTTTTTACTAGATCACAACCATGAGAAAAATATTTTAGCACTGAAAAGGAAATGGATGAGAATAATCTTTAGAGAAAGGCTTACTAGGAAAAACACAAGATGGAAATTTTCATGAATAGAGTTTAAAAGAAATTCTTACCTAAAACAGTGAGCTCTGCAACTTCACTTTCACGTTCTCCAACCATATTTGTTCCAACACAAACGTATTTGCCAGCATCATTCTTTCTTGTGTATGTGATCATAAGCTTTCCTCCTCTGATCTAGGACAAATAAAGGATAACAAAAATACTTTAATATGAATTACTGATTTAACAATAATAGCCTGAAAAGTATTTTGTTACAGATAATAGAACAAGCCATCTGTGGTTTTTCATATCACATAAAAAAAGTGGAAAAAATTACTATTAACCTAATTCCCTTCTCTTATACAGAAAGCTTGTGTTTTAGTTTTACATCAGTATTTTAAAATCTCTGAAATTTGGACTCTGGTTAGTTTTTTTCTTCATTCTGTGTAATGTAATGCTGATTGCTCACCAGCCTGTCTAACGTTTGTTAGCCAGAAGGACTACAATTCCCTCCCATGTACTGATACAATCAGGCAGAGAGTAAAAATTAGCACAAGACATAAATCTCATTTTCACATCAAGTGCTGCAATTATTTTTTCTTGACAAGAAATATGTGCATGCTATCCTGCTGCTGGTCGTACTCATTATTATTCATGAATTTTGTGTTTGTTTTGATTTTCATTTCTTAAGGAAGTGAAGGAAATTCTTTAGTTCTTCACCTTTAAATAAGTAAGTTTAAAGGCTGATAAGCAGTTGAGCGGAAGCAATTATAATCTTAGTGGGAAATGAATAACGTTCTGTTCCTTATTTTGAATTCAGCTTTTGGGAGATAATGGAATTCCAATAACCTCCAAATTAGAAAGCACACTTACCTTTGTGATTCCAAATCTTACCATGTTACATAAAAATGTACATTAAATGCATATGAAAACACCCAATCTCCCTTTAAAAGGATTTATTCCCCCATTTTATTGGCCAAATGGTTGAGCAAGTTTCAAAATTCACCAAAACGCAGCAAAATATGTGTAGGCAGCTGCATATGTACCACGTTTACTTTGATATCCAAAGAAAGTTCCTCATTTAACAGAAAATACATTTTGAAGTGCACATATGCTTATGAGCCCAATCTCTTCTGAGAACCACTGCAGTTCAAGGCATGGGTGGAAGTAGACAATAAATAAAAGCCACATATGAAGCTACATGAAAGGCTCTAATGTGGTCAGTGACAAGGAGGAGAGTGTTCTCAATATGAGGTATTTAGCTCGAGTTGCCTGCAGCTAGAAATCTATCCCTGGAAATGTGACATCCCGAGCAGCGCTGGGCTGTGATTGTCATTGCAGGATGTACAGGCACAAAGATGACAGTCAGTTATTGAGATAAATGGACACGCACGTGGAGCGTAGACAGTGCTGCATACAAATTTCATTCTGTTGCCTTTGGCACTCCTTGCTTCAGAGCACAAGAGATATGTCCTTTATCATTCAGAAAGCTGGTAATGCTGAAATTTCAGGGGAGATTTGAGGCATGAGGAATGAAAAAATGAAGGTGGCCTGCAAACACACGTTTTTCAAGACTCTACGTGCATTTTTAGATTGCTGACTGCCTGGACTGGTAAGCAGGGTAAGAGAACATAAAATATAACTAGAAGTCTATCTGTATTTATTCCTGTTTTACATCTCTCTAAATCACAGAAAGCAATTGATTTTCCAAATAATGTATGCAAAGGATTTTTTAAAAACCCCAATTTTTAAATGACTTTCACTTGCATGTTGGGGTATTTTTATACCCAGATACATATGCAGAAATATATGCCTTTTATGTACATAAATACTGACCACACTGGATAGAACAAAGAAATGTATTTATACATCACAAGAATTTACCAACTCACCTGGTAATTTCAAACTCATATAAACTGAAATCAGTGATTTTCATGCATGTCTTCAGAGTCTAAATCCTAGTAACATTCAGTAGCATTTGTGCTCCTCTGCTATTTTATCACTTAAGAAAATATCATTCAAATCCACCACAATATGGCGCAACTGCATATCTTGCACAAATTATAACCTTAAGCAAGAACAATCCTAGGAATTTCTTGTAGGAATCGCTACAAGACTCTCTTCCAAGCATAGATGGAGAGAAGCATTAAAGCAGAAACATATGATAAACTAAAAAGTCATTGAAAGCTGCTTTTCTTGAAAGTTATTTGAAATTTAGATAAAGGAGATGCAGAGGAAACATTCCCTCATGGATGTTGAAGCAGACTTCCTAAGATGTGACATGCATGCTCGAAGGAGGCTGTGCTTACCAAACATGGAATTCTGAATGCATGTAAAAAGAGGTTTCTTTTGTTTGGTTGGTTGGTTTCCTTAAAACATGAGAAGGGTTCAAAACTTCAGCTGCAATGAGGGTTATTCCACATGGAATTGTGATAAATTACACAGCTACAATAAAATGTGCAACCACTGAATGTGGAATTACACGTCTGTTACTGGAGCACTCACAGATGGCTAGGAGGAAGTGAACTTCCCCTGGTGAGCAACTACCAAGATTCTTCATTGTATTTTAAACAATTAGGTACCCACCATCTCAATAAGACTGGCCAGTCCCTTCAGTTTAATATGACATTGCAAATGAAAACTGCAGTTATGAAAAATTTATGTTGTTTATGTGCAGTATTTCTTCTCAATAGGCAATCCCAGAAATACCTATGGACCACAGACCAATGGCTTTAAGTAAAAAAAGTAGATGATGGAAGACATGCATGTGAAATTTGGTAGGAACACATAATCACTGCTGAATTTGTCTTACTAAGTTCATATCCAGAATTTAGAGCTGTGAACAGTCAAATCACCTTTGGAGACAGTACATGAAATCTTGCAAATTACAACTATTCATAGTCTGTGTATACTTCACAGTAAATGAAGGCATTTTAATTTCAGTGCTCTGGCTCTTCTCATATTTTTGCTCTTGCCCCAGAATACACCAGCTGGACTTTATAGCAGCAAATGACATAATGGATTGCAAAAGTGACAGGCAGTGAGTGTACCATTACATCCCAAACCTCCTGAAGAGTTGTGACCATGCTGAATACCAAGAGCAGTCCTTTCTTCCTAGTAAACAAGATACAGAAAACAGTTTTATTCCACTACTGTAGTAGATACAGTTGTGTCGTGGGAAAAGAATAGCTTTGCTAGCTGCCAAAGCTTTAAGTCTGATTCTGAAAGTAAGTGTCATGTTTCATTTATATCAAAATGAAGTCAAGGCACTTTTTGACTTTTTGTGCCTCTTCAGGATTTTGTTCTGTGCCTACCAGCAAATCTATCAGGGATTTGCAAGTAGGATAATACAAGAATAGCACTGAATTCTAATACGAGAAAAGACTGTGATCAGCATTTCACAGATGATCTTCAGCTGCCTGTAAAATGTATGGATTATTGTATGTGTGCTAAGAAAATATATGATGGCATGGTGACTTAGAAAGACTTTTTGAAAGCTATTTTCTATGACCTGCCTGCCTGACCATAATTTGCTCCTCATCAGTAAATTGCTCATTCAAGCAAGTCCACTTCATTTATTTCTTTAAACAATACTTGGAGATGTTCATACAGAAAACTCTAGGCACCCACAGAGTTAACTAGGTCCAGAATTGTAAATTATGGCCACCCAGCAGCAAAAAATCATATACAAATAATGAATCAACTCAGTCAGCCAATAAATCAAATCCATAAAAACTTACCCAAGGGTTCTACAACATACCACCAAGAATTCAGTATAGCTGTACACACATATATTTTTATTCTGAGACCATATTTTATATACCTATGTGTGTTGTGTATATGTGTGTAAATTTCTGTACATATAAATTCATACCCATCTGTCTGTGTTATGAAATATTTTTATATATGTGGGTGATTCATTTACTTTTCACAGAAATGTGGTATGAAATATGAGACAGAATGAAGCAATAAGAGAAATGCCTGGGGAGTCCAAATATAAATGTGAGTGACTTTTTTTTTAACTTTCTTTCAGTTCCTAGTTTATTTCTATTTAATAAATGAAATCTGCTCTGTTGCAAAATAATTCTAAAGG
The DNA here is from genome assembly GCA_013397375.1 of Toxostoma redivivum. Lineage (NCBI taxonomy): Eukaryota > Metazoa > Chordata > Aves > Passeriformes > Mimidae > Toxostoma > Toxostoma redivivum. Next base: position 1,518,032 of record VXBI01013785.1, read on the forward strand.
AAACAAATTCATAGGGAAATCAAATTTAGAATGCAGAATGAAATACTGACTTTTGTTTGTATAGCCAGGGTTTTCTGCATATGTAATATCACAAATTTCAGATTATTCAGTCTTTCACACCACAGCATACACAACAACCCATTTTCTTTCACTTTCTAAATTGAAAGTGGTGGGCATGTAATATTAACCTGTCAGACACATTTGCTTTAAAAGTGTACCATCCAATTATGAATAAAAATACAACAAAGTACAAGGTGAGTCCAGGCAATTTTAATTAATAGTGTCACCAATGTATATCCCAGTAAAACTGAGCTTTTATTTCTTAGTTAAGAAACACAGAGTTTGTTCATTTCCTTCTAGCATCCCAAAATATCCATATCACAACTCACCATTTCAGGAGAAGCTGTAAGGTATGGAATGTCAGTAATAGAAGGCAGCTTTGCAGTTTGAACAAAGCTGAACAAAAAAGATTACAAATGACCATCTATCTTAATTTTTCTTTAAAAATTTATCTCTTGTTCCAAGCCTTGTGAACCCCATGTATTCTTCCCTATCTATTATAGCATGCTTAAATATCAGACACTAGACATCAAAATGTGTTTGGAGCAGGTCTTCAACAATGATTAAAGTTTTTTCTTGTTTAACTTCAAAGTTCAGACAGACGAGTCTGTCCAGCTTTCCGTTCCTTTCTCTGGGACCCCAGGAAGGTACATGCTGCCTCCTCCAGATCAAACACACAAAAAATTCTATTTGAAAGTAGTCTGAAACATTCTTTCAAGTGGTCTTCCTGTGCTGTAAATCTGTCATGACAAAGTGCAAGTCAATTGTTCCCCCCTACCATACAGACCAACACAACAGCTCTGCAATACAGACAGGGCTGAAGGCAGCCTAAAGGAAGGTACAAAACACACAGGAACGTGGCTTTACGTAAAAAGAAGGTATTTAAGGTAGATAAAATGACTATAGATTCAAGCTGCTGCTTCTGGCACCCCCGTCAATCTGATACATCAGAGGCAGAATCAGATTCAGGTCCGTTCATAAGACTCCTTTTCCCACTTTTCTGGCCTCATTATTAATGGTTGTAACTACAAGAAGGTGGATGTCTACACAGGCTTATCTGTGTCCTGAATTGCTTGATGAATTCAGAGGCAGCTGAGATTTATTCAGCCCTTGGCATTATCATAAGGCAACAAATATCAGAATTACTTCATGTGTTTGATGCTTCATCCAATGAGACTGTAGAAACAGCCAAGATATTTGCAGAATTTAATAAACTAAATTCAGGAAAGAAAAACCCATGCCTCAGCATATGTGATTTTCAGAAGTTTAAAGCTGTAACAATTCCAAATTAACTTTCCATAAACATTTGGCTTTTGTTAATCACAAAGGAAGATTTAATTTGCAATAATCTGTATTGGCTCACATTAGTCAGAACTAATTTCTGAACAGATAAGTATGTTTATATTGCAATATTTGAACCAGTAAAATACTTCTCTGAAATGCTTTCACAGCTACAGTACAAAAAATTTTCTATGCAATACTTCCTTTCTTATTATAAACCAAGATTAAAATCGTACAACAAATGCATGTTACATCTTCTTCATGATCTTAAATCTGTTCTACAAAGATCACCAAAAAGTTATGAAAAAGAATAAGCAAATGCTTTACAAACTGTTTTTCTCATTGTTATTTATTAAGTACAGAAAACACACTAAACTCAACTAACTGACAACACTTACGCACATTCTATGGGTCACTAAAATTATATTTTGAACTATCAATCTTTCTGCAAAATCCAAAGAAGCCCCTGCATGGGAATGATGCGTTTACAATGACAACTGTGAAATTTCTGTAAAACTGTAAATTTAACCCCATGCATAAATCTCCCCTGGATGCACATGTCGCTTTCACTACGATCAGTGATTGAAATCAGAAGTAAAAGTGAACTTGAACTGAACTCGATGTCTGGTATGTCTTAATTTCTCTCCCCTTAAGCAAGTCAGATGATGTGAAGTATCAGTTACACATGAACTTTCTTTTAAGCATCACCACTACTGTGTTATTTACACACCTCCAAGGATAAAAATCTCAGACAAGCCAGGGTTAACGCAAAAATCTCTCAGTTTTTAATTATGTTACCTAAAGAATCACAAATGTAATAAGGAAAAATAATACTAACAAACCGCAAATTTTAAAACATATAAAAAAATCCTACCTGGTAACCATAAAAGAAACTACATAACCCAAATCTCCAGAGGAATCTAGCAGCCTGTTTCCCACTGTAAAAGAAAGACCAGGGTCACTCTGAGGGGCTGTGTTAAAGTCACCAAGGATGGAGCCAAAAGCCCATCTACATCACCAGACCTGACTCTGCATGTGGCAAATCACACCTAAAACCTGCAGACTGCACCAGGGTGGAGGGAGGAGAGTACAACCCTTCCAAAGGGGTCCAGACTCTGCTGCTGATTCCAAGGAGATTACAGTTCCTGACTCTCATTGCAGGTATTGAAAATACTGTCTTGCTTTTCTAAGTCTGGAGCTAATGCTGGAAAGATGACAACATGGATTTAAGACAACTATATATCATGGGGTGTATTTAATCAATAGAAAATTTCCTACTTTCCCCTAAGAAAAGAGCAGCTGTGCAGAGCACGAGTCTTCAACAGCAGAGTCAATTTCAAACTTTAGAAGGATGGGTAGGTAAAACTTCACCAAGACTTGTAATCTGATGAAAGGCATTTCTCAGAGTGCGGATTTCTCACAGCCATTGTGCTAAAATATGGGGTTTTTCAAGGTTCTTATGTAGGATCTTCTAAAGGGGACTGTTCTGACAGGACTCAAGTTATCAAGAGATTTAAAGTGGAAGGTCGTAGGTCTTTTACCACGAGCTCCCACTCAAAAATGAAAATTAAGAAAATGAAAGGCCTTCCACATGCAAAACCAAGGATCTCCTAGACTCACAAGTACAATTGTGAAGCAACAACAAAATCCTCACAGTTTGAGAGGGGGAGAGAAATGATTCATTCACGAATCAAGAGCATTTTTCCCTTGGCTGGTCTGTACAGCAGGTCATTATTTTCAGCTGTGGCTTCAGTCACTCCATGACCTTCCGAGATGCAGAAGTTTTGGCTCAGACTCCCACTTGTCTGGAAGAGAAGGCACATCCCCTCTAGCCTGGCTGCCCACGGCTGGCTCCTCACTCGAGGGATGCAAATCCAGGCTCCTGGATCCTTCCCGTGACCGCTGCACTTCCTGCACTAAATTGCCTGTGAAAGCTTTCCTCCCTGGAGCTGGCACAGCAGCTTCCCAAGGGAACAAGGATTTTCTTTGCTCCTCTGGGGGTAAACCTGAGCTCTTTATGGCAGAGAACACGAACTGAGAACCAAGCTAAACAAATAAAATTAGTCACAGGTGACTAAGATGGAGTGGATTCTTTCATACATTTCCAAATTTGTATTTTGACAAGTTTTAAATGTTGAGAGAGATTTGACTTCTCATTAAAAGCATTTTCTGTAAAAACTGTATAATCAAGTTAACTCCCAAAGAAGTTCTGGCCCTGCCAACTCAACACTACAAATAAACAAGTATTTTGTAAAACCAACCTTAAAAAAAAAATATCAAATGTTTTCTAACATAACTAAAAACCTACTGATTCTCTGTCTTTTGACCAGGATGACATGCCATAGAAATGAGACCACACTTCAAAAGAAGGATATAAACCCAGTTCTTATTGCATTTATCTCTGAGTGAGCCTAAGATCAGTAGAACTCTTATAGTAAATGGTGGGCACACAAAATTCTGAAAACATTCAACCTTTCTCATCATTTGTGGAGCACTGTTAAAAAGAGGAGCATATGCACTGCAATGCTGATTTTTCATGAACAGTTAAACACAAAAGTCATATATTACTCTGCCACATTTCACTCTTCCATCACTGTTCACTACAGCTCTCGTGACTGCAGCACATGCAAATCATAAATCACAGATTTCCTTGTATTTTTTGTGGTTTGCACACAAGCCTTATGTTACAGGACTGAGGCAAAAAGCTGCAGTCATAGGCAACCACAAGCAAATCTTGAGTGTAATTTCCACTATTACTGAAGGACTGCTGAAAAACCACTGGGCTAGACATCACAGCTACAGAAGGGCCTCCGCTTGGAAGATGCTAAAATTTAAACTTACAAAGAATAAGGAGGGGAATGTATGCACAGGGAGGCAAAGAGCAAATCCCCCAATTTCCCCAGCTCACAGAGCAGCCCAGAATCATTATTTTTGTGCTGAGCTTTAGATCCTCCAGAGAGACTCCAGAGGCAGGGAATGACCTGCAGATCCTGGTCCGTTCACAAACGCTCTCTGTTGCCACAGACTTTACAACACAGGCTGATCTTCAGCAGCACACAGCGAGGCCAGGAGCTACTCACAGCTTCTTTTACTCGTGAAATAAGCTCAAGCAGAACAAAGCATACACTGTTCCTGTTCTCTCCATGCTGGGGGAGCAGTGCTCAGATGTTTCCCAGTGCCATCCTTTAACTCTGCCAGGCTGGACGCTGCAGAACACGCTGCCCTCCGCTCCGGCTCTTCCCACCCTTTGCCTTTGGAGCAGCAGGCCCTTATTGCTCAGTGTGTAAATTGCAGTGGCTGCCCTGTGAAAAGCCAGGGGGAAGGAGGAGACCAAAGCCCAAAAAGCAGTGCCTCTAGCCTGGCCTTGGCTGCTGTCTGCTCGGGCGGGCTCTGGAGCCCTGCTGCGATAATTGCTTCCTCTGCAGCAGCTCCTTGCTATTCTTTGCAGATGCCACAGTGGGTTTAAACTTCTGGCATGATTCTTGTTGTTGCTAAAAGGTTACTGTAAACTGCACCGATGGAAAAGGCTGAGAGAGAAATGTGGCTGCAAGGGAGGGAGAAGCTGTTCTGGACACTGAAAATACTAGCTGCTCAACTTTTCACATTTGTATTTATAAAGCAAGTATCTGGCCAGGTTCTGTATGGAAATCAGTCTCCTGTTTGCTGTTATTGGAACAGGCTTGTAAAAATGGCAGAGAAATTGAAATTACTCTGCACTTTATTTTCCTGTTTTATCTTGTGACTGTATGCATGCCTTTTTTTTTAGAATTAGTACTATCGTGTCATAAATGAGAAGCTTTGACATCTTCTGCATGAACAGTCTAAAAAGACCATAATGAATAAGAAGTAATCATCACCAAAAACTAAAAGTTTTACTTGATCACATTTCAGTTCACTTGGTACAAATTACCTTTTAATGACAGTGACAAGAAGTTAAAAACTTCATATGCACTCCCACAGTATACTTTCTTCCCCCAAAACACAGAAAAAGCCCACACTATACTTCCAAAACATACAAATACAAATGCTGAGACTGAAGTAAACACTTAACTTTTAAAGACATTACTGTTTCTTTGCCAGCTGCTCACATAAAAAGAAAAAAGTTAATTTTTTTGCATTTAAAAGACTCATCTATGTTACATTCTGGCTGAATTTTTCTAAAGCAGATGGCAAAATTTAGGAGTCCATGGCTGCTGGAGAAGGTGTGTGGTAGTCAGCATTTCTGCCTGTCAGATGGACATATTGACATGGCCGGGTAGCCAAATTTGCAATTCCACTCTCCAGACCAGGTTCTGAATGCTGATCACCAAAAGGTGCTGCCTGTAGTCCCTGGAGTGCAATGCCAGTGCCACCATGGCCCACGAGAGACAATTTACCTTCTCAGAAGATCTGAACTCACCACTCCTGAGGTGCTCTCTGACTCCAGTAAGTGCCTCAAATATGTAAAAATATTTGCAGGTAAAATATTTTAGAGTGGCATTTCTTTTTGTTGTATGGAAAATGATGCAAAACCACACACTAAAGAATGCCAGGGAAAGTTGGCCCATGTGAACAGGCAAGGAAGACAGTATTTAAAGGACTGTCTTAATAACATCCAGACAAACAAGAGACCTTATCAATAAGCTTCCCTAGTCTTTTTTCTCCTTTTCTAACACAAAAATTAACAGGATCAACCCCTACTGCAATACATAAACAAATAACAGTATGCCACACCAGTACCCTGATGTCTGCACCAAGGTATAAGTTTACAGAAGAGTTTGTGGATAATAAAGATCATCCCCATTTATCTTAGAGGATGCAGATCCACTGTTTGTACTTAGTTATACAGAAAAGCTAAATAATTGATATTTGCTACTCTTGCAAATAGTTTTTAATGGAAGACTCACAGTATGGTTTTCCAACACTGAACAAACAGCCAGAATTAAGAAGGAAAGATCTAAGAATTCTCAAGTATGATAAATATAAAAGTTGTTGACTTTGGAAGACAAAACAAAGCACAGTTCTACTGAAAGTGGAAGTCAATCATGACTAGAAAAGCAATCATTTCAGAAAATGTTTGATAAAGAGTGGAAAATCATGTTCTAATGATTGTCTTCTCCTTTCCAACAGATCCATGTGATATTGAACATTTGACCAAAGTACCATAAAATCTTAAATAGTTTTGTCATTTGATGAGATTCACTTTCAGTAGATTGCAATAAATATTGCATGTTTTTCCAGACCTAAGGTTTGGCAAGAAATGTTCGGTAGAATATAACATGAATATTTTTACTTTCTTTCAGAAGAATGCTTAAATATTCTTAAGTTTCTGAAAACAGGAATTTTGGACAATCCTACTAGATTCAAAATTTTGATCAAGATTTGGCAGGCTTAAAGCATAAATGCTGCATTACAGATATTATTACTGGCACTTTCAAACATGCATGCCAAGAACAATCTGATATGCAGGCCATTCTATGCATGGAATATTAAAATATTAAAATATTTGCTGTATTTAGAGTTGCCTTTAATAATGCATTAGATTTTGATCTTGGCTTATTCTGCAAACCCATTTCACAGCAGGATTGCCTGGAAAGTTACCACAAAGGTATTACTTTATGATCCTTTGGTTTATGATCAGTTTATGAACTTTTCAACAAATGCTTAAGAGAAATTCACCTTGGGGCAGAGGACTGGGCCTGATATACTTGTAGCCCAACCAGTAACTCTGTCCCTGAGACACGAGAGGAGGCAAAAAGCAAAGCAGGAAGAGGGATTTAATGAGATGCACATTTCCTTGAGGAACAAAAGAACAGAAGCTAATTAAATGTGGACTAGAAGAAAGAATGTATATATCCAGGATTCCCCTAGAAAGGAATTTTATACCCAAAATTAGTCAGGTAGGCACACAGATATCAGAGTGGCTTCAAGTGTTCCTTTTTCTGTACAATCATGTGGTTAAATTAACAATACTTTTCCTTTCCAGAGCCCTCTTCATGGAACTGTCACTCTTCAAACACTCCCAGAGGGAAAAAAAACATTGCATCACACCTAACTGGAGTTAGCACAACTGTTACTATTATTAAAAGTTTTCAGACAAGTCTAAGAGAAGAAAAATTACAAACATCTAACTGAAAGGAGTTATTTAAGGCTTGCTACCTAAAAGACTGTGCTCAAAGTGTTAATGGAGAGCACAGAAAAGGATCCAACCCTGCCCCAGTATCATCTCAGCTCTTCCAGCTGAATGTAAAGTAGACAGAGATCACTTTGTATATCATCTGAATGCTGCAGATTGGTACCCAGGTGTAATGTTTGTAGACTTATTTTAAAGACTGCATTTTGTAGCAGGTAAGAAACAAAGAATACAAAGGTAAAAACTAGTGCACTATGAGGTGCTTGGGACTAAGTAATCTCTTCCACAGGCAGAAACAAAAAATCCCTTCATATTCTCCACAGCACCTGAATAAATACATCATCTTTACCTTATAAAACTTGTCAACACTAGTAGTATCAATTCTCCAATGAGAATTTGTGGAAGTCCTTTGAAACAATGTTCAGAGAGAGAATAAATCAATTTTGGCATCTCCTGGTTTCATTATTTCATGAACACAAAACTGATGGCCATTAACAGCATCCAGAAGTAGGTCTGGCCAATCAAATGGCCTACATGTTTTATCAGAGGACAATCTTGGGGAAAAGAAAATGGAACTCTGCTAAGAGCACATTTAGAAACATAGAATTGTTAATGTTGGAGAAGATCTTCAAGATCAGTGAGTCCAACAGTTAAAGTACAATATATTAAAACAATATTGTAATACAACTTGGAAAATTTGTGTCAACAGGCTTCTCTTATAAAAGAGTTATCCTGGCTAGTTATCAGTGCCACAGACAGGGATTTGTAGATAACATTTTTTGGATTAACAAAACAAATCCCATTTTAATTATAATCAGCTCATTCTCCAACATGATACCTTGGTAAAATTCCAAATAAATAAATAAAGGGCCCCTAACCTATCAGTAACTAGAACTTATCCTACAGAACCAATACTTAATGCTGTCATTTTGTCTGTCACCACACACTTTTTTGCACTGTGCAGCAGGTATGAATGCACCCATTTTCAAATTTAAATAGAAAATGCTTCTTCATCTTTTTATTTTTGTTTGTAGTCCTATGGTTAATTAATTATTACTAATATAAAATTATTAATTAATTGCTTTATTAATTAAGGCAAAGCAGATATAGAGATGGAAGTTTCAAAATTTCCAGTCTATTTTAACACAAAAGAAACACAATTCAGTCTCAAAAATCAACAAGACATATTCCTATGAAAAAGCAATGAGGGACTGAGACTTCTGTTTAAGTTGTGTGAAACAGTGAAGGTTGATAAAGGCTCCAAAAGCACAGGTACATCACAAGCTGTAATGATGTGTTAACCTTGGTGACAGTCAGAAGAGAAGGGTCAAAGGTTCAGCTGGCATCCCTGGGGGGATCCTTAAAGGTGAATTTGAGCCTCATTTTCAGGGCAGCCCTGTAAAACAGACACTGCAGTCTGAGAACTGCACAGGCTACAAAGATGCAGAACTGCCCTTTTTTTCTTGAACTTGCTACTATTTGTTCTACTGCTATTCATAGCAGTAGAAAAAATGGTCTTTGTTGAGACGGTTAAAGTAGGGAGAACATAATTTACTACCAAATCATCTAGTAAAAGATAACATTTTTAAAGATCACATATCTTTTTGAATTGAAACTAATTATCAGAGCAGGCTTGCAGTTTAATTTATTCTCGTTGCTCCAGCCATGCTTAATTTTGTGTATTTTAGAAGTTATTTCCCCGTGTCCTACTTAAAAGGTTCAGATTGCTAAAGTCAAGGTTTCTTCTCCTGCTGAAAAAAATCATTACAATTACTTACCTTTATTAACTTCAAGAACAACAGATACAACAGATGAACTCTTACAACAGCAAAGCCTTGTATTATCAATGACAAAAACAGAATAACAGTTGTCACTGCCAGTTGCAGAATTTCTAATATTTAAAAATGACAATGCAAAAGATACAGGCAAAACATGGGAATCTTCTTAGCAGAAAATCTCATTAGAAAAAAAATTGAGAATCAATATGCAGTCCAAAAAATTGGAATACCTTAAGTACCTTAATGACAAGCCAATAAAACCAAGTGAAGCAGTAATAACATTAGCAACAAAAAAGTGAAGATTGTAAATTCATTTAGCACTTTAAAGAGGCTTCTCTCTTGCTATAAATCATACTATATATTTTCCTGGAATGGATCAGAACAGGAAAGACAATGGTAAAACTCACACTGATTTCAGTAATGCCAGAATTCCACCCTGAGAGTTCTGGATGTGTGCAAAGCCTGTTTCAGTGAAACACGCTAAGCATGCAGATTTCCCAGGAGTTAAAATCATGCAAAGTACACCTGCTCTGTAGACATTCCTAAATTCTTACAAACCCCTGAGATCCTTACATATAAGGGACAATATCTCAAAACCACTCTAAGGCTTCAGCATGCAGCTAAATGATAGAGATGTTTTCTTTATAATCACAGAAAATCTCTTAAGTATTTATAGCTGGGCTAGATCCTGCAAGTATTATACAATCACAAACACCTAGAGTGGAGCATAGCCTGAATATAAAAGTGAGGATATGATTCTACTGTTTTGTCTATAAACAAGAGCCTATTTATGATTTAGGATGCAGTAACACTTTGCAAGGTGGCACAACACAGCTTTGTTGCAAGTGTCAGGCTGCTTTACACGTATGAATGAATTCAGGTCCACAACTCATGAAATGCTGAGTAAGAAGAACTGAGCAACTTCAAGGCTTGCCCAAAATCACACAGGAAGATTGCAGCAGCCCAGCAACCTGCTCTGCTTAGTTTGCAGACTCTCTACCTCAAGGCAATTTTTTGTTTACTGCACAACAATTTTCTCTGTAGGACAGTGTTTCACAGCTCACTTCTAAAAATCACATTGCAATGACTGTATAGTCTCATGGCAAAATCAGGTTTTCTGTGATTCTATCCAGTGTGCAGGTCTGCCAGAGAGCACAAACACCCATTTCTGGAATGCCTATAATGCACCATGAAATTGCTTCAGTCAGGTACCTGCAGCTTTCTGTGGGTAACACTTTAACCTGAATGAGCAATTTATTATCTTTTTTTCTTCTTAATTTTCATTAGGTCTTACTCAAAAAAAAAAAAAATCAAACTGAACACCACAGTTCGAAGAAGTCCTAAGAGACAAATGATTTCTTATGAATGGGGAGAGCAAGATGTGCAGAGTTTGAAAGGCAAGGCATGCTGGAGGGAATTCCAAGCCATCACACATCACACATCTTTCAGTTTCAAAAACTTGACATTCTGAATGGCATAGTCACTTTGGAAAACAATGATGCAAAACCCCCACAAACTTACAGTTAAGAGATCGTGATTCATCATCCTTTTGTTCAAGGAACCAAATTTAGTACTTTGTGAGGGAGGGCAAATTACTTAAGCATAGGTATCCCTATGGCTAGTTTCAAAATTCAGTATATTCCATGTAGCAGTAGAAATATTTTTAGATATACACCAGGAAAAGTTTTCACTTTCTCATGCTTTACTTTTTTTTTTAAATAGCATTATTTTCCCTGCCAAATTTGTGGGGTTTATTTGTTCTCATACTTACTCACTTTTGCCCCTCTTTGTGTAATTTATTCTCCTCTGTACAGGAGGCTGAGCAGAGGCAAGTAGACAACTGACAACAGCAGCAGACAGAGGCAAAAGCAAAGCTGCTGAGTTAGATAAAACAAGATGAGTATAAATAGATCCAAGTATAACTAGCCACCCACACTTCCACGTTAAACAAAGGAGCAATCTTCATGTGACCGTATGCCAAATAGATTCTTGTTAGATAATGATTTTTCAGAAGGAAAAAAAAAAATCAATTAATTGCTCAGCGCAGCATAAGTGAGTATTAGCAAGAATTATCCTACATCTAGATAAAGAAAGCAAGCAGGCTTGTTTTTTTTTTTTTTTCTTTTCCCTTTAAAGGAGGACAACCTCAAGCAGGCAGACTTGGCCCTGCATAATATTACACAGGAGTCTGGAATAACACCCTGCAATGTGTGTGTGAATCCCACACTAGTGCACGTGGTGAATCTCTGAACTTGGCAGTAAGTAATGGTGAGTATATTATTACCTGGAGAGAGAGAAGTACTCTGTTGGGTTGAGGAAACCCAAGAACTGAAAATTATTATTTTTGAAGTGCTGTGATTTGGACTAGACTTTTCATATAACCAGAAGCATCACAGGAAACTCAGTAAGGCAAAACTATCCAAACAAAGGGAAATAAGCAAAAGTGAAGTTGACAGAACTTTCAAAAAGTAGACCAAAAAATCAAAGCAAACCAAACAAGAAGCTCTAATCACTTACAGCTGTTCAAGGCTCCAAAAACAGGCACTCTTCTTCTCTACTATTTTTACTCTACATTTTTTCTTTTGATTATGAGAACATAATATGTGCAAACTCAGCACACAAATTGTTGAGGTTTTATTACACATGCTTTTAGAGTTAGTGTCATTTTTACTTTACAAAAGTAATTCCTAAAATAAGCATGATACACAATAAAGTCTCAGTTAGCAGTTATCCGATATTTAGATTTTAAGTGACAACATGTGGCTGCTGTGGTGTGCAAGCAAGTAGGAATATCAAAAATGCCAAGTACAATCAAATTTATAAGGTCCTCTAGAGACTTTCAAGAACAAAAATGTGCCTTTTTTTTTTTCTTTTTCTCCTCTCTCCCATCCCCCAAAATTGAGAGGGTTTCAGTGTTTGGAAAAGAGCAAACACAGTGAGGAGCTGGGTCCCTTCACTTCAGTGTACAGACTTGCCACAAATAATACATTGATTTCTGCAGGATATCTGTTTGTTAAACCATTTTTCATACTTAACAAATAGAAATATCTCTGTATAAGAGCATAAAATAAACCTAAATACAGTAAAAATAAAGACAGGCAGGTCTAGAAGGCTGCATGAAAGAACCTTGGAAGGCAGAAAATTGGCAGTGCTGTTTTGCACATTTGATCTGTAGTCCCATGTCCAATGGAATCTACTCCAAACACTTTTTTCTGCCTTTTTCTACACAGGTTGTCCACTTCCCAATGTGACTCCTAATGTTCATGTGTGCTGGACTCATAAAAGCCTAATTCTTTTCAATATTACTTTGCCACTCATTGTTTTGGCTCCTGAGGAGGAATGAGGGAAGGCACAGCAGTCATGAAGGGACTGGGGAAAAGAGTGTTTCTAGAAGTGGATTTTTAACTTAGAGGAGGATGTCCACACTCAACATGTAAGATTTCCCTGCAGCTGATGAAGGGAGGGGAAGGGAAGAATTAGCTTTCTAAGCACTGTCTTCATCTTTATTGTCTGTAATATAAGCAAAGGCTCCTTTCCGAAATGCTTAGAAAAACCAACCAAACAAAAATGTTTCTTTTTCATTAGTAGAATAAAATGAATGAAGAAATAATTTCCCTCCCACATCCTTTTTTCATCTCTCTTATTCATCCAAAAAACCCCCAACAACGAGACTGTCAGCCAAACAAAACAAAGAATTTACTTTCTCAGCATAATAAATCACCTTTGCTCCTAACCATCCAAATCATAAAGTCCTACACACACTGGATAGCTCAAGTAACCCAATCTGAGATAACAACCACCTGGCTTTTTATTATTTTTTAGGGAGAAGCTTCCCAGACACGATTTCTATAATTTCACATGGTCCCAGAGGTTCAAAACGCTCAATAAGCCATTTTAACAAGAAAATCCTGATAGTCTAATATCTAGGCCTGTAAATGTCCCAAAACTCAGATATCTAACACATACTCTATTTGCTGCAGGCATTTATTTTCTTTTACTATCTAGGTCATCAGTTCATGACTAGGGACAAAAGAAATCCGTAGAGAATTTTGACTCAATGAGAAGTTTTCAAATTCCTCTAAGTCCACAGAGTATCTGCAAAAGAGCCCCATTCTTCTTTGCTTTACTTTCACAATGGAAAGTAGAAATCAGTCTAAAATAAAGCTGACCGTAGAAAAATACACCTTTATTTCACATTAAAGAGGTATTTTTCACTACTGCTGGGTGAAACAATACTGAGAAACCATAGTTATGCATGTCTAATGCTGAATTTTTTAAGTGGTGAGAAGACAAAAATAGCTGGAGCAAAGGACATCACTGATGCAAAAGAACATTTCTGAAAGTTGTGAGAAAAAAACAGAAGGAACAGATACTCCCACAGCTCTAGGGTCAAATATGATCAGCAATAACTTGGTTTAAAATGCCAGCAATGACCATAGGGAGCCTTTTAATCTAACACAGACTTATGATGAGTTTTAATTCCAGTACTTTTGGTTAGTGTGAACACAGTCTATAAATCTGATAACCTCACACAGTGGATGTCACTACTACCAGGCATGCCCTTGGGAACACAGGAGGTCAGTTTGATCCTAAATGCAAAATCTAGTTGCTATGATAGCCAGCACAAGCCTACAGACCCTGGTGTTCTCCTCAGCCTGCAGATGTTTGGCAATGGGACAACTTTTGCCCTGTGTCACAATGCTCCTTCCCTTTCTCCTAATTCCAGAGACCAACATTACTCTTTGGAGATGTCTGCTGGGAAGACATATCACATGTCAACCTATACATGGTGTACCCTACCCAGCACAGAAGATCTGGGGTTAATAATGAGCCATTTAATCCAATTAGAAAAACGTTGGGCATTGAGCATGACCCAAACACTAGAGACTGGTGGGCTTTTTCCTCACCATTTTCTTTTACAGCAAATGGAGACAGCACCTCAAAGGAGTATTTGGGACAGCTGAAGTGTCCAGAGAAGGCAACAAGGCTGGTGAGGGATTTGGAACACAAGCTCTATGAGGAATGGCTGAGGGAGGTGGGGGTGTTCAGCCTGGATAAAAGGAGACTCAGGGCTGACCTTTTCACTCTCTACAACTCCCTGAGAGGTGTCTGCAGTCAGGTGGGGCTGGTCTCTTTCTCCAGGCAGCAACCCACAGAACCAGAGGACACAGTCTCAAGCTGCACCAAGGGAAATTTAGGCTTGACATTAGGAAAAAAGTTTTTTTATGGAAGGAGAGATAAAATACTGAAATTGAGTGCTTGGGGAGGTGGTGGAGTCACCATACCTGGACGTATTTTTAAAAAGACTGGATATGGCACTCAGTGCCATGGTTGAGGTGTTAGGGCATGGGTTGGACTCAATGATCTTAAAGGTCTCTTCCAACCCAGTGATTCAGTGATACTGCAAGAGCTGCACAGAAGGGATCGCCCACATGGGCCCTTTCAGGCTGTTTGCCTTGTTTTGGCACATGGATGGAGATGCCAAGCTCCTTTTGCCAGGGGAGCTGTGTGGCCGTGTCAGCCCCGGGCGGTGCCGGCACGCCCGGGCTCATCTCTCAGCAGGGCTCATCAGCCCGGGCTCAGAGCCACATTAACCACTGCCAGATGGCTGCAGGGCAACCCACAGCCAGCCCAGAGCTCACATCTGCCTGGCAACATCTGCACGGCCACGCTCCTTCAGATGGCAAACCTGAAATGCAAGCTGTGAGGGGAGAATGCTGTAAATAGGTTAGGACTTCCAATCCACACCAGCACGGGGAATCAGAGCTCTCACTCCTGGCAGCTGTGGTCAGGGCTTGAAACTGCTCGTGGATGTGTTAGAGATGAGAAGTTTTGTTTCAAAGGGCTGAGTCTGAAAAATGAAGTGAGGATGGTCAGACTCCAAGTCGGATGGAAGAAGCGAAAGATGAAAATGGTTACAAAAATAAAAGTCTGTGCAATATTTCTCAACTTCACATTAGCACAGGCTTGTCAGATTTTTCACAACTTCCACGGTGAGCATGGTCCTCTGTACAAGGTTACATTTTTTTTAGGGCTCATAAAAACCCCACAAACAACACACAAAACAATGCAACAAATGATAAATCAGAGATTAAAGACCACTGAAAAGAGCTTGGGTATGCTGATGACAATTAAAAAAACTCATACGGGAAGTAGCAACGTAGTAGAAGATAACGTGAGAACCCTTTGTCTTAACAGAGTGGTTGTGCAGATGTGGAAACCTGAGTGGTTTAGGCACAGCAGGGGAAGAGGCAGGCATGCAGACAGAACTGAGGGGAAAATAGGAAAGGTGTCCTCATGATAAGGCAGGAGACAGCACAAGCACTTGGCATGGAAAAGAAGGAAGGGGTGATCCAGAAGACACATTTTGAAAGATTTGTGCAATATGCAGAGCAAAGGAGCACAGGGACCCTTAAACAGAGCTTTAAGTGTGAACACAGAACAACAGTGTCACATTTTGGAAAAAAAACAAGGGGAAAAAACAGCAGGATTTAGAGGAATTCTCATTATCCTCTGGGACAGCTGTGTGGTTACAAATTGTTTTTCACAATTTTTAACATTTTTTTTCCCTCTTGGGGTGCCAAGTTAACTCACAGCAGCTCCAGCTGTGTCACCTGTAGAAACAATATTAAGAGCAGAAGAACTATAAATCATTAACAAAAAACTACTCTTGATCCTTAAGGAAGCCACCATTGTAGAGACCAGCAGATGAAGTAAAAAGAGAGGTAGAGTGGAAAGCCAATGCTCCCAGGGAGTAAGGAAAAGGACTTGGAAGAAAGGAAATTGCTGGGAGGCAGCATATATTGTGAATCAGAAGAAAAAATACACTTCTCTTTCTAACCCTCTTGGGGCCTATAGGAAATTGCTACTTGCCCTTTAATCTGCCCCAAAAAAGAAAAACAATTAAAATGAAATAAAACCCTGAACTATAAGTCCTTGCTCCCTGCCTTCCCCTCACCCCCATGGCTTTGTGTGCTGTGCACCCAAGGCCATGATCTCTCATGAGCCCTCCACAGCAGAGACAATATTACCCTTAGAATTGCAGCTTCCATAGGAGTGTGTGAGCATTCTCTTGTTGTGTATCTAAAATATGCAGTTTGGGGAAACGAAGGTGTTAAGAGATTAATGATCAATAAATCAATGAAAAAGAGAAGAGGCCAGGAAAAAAACAAAGAGAATTGGCATAGAAAGAAATAAGGATAAACTTCTTGAATTAATTTGGAGTGGCACCACAAGAGTATGGTTTCTATCAGGACCATTGCTGTAGTAACGGGTTAAGACTGTTACCCCACTCAAACGCCCCAACAAATTCAATCAGGGTTTTTTTTTTTTTTTTTTTTCATTTCTCTTGCTTCACCTCCCCATTGCAATTTTTCCCTGCAATTTAACTTTAGAAAGAAAGACCCTTTCCTACAGAGGGAATTAATTTCTGCTCTTTCCACTGTTCCCTCCAATACTAACAACACTTTCTCTTTTCCTTTTTAACTGACAGTCACAGCAATTTCTTCCACTTCCTTTTTTCTTTTTTCTTACGATCTTACGCTGGGATCCACCTATGTAGGTTTAAACTTGCCAAAGCACAATGAAGCTATGACTGGTCTCCACCAAGCAGAATGAATGCAGTTCTCTGTGACAATTCATTAACAAAAAAATTGGGGCAAGCACATGAAACATTTTCCTGTGGATGGTACCGTTAAGGAGGTTCTCCTGTCACAACAGAAGATTAGAAGGCTTTGTTTTCACATTTTGTAAAAACATTTTCATCACTCACTCATATAAAAATAGCATTGTGTAAGATGCAATAAATGCTGCGCATTTGTGATCTACTATTTAAGGGGCAGGAAAGGAGATGGGAATTGAAAATTTAAGTTGCAACTCATCTAAAATAAAAGTGTAAGTCATTCAAAACTGTTGATGGCACAAGACAGCCACACAAAAAAGGAATGAAAACCTGTATGCATTATTCATCTTGCAACTTTGATCTTTAAAGCTAAGAAACTTGAACAAGGAAAGATAAATGGCTTCTCAAGCTTTTTCTTTTAAAAATCAAATGAGGATGATTCAGGATAAATGAGAGATAAGAGTTAATACGAAAGAGGGGGAAATTGCAATCACAGTGCTGCATAGAAGTTTCAATGCAAAGGCTTTGCTTTTTGTATTCAATTACAAAGGATTTCTTTCTTAGGTACCAGCATCCCTTTTCATGTATATGTAAAAAATTTTACCTATTAAAATTTCATGTTCGGTATGCATAGCTTTTTTCTCCTACCACCTATAGCATGACTTGATGTGAACAATTAGGAACCTTTCTGAAGCAGGGGTTACTAGTGGTCATGGGGCAGGAATAGACTCAGCTGTGAAATCCTGATCTCCAAACCTGGCTCAAACATCAGCTTGTTCTGGAGCTTATGCAAGATATGTACACTTTCTCCCACTGGGAAAGCACTGATAATTACAGGCCCTCTAACTGTATCCTGATTTCACTGAGGCTTAGCTAATTATGCAGACATTGCTGCTAAAACACAAGACAAATTGATAGATCCAAAAGCACATGGAGGTTGCCCTGTCTAGATGGGAGAGCCACAAAATCCTCTGAATGCTCTGCACTCTTGAGAGTTTGTAATTATTGCCAATTTTTGCCTAAAGATATGCTCAAAGCCCCCACCATCTTGGTTAGATTACTGATATCAGCATCTCAGAGAGAGACAGTTGCATTTGGGATTCACAAAGAAGACAGAGCAGCAATGCAGCTCCTCCAGGGAGGCTCTGAGCAAACCTGACACAGGCAGACATCACAAAGCACAGCTCACCAGCCATTTCCAGCAACAGCAAAGCCCAGGGAAGAATGCCTTGACTTCACAGCATGCTGCAGGAGGGTTTGCTTATCTGAGCTTCTAAATTGTTACCTGCACACAAGCAGGTATCACTAATCAGGTGACAGAGCCAGACACGCTGGGTGGATGCGAGCACACGTTGTGAGACGGAGGAAAGGACTGGGCAGTGAGATGAAAATTTCATGGTGGGGTATGTGAGAGGAAGGCAGTGGGAACACCACTTGAAAAGTAGTGGGAAGTTTCTGGGGTACAGCAGGAAGATGGGTGAGAAGTGAATGGAGGCACACTGAATTCACAGGCTTACAAGCAAGCAGCATTCACTGTGATTACTGTGAGTGCCTGAGCAAGTCATCATTGGCTCTCGCAGCCACTGACACCCTGCCAACTGCATCCAGACAAAATACATTTGGAAACACCAAACCCAGTGATTACAGCAGTCAGCAGAAACTACACTGATTGCACTTCCTCCTCAGCCCGAGGGAATGCAAACTCACAGCTTTTGGCACCAAGGTGACACACGTGGCTATGTCCTAATGACACTGTGCTGCCATGCAAAGAAGACGGCTAGACTGATGGGATGGGAGCAGGGCTGTTCCTGGGAAGGATACCTGGAAGCCTGGAGCCCTGGCCTAGATCCTGGCTCCAAGCAATGGGTGGGTCTATGAATTCCACCAGTGCCAAATGCATCAACACCAAGAACAGCTGGAAACAGAACCAGGAACTTCCCCACCCTGGTGCGCTCCCTTCTCTCTCTCTCTCTCAGACAACACCTTGCACCTTCCTTCTACACCAAGTCTCAGCCCCAGGAGGAATGTCACAGCCTCTCCTAGTGCAGATGGATCACATAAGAAACTGGAGAAATACATGTGAGCTTTACACTGCTTGCAGTGAGAAATCAGAGCTATTCACCAGACTGAGCTGAGGCACTCCTATCTATCTATCTATCTATCTATCTATCTATCTATCTATCTATCTCAGGAGGAATTTCTGATTCCACAGGAATCCCAGGAGAAAAAATTAACTAGATGAGCGTGGAATCATACTACTTCTGCTCTGTCCTTGTGGTAGCTGTTTTCCAATTCAAAAATTAAGCCAAAGGTAAGGGTTTTTGCTTCTAAGGCAAGACTGGTTCCAGCTTCATTTGTAATATTTGGAGAGGGATTAGTCACATCAAGCATTTGCTTTCATACCATGGTGTACAGAACACACATGAGGAAAATCATCTTGAGCCCCAATGCACTGAGAAAGCTGTTGATAGACAACACACTCAGGAGTAGAGAAAAAAATATTTTGATGATGATTTGTCATCAGATGCACATAGCAGACATTTGTGCACTGAAGAGCCTACACCAAGTCACTAAAACTGGGCACTACTGGGAAAGCTATGCTCAAATAAAATGTCTGCTTCTATAAACCCCTTCACCCTTAACTTTCATTTCCTATTTGTTCCATTCTAGCTTATAACTTGAGAGAAATATGCAGTTTTTTCTCTTCGTAGCACATTTATATGCCCTACAAATAGACTAAAAATATGAAAAGACTGATTTTTATTATCTCACCTACATAAACACATTGATTTCCTTAACTCCACCCAGGACAGAATAATATTTTCTTGTTATTGCATTCCTGAGGAAGTAATGCCTTATCTTGGATCTTATTTATCTGCTATTTATCCACATTTTTTGCTTAAAACTCTCAATCAGGAATGGAGCTTCCAGCCCTGTTTCTCTGGCACTCTTAGTACTCATTCTGAAAAGTCCAGTTTTTTGACTTATAGATGCCACTGTCATTGCAGAGGAAAAAAAATGCTTCCATATATTAAAAATAAGGTTGCTTCATGGAGATACCATCTTGTTGAAGAAAGTATAGATATGAATCAAAAAATATGTCAAGCATCATACCTTATTCAGAAAAAGTACAGCCTTAATGTTTATTTTAAATCTCTTGTCAGAAAGGAAAGCATTAATACTAAATGCTTCACACAGTCTTTGACACTTATAGAACTCTTAAAATTGTAATGAGTCAAAGATCAACAAATCTGTAAGAATGGAAACAACTGGAAATGCTTTAGAAGTGGAGCCACCATAGCTTTTTTATTTCTTAAATGCCCACTAGTATTACATATGTACTGAACACCAAGATATATAGTTTGACATTTCCTGATCTGCTAATTTCATGGCTTAAAAAGAGGAGAGTCACACTTCTATTATGGAAATATATATTTCCACTGAGTCAATCAAAATTTTGCTACCACATGAAGGTAGGTGCTCATTTTAAATATAGACACTTAATTAAAAAGAAAAAAAAAAAAGAAACCTGTCACTTAAACCACATCAATTTCATTCTTATTTCAGATTTCATTATTTCATTCTTATTTTGCACTCTTCTAGTTTGTTTTTTTTTCCATTCCTGTTGCCAAACTGAAATAGAAATGCCTTTAAGGAGATAAATGAACAGAAATAGAATTATTCTAAGTCAGGTTTCACAATTAGCATTTCATTCCCATCTGCCCTTTAACAAGTTGTCCATTCCAGGTCCCAGTCCTCCCTCCCCTCCTAGCCACTAGCAAGACCATGCAGATGGTTATTGCAAAGCTGTAAAGAGGTGCATCTGAATGCATATTTATCCACTTGGCAAGATCCTGCTACACTGTAAGAGGATGCAAATCTGCATTACAGTGTTGCTCCAGGCTCTCTGCCTGTGTGAGAAAGCAGCCAAGACATCAGTAGTGCTGCTGAGGACAGTGCCAGGACGTACGACATGGATGGACACAGCTAAGCTGGGCTGTGGCAGCTCTGTTAATTTACATCCCTGGAAACAAACCCTCTTTTGGCTACCTGAAACAAGTGTGTATCTACACCTACACCAAAACTCACTTTCATTTGTTTGTTTTTGGGAGGTGACATTGATAACACACAACAACTCTGCTAGATGACATAGTGAAAGAATACTGTGTGGGTGAGCATTTGATACAAACACCAGAAAATAAAACCAAATTGAGAGACTTTACTTCATCCTAAGAAAAGCTTTAATGACTCCAGGTGACACTGCCAGTCAGTGATAGATACTCTTCTTCTAGATATGTCTTTGTTGTGGCAGCTGGAACAGCTTTCATATAATAACAAAAAAAAGTTCTTAAAAGGCAACACCTGAAAATCCGTCAAGAGAATAAACTATAGCAAGAAAATATACAAGTTGAGAAAGCGCTTTCTGGACAAAAAAACCAACATAGGTAGCACTGGAATCTTCTCTTTATCTCAGGTCACTTGACTTGTCACGGTTAGAAGGAGATTTGAAAAGGAAATTGCAAGTTCTTAGCAAGTATGATTGGAGGAACACAGTTAATAGCCAGCAATCAGTATAGGCTGGGTAGGGTACTTAAAAATTTAAATGTATGCATACGCCACAACTGCAGAATGCCTGGGCTTTGTCTTGTTTGCAAAAAATAAATGGAATAACAGGCAATTTCAATCTCAAACCAAAATGGTAATTTTCTACTTAAGTTGCTGGGGTCTAAGAGTATTTCCATTAACCATTTCCCTCATTTTGGTGTGTGATTGAGGCATGTAAATGGTATGTGCGTCTAATCCTGCTTTACTCTAGAAATCTTTCCAGTGCCAACAGGACAGTATGTGCTTTCAGATGATACAGTTTCTCTCACACGGAAAGATGTTTCTCCCATCACCACTTTGGAAGCAAATAAATGATTTTTGGACTCCATTTTTCACTGCCATTTCTGCAAGACATTTAGGCTCACCAGCTTACTGTTTCAAAAGCATATTTTTATGATTTGAGAAGCTGCTTTATACATACTCTTGAGCAGTCAGCAACCTACAGATACAAATGAGTATGACAACAGCTCTAATGAAAAAACAGATTTATTTAAGATGGCAGGATAAGCCATTATCTCTCTAAAGAAATGTGTCTATATCCCCAAACCCTTTTTATCCTTTCTAACACAACACACAACTTTTCTGCACGTGCTATTTTCAACAGAATTACAAAAGATCTCACTGAGACTACTTATAGTTTCTCTTTCCAACCAAGGCAGATATTACAGGTTGCAGAAATTTGTAGGTGGATAAAAGGTAAGAAAATTATAGGACAGTGATGAGTATAATGAATTTCATTTCCACAAGCTTCTAATTCTTCTGAGGAAAAGAAGAACATAGGTTTTGCAAAGGCCTCTTTAACAAACAAATGCATACCCTGCAATGAAGTACTAGGAGATGAGAGGTTACATTCCAAGCTAAATGCAAGCTAGGGAAGGACACATCCTAGAAAGGACAGATGCCCACATGCTCAAGAGACAAGAAAGTTTGGGTTAGTCGATTCTTGTGTTGTTTGGAATAACTTTTTACACTTACTGTAATTCTCTCATCTTTGTCATCAAGAGGGGTGCCATCCTTCTTCCATGATATAGTGGGCTCTGGGTGACCTCTTGGGGGCTGGCACTCCATCACTGCAGGTTCCCCCACAGCTACCATGACATCTGATGGATTTTGTCTGAAGTCATCCCGTAGAACTGAAAGAATAAAGGCAATGAAGCAAAATTTTACTCAATAATATACTAATAGTGCAGCAAAGTGTTTCATATTGGCCTTTGATGATGCCTGCTGTCACTGTATTTTAAATTAACAAACAGATCAATTAACCAAGAGAGCTGGAGAGAGACTTTTTACAAGAGCTTGTTGTGAGAGAACCCAGCCTTAGCCAAACTGATCTTTGCAATTTGGCTTGCGTCTTTACAAAGAAAAAAATATTTAAAGTATTTCCTGATTTCTGATAGTTGTCGCTTAGCCTAAACCAGGACCACATCCTTTATTTAGAAGTCCATTTTACCACCTGTGCACACAAAGAAACATTTTTATTGTAGCTTCATGACTAGAATTTGTTCTTTCTCATCATTTGGCCAAGGCCAGGCCTAGGAAACTCTAGTTTCCTCCAGTCATCCACTATGGGCTTTATCAATAGCTGTGTGATTATTTTTCTTTCTGGGAAAGGACAGACATCATCCTGTGCTCAGCAGACCACTACACAGGGTTATGGGTTAACAGAGTAATGGTATTCCTAAGCCTTGCAAAGTAAGTGGCATTAGGTTTAATCTAAAAATAAATATCTCAAATGATAACAAACATAACATTCTAGTCCTCTCCACCGCCATTCTTCCATCCACACTGAACAAAGGACAGGGTAATGGAAAAGCACACTATGTCCAAAGGACTCTCAGGATTTTTACAGAGCTATATGTCACTCTTGCTACCTGCAACAATCTTGTGTCAACAGTAAATAATGCGAAGATGCTGCAGCAAAAAAATATATCCTCCAAGCCATGGACCCCAGATCCATGGACATTCACTGCTGAACAGGGGTTTGGTTGTTAATGCTGCTTCAAGGGGTGGTGAGATTTATTGTCAGCTGTTAAGGAATGTGGTTGTTCTTACAGATTGGCAGGTACAGTGCTACCACCGACTCATCCCTCTTTGTAAGGTCTTTCATGCTGGTAACACCTTCTAAAATGATCTGAGGGCAAATGGGTCACCTGCTTTGGGACAGAGGCATATACACCTTCCTCACACCTGCTTTTATTATAATGACACACAACCAGGAAAGTTACACATTGATACTGAAGTGTGGGCAGGAATCAAACACAATAAATAAATAAATAATATTTTGCCACTGTTCTAGATAAAGGACATAAATTCCAGAAATAACAAAGAATACCTGTGTGTCAAAAAGACTTAAATATAGTACTGACCTCACCAAACATTTGAATTTACTAATCCACTTCCACAATGAAACATGCAGATTTCTAATATTTCAGTTCAATTACTGAAATTTCTGGATGCCCTGGAAACAGGATATACTGATGCTCTTGAAGAGTATAGTGGAGGATAAAATGTCTCTATCACATTAACAATACAAATGAACATAATTATAGGACTTAAAGAAGATAGTATAGAATAACTCAGGTTGGAAGGAGCCCCTGGAGGTCATCAAGTCTACAACAATGAGATGCTTTTCAATGACCATGTTCTCTTGGACAGATTAGGTCTCTTCAACAGACCTAGTGTACACAGTTTATAAAAAAAAAAAAAACAAACCAAAAACCAACACAACAAATAAAACATGCACCTATTTCTGAGTGTACAAAAGCCTGAAAAAGCATGCTCCAACTATGATCAAAGCATTTCTCTTCCTAAAAGGCAAAATTCATGGATATTTTCCTTCTGTGAACTTGGGAAAAATTGAAATATTTTCAGGTATAACATCATTTTTTGAGAATGAGGAATGATATAATTTTTAGTTATTCAGAAAGGTAAGTCAAAAGACCCATCCTTTAAATTCCCTTCTGCTTTCAACAGAACTTTATTAAGTTTAGCCCACATTCTCTTACATCTTCCTAACTATATTCCTTTATATATTGATGCACCAAAATTGCACTTCAAATTAATTTTTGCTTATGGAAGTGTTACAACACTACTCACGTACACTGAAAACATTACATATCCTTGTTCGGCTTATACTGAATTTGGTGTTAACAGCCAAAGTCAATTTCTTGTGCTCCCAAGGAACCCTCAAGCCATCCAGACACATGAATCACTATAAATCATGTAGTGCAAATGGATAGCTGGACACTGCTTCTACTGAAGTCCACAAATTTTTTTTCTATTTAATACTTTAGAGATTTAATCTGGCTTAGAGCCACTGATCATATTATTACTTTTTTTTCCTCCCCCCACTTCTTCCAATTTAAGAACATTAAAGAAGACACAAAGTTGCCCTAAGTTACAAACCTCTTCCTCCCACAGACCCAGTGGTCAGTGCCAACAGCACATGAAAGTGCAGAAGAGTTTATTTGCTACACCACAGTTCTACTGCAACACAAAAAAAGGGGTGGTTTGACCATGAGTAAGAAGCGTCTTATTACTGCTGAAGATTGTATCACTTGGATAAATTTAAGAGACATATAAAAAGAAGCAGCCTGAAGTTTAAAAAGAATTAAATCAAGCGATCTTAATAAAGCATAAGTGCTTTTCAAGTCTGAAAGACCTCATAAATCTAAGAGAAAGGACTATCAGGTAGCACCTCGGATGGCTTCAGCACCTTTGAAGCAAAAAAGAAGTCCAATACTTACATAATAAAACCAAATTACTTCTGTAATTTCTACACTCCTTAGTTTTATAATAGCTTGACAAGCATAGTACCTTGCCTGCAAACCAAGACCTTTCAAAAATTAAAATTAACCAGTTCTTAATAGAATGCCTAGGAGGACATCAAAGATCCAGGCCACAGATACTTCAAAACAAGTACTTTTTTCCCCATTTACTATGAATTATTTTGGCTCTAACATCACATAACAAAATGCTAACAAAATATAATCCATCAGAGATTACTCCACAGATAGTCATCGTAATTATTTTTGCAGCTGTAAAGTAGATACATGCTCTGTTTAGTTTGCCTCAGGCCCTGGCAATCTTGCATGAAGTTATAAATCTAAAATTTTCATCCCTTACTGAAAAAAAAACCCTAACTTTTTCTTTGCTGTTCTTCATAGTCAAGGTTCACTTGAAATTGAGAAAACATTTCCTTTTTAAATTGTATTAGAAATATACTTTGCAATCCACTACAGCAAGTGCTTTTTGTCACCAAACAGTGCAATTTCACCTCTTTCTATAATATGCAGTTGGAATGAAAAAAAAAAAATTCATTAAGAGGATATTTAATTTTTTTTTTCATTAAAAAAAAAAAATCTTCATAGATATAAGTCTCCTCCCCATTTTTGCCAAACGTTGGTTAAAGTTTTCTAGCATTTTACCTAATATTTTCTGAAATTCTATGAAAGATGATTGTGTAACCATCATCACAGCACAGCTGAGACAACTCCATGATCTTGCTGTGTGAATGTGCTGAACTATTCACATTCAAAAGCAATTTTTCCAGCTCCACTTAAAATTTCGTCAACTGTTCACACAACTACTTCATATTGTGTACTCTTCAATCCACTAAAGAGTTTTACTTTCCCCAGAGGATCTTTCTCAGGGAAGAAGGGAACTGGCAACCACTTGAGGATAAATTTTTGTTGATGAGCAACATAAATTTTTATTGATAAGCAGAGATGGCACCAAAAAGTGCTTTTCAAAATGCAGCACCCAGTGCTTTTTTAAAAGTTCTTTGTTGTCTGTTATGAAAAA
Source organism: Toxostoma redivivum (assembly GCA_013397375.1). Taxonomy (NCBI): domain Eukaryota; kingdom Metazoa; phylum Chordata; class Aves; order Passeriformes; family Mimidae; genus Toxostoma; species Toxostoma redivivum. The sequence goes on from VXBI01013785.1 coordinate 1,544,292, forward strand.
AAGAGTAGGGAGACACTGCTTGGTGACACAGGAGGAAGATAGACAGGATTTTTTACATAGATAATTCAGAATGATTACTGTTGAATTTTATGTTTAAATAACTGTAATTTGGAAGGGATATATAAAATGCTAGATAAAATAAACCAACCAGAAAGTTCTAGTCAATACTTGAAAAGAATGAATTTGTAAGGAACACACTAGTTACCATCAGACACTGTGGATATCATGCCTTAACAGGTGGTATCATTTAAGATCTGGAAATCAGAAAAATTCCTGAAAATTTTAATTACAGGTCTGTTCTAGTCCAGACACTTCTAGATTAGTTTAAAGCGGTGCACCAAAATATATCTGGGAACTCTAATCAACCAAGATCTTACAGCCAGTAAAAAGAGGAAGAGGGGAATGATGAGGCTTGTGCTGCAAATTTCTGAATCAGACCAAGGCAATTTAAATCCATTTTAATTCTTACAAAAAGGCATTACTTAGACTTGCTTCCAATTAACTCTCTTGCACCATCCCAAAAAAAAACACACTATTTTGCAATTCTGCTTCTTAGAGAGAGACTGGTGAGTCAAAGTATGGCACAATAATTTAACAGAAGACATCCCAACAAGCTGCACTCTTTCTGCATGAAGATAACTTGAATCTTTCTTTGAATAGAAGCATGTGCCTGAAAAATGGTGGAAAAAGAAAGTGAAATAAACAGAAGAAAATATCATCACAATTATTTGAAAAACAAATAGACCTCAGCTAATGAGCAAGTTTACAACAGCAAACAAAAAACACTGCCTTGTCTTTTGGCTAATTTTGTTAGAAGTTATAATAGATTTTAAATCTTTTTTAATACCCACCAATTCTATTATTTTCCTTCCTTCAAATATATAAAAAGTATTTCCGTGTTTCCCTTTTCCTCCCCAACAAACCAGGTTTCCACCTAATACTTAATTTGACTAACAAAGTCTGATGAACAAAACAACAAAAATGAGAGCTTGTTTTAAAAGCCTGTAAGATAAGAAAAACAAAAATAGGATCCAGGAGGTTATATAAATCCTCTAATCCCATGAAGCTGTAATCAAAGAGAAACTAATTATTGCTTGGTCAGGATTGAGCTGTTATTCAAAAGCAGAACTCTTCCTGTAATTTAGGATCAGCAACGATCCCTTTTACCCACTACATACTGAACTTGTAATTCAAATTTACTGAGATACACCAGACATTTTTGGCATTCAAATATAAGATGGTTGTCAGTTGGAACAATGCTTCAAACCAGGTGCTTAATTTTAATTACAACTAACTTAAGCATCAGCCAGAATTATGGTACCTTGTTGAAAGACTTTGCTGGCCTTAAATTTATAGAGATGTCAGGATATAATTTTTAATACATGCATGCCACTAACAGGAAAGTGTTAAAGCACCTAATTAAGCAAAAAAAAGAAACAAACAAAGGCATGCATTATCAAATTTAAGTCAACCCATGTGTTACCATATTATATTTTAGACCTCATTAAACTGTTACCTGGTTTGACCAAAAAAATTGATCATTTACAAATGAGAAATATTCTTTCTGAAGAGACCTCCCTAAAAGTCTCCATGAAGTCATAAAAAGTCAAATGAAAAACTTATTCCCTAAAAAAATGCTTTCTTTTCCTTTCTGAAGGTGTTAAAACCAGGTCAACATTGGTGTTAACTAAAACAAATAGTCATTAAAATGGAACAGAAGGAGGAGGGCTATAAATAGTCAGAAATTACTGTTGTGATTGTCTAACAGGACCACTCATGTAATGCAGGCAATGATTTCATGCAGTCCAGCAGTGCTGTATGGAATGCTTCAGAAGATGTCTACTCCCACAAGGCTGGCTCCAAGAGGCTGGAAGTCACAGCCAGCATGCCTAGAGCTCCTCACTTCCAACATTTCCAGTTCTCTTATGTTTCCTACCTTGCAGCACTCCACCCTTGCTCAGTCAGCCTGAAAGCCTTCTACAGACAAGCAGATGCCAATCAGTTCAGTATCCACATCTCTAATATTCCCTCAGCCTTCTCCGGGCATCAAAAACTACATGAGCCCTGGGCATGTGGCCACTGCTCCAGCCACAGCCCCTCTGACTGCACAGTCTGAGAATCCACAGCAAACAGGTCTCCAGACAGAGGAGGCTGCTCCTAAAGCAATGACCACCACTTGACATCATCACAGCAGACATCTAATTTTAATATATTTTTTTCTATTTTTTTATGACAACACATTCAGCATCATCTATTCACACAGTGCTCTCCTGTTCTGCTTTAAACTCTGCCCACCAGCAAACCTTATCACCTCAAAGTCTGAAGAAACAAAAGCATTTAAAAATCAAATGGCTTTTTGCTTAGTAGTCACATGTATTTGTATGAGCTATTTCAGACCTGTACCTGAGTCTTCGTAACCGAGATCACAACATTCTACATATTTCTATTACAAGATCTCCTTTCGTGAAAGGAAGCAACCATTAAAACTCCTCATTAAAACAACTGTGTTTTTCCTACTTTATTACCACTGAGATCAACTAATTTAGTTTAAACACCTGGTTCATAAATACTTCCTCCATGATGTCACTATGGAAGAAACTGAAGGGTTAATGAATCCAAGAAAATATTTCAAAAGACCTTCTTGTAGACATTGAAACAATTTAAGAATTCCCTTTTATTATTGTGCCTGTTCTCATATTGCCAACGATTTATTTTTAAATTTGAAATGACACCACTTTTAAGATCTTGGCAGATGTTGTAAGAGGCACATAGAAATTTTAATGGTAATTTAAATTTGGAAGAGTTAAGAGTGCTGAAGAATAGCATTTAACTTGAATGAATGAAAAAGAATTACTCAAATAATTAAAGAGTGAATGGTATATACAGAATGCTTTAGTTTAGAAATCTTGCATTCCTACTACCACACAGAGTAAAGCAGAATTTCCAAGCAATGGGAAATAGCCTCTCATCAGAGGTAGATCTGCTAAAGATTTTACTGAATCTAGCACCACATTCTGTTATAAGAATGTTAACAGATTAAAGGTGTCAGAAAACAGCATTAAGTTCATGTTACTAGGCTATGTAATTTAGTACTAACATTATTAGTACCACCTGGCTGCTGACACCAGCAGAGAGCACCCACAGTCAAAGCAGCAAAGAAACACGGCTTTGTTTTAGCAATGACAAACAGAACCAAGACAAGAGAGTAAAATATAAGCAACACATGCATAAAACAGCAGCAGGGAAATTAGCCCACACTTCTAAAATGTTTACAAAATGTACTGTCTTCATTACTGCAACCTTTAAGCTGTTTTAAAATGGATTCTCTCTAAAAAACTATGGTTTTAATTGATTGCTTTTTCTCTGCCCATTGAAAAGGGACCTGGGTGTGCTGGCTGAACCAGGTTGTGCTCAGGTGGTCAGGAAGGCCAGTGGCAGTGGTTCCTGAATAAGAAACTGAAACAGTGTTCAGGACATGGAATATGCTGCTCAGGACACTGCTGGAGTCACCATGACTGGAGGGATCTAAAAGAAATGCTCGTGTGGCACTTGGGACATGGCTTAGTGGTGACTTTGTCAGTCCTGAGTCAACATTTGGATTCAATGAGCTTAAATATCTTTTCCAACCTAAACCATGTGATGATGCAATACAGCATCATCAAATTAGGGTCTCTGTATCTACTGAAGGTTAATAATTACCATTTCTGGAAAAGTGTCATTCTCTAAGACACTCAGCAATAAATGTCAACAAATAAAAGCCCAGCCTGCTTCTAATCCAGAAGGAGGAAATCAAGGATTGCTGCACCAACTGGATCACATATTTAAAAGGTGCTCATGGCAAATACATGTCATGTGCTTGAATCAAACAATATGTTACACTGCAAAAGCAATTAAATATTTAGGCATTTGGCTACAAACTTATGACTGCATAGAAAGACTTTAAAATAAATATATTTACTGTCATTTGTTACTGTCATTAAAAAAAACCAAAAACAACCAAAAAAAACCCAAACAAACAAAAAACCCCAAAACTTCTGTAAAAATCATTGGCTGAAAATTAGTGAAAACCATTACAAAAAATTATGGAAACCACTCAGAGTGTCTGAATTTATTTAACTCATTTAAGATTTGGGCTTTAAGTACTGCCTGGAATCTTACTGGGCAACATAGCTGTCAGCCTATAACAGTATCTCCATGTGTGGAAAGGAAATTGTAAATGGATTAGACGATGAATTGAGAATCAATTAAATGACCAAATCTGATAAGTCATATAAAGAGTAATTTTAACTCCTGTGAGAAAGGGTAACTGGCAGGCCTCAGAGAGCATGCTGCTGCACTGGGAAACCTAATTAAATCCTGGAGGATCTGTGATGCCTCAGGCACGCAGCTCTGAGAGTATCCCTTAGGTTGACTGAAAATTGAAAATAGATAAGGAGAAGGGACCTAATTATTAATTTGACTGACTATGTAGGAAGAGCAATCCCTCTCAATGTCTTCCACATATTATGCTCCAGGACAAGGCATCTACTAACTGTAACTAAGAATTTACCTCCTGGAAGAATAGATTAATTTCTACAGACTGCAGAGATTATTTCCTTCACTTGTCGTAAATATTAAGTATTTTAAAGTATTTTCTGGTAGTAGCAGTAGTAGTAGAACATTTTAAATTTTGTTTTGGGGTTATTTGAATCGTGCTAGATTACAGACAATATGTTCAGCATGACTAAAACAGCATATTTCCAAACTTATGGACACAAACCAAGGGGTTTTAGACACAGCTCAGCCAAGAAGCGTCCTTCAGACATCACAAATCAGTTTTCATAAGGACAAGAAGGGTACATTTTTTATATCCAGGGATTTGTCTGCAATTTGTAAATCAAGATTTTTCTCACTGCACTCCATACAAAGATTCTGACGTTTAATTTGCAAGGAGCTGCTGGCTGCACTGGCCTTCCTTCAGATCAGATTATAATGGAGAAAAAGAACCAGATTAAGAGGCTGCATGTCTTGGCCATCCAAATGACATCATAAAGAGATAACTGAAAACAAAGAAGAGATATAAGGACCAAACAAGGAAAGAGAAAAAGCGAGAGGAAACTTCACCAGAACTCCAGTGTTTTCCTTAACTACTCACCAAACCTATTTCATGAGCAGAAGATTTCTTTTTCAAGGAAGAATACAAGAACCAACACCTCTGTCATCCAACTCAGGATAAAAGAACACACGTAGCAAGGACAGAAGCAAACATTTAGTTTTCAATTAAAGGTTAAGGCTAGGATGACAAATGAAGCTATATTGCAATTGCTTTAAAAGGCATTTCTCTCAAATAGCAAGCCATGCTGGCTTGTGTTGTGAAAAACTTACTCTCTCTTCCCATAGTTTCTAAGATGGAAGCTCCCTCAGTAGGCAAAATCTAAAGGAACCTCATTAGTTGTAACCTGTACTGGTAAAAGAGGAGAAGCAACTGCTCCAAGTCTTGCCAATGGAGCTGGCAGCACTTCTCCTGTAGTGGGAAAAACTTAAAATGCTAAGACTTAAAATACTTGTATGTTCACTTGTAACAATCCTGTCACCCTGAAGGAGTCAAAAACTTATCAGAGGAGACATGTGCAAAGAAATAAAGGTTTCCATGCCCTTGATAAGAATTTTTCTGCAGTAGCTTTAAATCTGCATATGCCCTATGTTAGTGTTCTGCTAAAGGTGCTGCCTCCACATAACAGTTTTAGCCCTGTCCTTCTGCTTAGCATGCAAATCCTAGGGTGTTATAACTGTACCACTACCATCAGCATTTTTTGAAAGGACCCTATTTCCATGAAAAAAAAAATCCCCATTATGCTCTTAAAGTGGTTGAAAAAAATGACATTTTAATATCAGAGAATATACAGTATCATTATCACACTCAAACAGCTAAGTCACTTCTTTAATATTCCAGAAAATTATATTCCCCCATTACACACGAGGTCAAGCCTGAAACATCAGTCAGAGGGGGCAAGATGCAGGCACTTCATATGGCTGAGTGGATCATTGTAAATAACAGCAGAGCAAGGAACAGCATTTGTTGGCACCACACACTACAGCAAGGCCACACAGCTCAGAAATGTTGCTGAACTATTACATACACTTTTATTCTGTTCTATTGTTCTCTTATTGTATACAATTTTATTGTCTTGGCAGAATCTACAGACCAGAGCTCCACTGTCTTTGTTCAGCTCTTCAAACTGCTATACAGCAGGAAATACCCCAGTTAGATAGTAGATATTTCATCAGTTATACCCTGCATTCCCCCAACCTGTGAATGTATCATCCTTGTGTGGTAATGCTATCTTGTTTTTCACATCCTAAAACATTCAAGACATAAATTGTCAAGAGATTGTCAGGGTAGAAATGGATAAACCATTCCAAAATTACATTTATGCCAAATATCATATACTTGCTAAGTTACTTTTGCTTGTTTTAGAAAACAATGCAGGGAATCACCTCAGGGGAGAATGGCAGACAGCTTACACAGAGGTCATAGAGAAATATAGTCTTCATCTAATTCAATTAATTGCTTTCAGTTAGATCCCAAATGGTACAGGCAAACATTTGTTCTATTTCAGGCATATTCCAGAAATGAATCATTCTGCTTTCCCATTACACAAAGGCATGGCAAAATATCACACACTCACTTATTTTATTGTTCAGAATTTGAAAAATCTCAAGACAAACATCTTTATGATTTACAGTGACATTTCATAATTTAGGAAACCATCTGAAGGCTTCAAATATTGTAAAATTCTACAAAGAGCATTACAAAAAGTAGCAAAATTAATAGCTAAAACAATGAAAAATGGCTTTGAAAGCAAACAGACACACCAAATCCATGAAGCTGGAAATCTGAACTGCAGCTCTTGGAGACTTATACGCTATCGTAAATGGCAAGACAGTAAAATCATACAGAAAAGTACTTCTGCATTTGGACTCTCATACTGGCTTCAAGCCCTATGAGATATTCAAAGGCAAAGTGCCAATTGATCAATATGTTAGTATTTAATGTGCAGTAAGTGCTACTGAGGAAAAATCAAGAGAAACATTGCCTGTTAGCAGAGTCTGCTGTACTGCTGGCAGGAAGGAGTGCACAGAGTTGTGGATCCCCCCATGTGGTAAGACAGCAGCCAGAAGTCTGATTCAGAATTAACAAAAGGAAACAGAGGGCGATGCTCAGCATGAAAACAAATGTGCATAAAGCCAGGCAGATTTCATTACTGAAGATTTTAATTTTGATTAAATGCTTCCTTTTATATCAGGTCACATTCATTGTTTTCTACCCTGTGTTTTCATTAATACTTTAATACACAGGGAACATTAAGTTGCGTAACTTCAGTGCTGTAGCTAATGATAGCATCTTTAATAACAGCTACAAAAGAGATGCTGGCATCCACCAGTGTCCAACTTTGGGATGCTCTGAGGCACAGTGGGCTGGCAGGGGCTCTGTGGCACTCACCACCCAAGCAAAAGGGCAAGTGGATCACTGCAAGGTGAGCTTAGACTGTTTGAAATGGGAACTTAAAAATGCATCCAAGGCAAAGCAAACCAACACAATGGAAACCAGTTGTGAAAGGCAAAAAGTATCAAGGTGGCGAGTACTTATGGGGGAAATACTGCATTTCCCTTTCTTTCCAAGCCTGGGAGAAACTGCAGCACAATGCAACTCCTCAGCAACTTTCCAGGAAACTACAGCAATAACATGAAATTTGAGTAATTTGACAGTTATCTTTTTTCCCCTTGCTTTTGGTGTTTCTACCTATAATTGATGAAACTTAAGTCTGGACAAAAATCAACAGAAGAAGAATACCTGTTGTGTCCTTACTAAAGCCACAGAAAGAGTATTACATAACCAAAAAAAAAAAAAAA